>CM070009.1:34509907-34989907 GCA_036247105.1 Cirrhinus mrigala | reverse complement strand
GTGAGTTACAAAGTCCAATTCTGAAGGGGAAAAAACTTACAATTAGACATACAAATACAAATTGTGACTTTATTTCTCAGAATTTGAACTTCACATTTAAATCTCAGATTTCTGACTTTCTTCTTGCAATTCTGACTTTTTTTTTTCACAATTTATATCTTGCGAATTTATATCTTGCAATTTTGACCTTATTTTAAAAAAGTCAGAATGTGAAAATATTCTGAATTGTGAAAAAAAAAAAAAAAAAAAAAAAAAAAAAAGGTTTATAAGATTTATAATTATAGAATTATAAGATGAAATGGGCATCCATAGCATTCACATATTAATCATTCTTATGAAGTTTAAGTGCGTGTTTGTGTATTTTAAAGTGGTGTGTGGGGTTTTTCTGAAATTAGTGTTTTGTTTTTTGTTTTTTTTTGTTTGTTTGTTTGTTTGTTTGTTTTACAATTTCTTGGTTAAACATTACTTACACTATCGGAAAAAGAAAAGAAAAACTAATTCTATTTTTATTTTTACATTAACAATGTAATTAATATTCTATTTGTTAAAGCCAATTATAAATCTCATCAAGTTCATCAGTTCTCATCATTGTTTTTAAGGATTTTACATTTATTAGAATAATAACTCAAGGCAGTAACAATTTAAACAATATATTTATTTGTGAATTTATGTTCAGCTATTCTTTTTAACTAGTTTTGAATTTTTCAGACCATCAGACATCAAAGCTCTGTAAATACTGCTCACAGACACAGATATTTACTTTAAATTTCACCACGCTGATTACTTACTAAAAACTCCCATAGATCATATTTTCATGCCATTTTAAGTCTTACTTTGATGTAACAACATGGTTATATCGAAATGTTTGAGCTGTTTATTTACTTTTTAAATTATTCTTCCCATTAACTCCATTAATTGTTAATTCAGACTGATTCACAAATGTGAAATGTGCATGTACACAAGAGGCGGGATTTATCACATGAACCAATCACAGCCGAACATAACCAGCCAATCATATCGCGATGGAGGCATTGCCTCCTCTCACGTGACTTTCCCCCATTTATTCTGAATCCCTCAACAGGGATATTCCACAATCCCATCCTCACAGTCAGTCTGTTCCTTTGTGTGCTGTCACAGGTCAGTTCCCCTCGTGTCACCCACCAGCCTGTCCGCTGCCTGACCCGGCCGACGATCACACACACAGCTGCACTACGTAAACTAATCCCTCGACAACACTTTTATCTCTGTAATGACAGCTACATCAGATGTACACTCAGTTCAACAGGACAAATTAGCATATGAAGGGGGAAGAACATAAATCAATGGCAACATCTGAACTTGGGCTGTCTAGCTGCTGATTTTTTAATCTCGCTTTGTATGGGTTAAATACAACTTAAGCTATCTCTGAGGCATGTTGTCGATTACCAGTGAGGATGATTTTAGACTTATGCCTCAGTTTGTAAAATAATAGCATTAAATGTATTTAGATCAATATGCTATTTAAGTTTACAAGGCGACTGAATGGACGTTACTTTATAAAGTTTTGAACACATAACAAGAATACTTTTACATTATATGCTCAAGTAATAACTTTACAGCTCAAATAATAACCACTTTTTAACTGATTAAACTAAGAATAATGTAAGAAGAAAAACTGCACATTACCTCATTTAAACCGTCCAGTACACGTGCATTTCTACACCTGGGGGTGTTTGACCCTGGGTCTGGAGGGCAGCTTTACTGCAGAGTTTAGCTCCAACACACCTGCTTGGAAGATCCTTTTTTGTATTTTTTGATGTATTTAAGGTTGCCCTCCAGGACTCAGAATGGACCAGGATGGTTTAGGAAGGGCTTCTTAAGGGGACAGACCTCAGTAGAATAATGCAATCTCAGCATGAAATGAGCCTTCCAAAATGCAAATCATTCACCAGGACAAAAAAAAAAAAAAAAGTGAAAACGTAAAAAGTATTGTTCATTCAAAATGATGGAAATAGATACTCTCCAAAGCCTTTATGCCAGTTTCTCTCTGGTAGAACATTAATTCCCTCCTGCATTAAATTAGCTACAATGTATGCACTATGCTATTTCTTGTCTTTAAAGGGATCATCGGATGCCCATTTTCCACAAGTTGATATGATTCTTTAGGGTCTTAATGAAAAGTCTATAATATACTTTGATTAAAAATTCTCAATGGTTGTGTAAAACAACAACCTTTTTACCTTGTCAAAATGAGCTGTGCAGAAATCATCCCATTCTGAGGGATTGTTCCTTTAAATGCAAATGAGCTCTTCTCACCCCACCCCTCTCTTCTCTCTGCTGCTCTGAGAGTTTGTTTAATTTAGCCACATTTAGCATGTTTAGCTGCGAAACTTGCTAACTAGCACGTTATTAGGAAAGGTGGTTGCAGAGATTCATGAAAAAAAAAAAAAATTATACTCCCTTCTACTGAAGGTGAAGCTGGATCACGAATGGATCACAGAGATATTCTTGTTTAACTTACATCCCTGCTCCGGCATCGAAACTATGGAGGTCTGACTGTTACAGCTGACAGGTCTGCGGTAAGACGCTCATGTCAATCAACTATCATGGGAGCGGCCTCTGTCGGTGTGACGCCACACATGCAGATCCCCTTTCTATGTCACAGGGGAGCAAAATCTAAGCACCACGTTTTTTCACATGCTTGCAGAAAAAGGCTTACTACAACAAAGTTACTGGGTTGTCCCTTTTAACATTTTCTGGGTTGGTAGATGAGCTGGAGACCTGTTTATAGCACTTTAACACGGAAGAAATCTGATTTTCATCATGTCCCATTTCAATTCAGTATATAGTGCAGTCATCTGAAAATATTCATTCGATCTGGTGAACTGTATTGACTCTTACATGTTCACCACAAGCTTTGGTTTTCTGAAAGTGATAACATGCGCTTACATGACGTACTCTAAAACACTTTATGGATTGCATATATTGAGCTATGACACATCAGTTTAGTTACTAAAATCAAATTCCATACATTTCCATGAAGTGCGGGATCCCTGCGGAGTTCCTCTGAAACCCTCCACCTCCCCCAGCTCCACCTGTCTATATTAGCAACAGGATTTATGTACACCTATTAATGCAGCAGCAGTATATCTCACATGCTCTCAGTAGCGTGTCTGTTTATCTATTGCAGCAGCAGCAGTGTGTAGCAGATCTAGTCATTAGCATTAACATTGTCACATCCATTAACATGTTAAAACTATTCAGAGAGATGATTGAGCTATCAATCAACCTCTATCATTAACAACAGCTAATGATGTCATTCCTGTGATCAGCAGCTATAGTAGAGGAATTGGTGTGAATGAATACAAATAACTTGGAGCTATGGGGAGCCCATAGCAATCCCCCAGGTTTTCTACCAAGAGGGAAAAGGCCATAGTTTCTACTGAAAGGGGTGCTGTGCAACAAAAAGCCTTAGAAAACCTAGCAACACAACTGTGCGTGATATAAAAAGAGTTAGGAAACAATATACCTACCAGGATAGAGAAGCTAATGAACATCATTGTTGCACAGACACAAAAAAAGTCTAGTGTTTGACATGTAGTGTTAAAAAAAAATGTGTCATCCCATTACACTCGCTGTCACTTTTCACCCATCAGCATTTCCACAAACATCTCCATCTCCAGCCTCGTTTACATATGTCACTGCTGTCACCTTCAGACTATTTCTAATTTCTAAACAAGCCTAGACCAGCGTGGTTGATTGTGGTCAAATCTGGTCTTTTTCAGCAGGGATATAAATGTGAATGTGAAAAAGACACATGTCAGGGTTTATTTTGCTGTGACGTTCAGCTGCCTGCATAATATCTTTTGCTGCTATGGCTGTGATTCAGCTTTTTTTTTTATTTTATTTTGTCATTCAGTCTTGGCAGGTGCTGGTTTCAGCAGTGCTGTAGTACAGTATGTGAGCATCTCCAGGTCATTGATGGTGCAGTCAGCGCTGGAGAAGAATTGGAATGAGGGATTATGAAGAACTGTTAGTGCTCCTCCATCCGTTCGCTCCCTCGGGACACTCACATTAGAAAGACCTGAGAAAAATCAAACAGACCCAGTCTCTGGCTCTCATAAGCCTAAATCCCAGCGGTCTTTAAAGAAGGAAGATGTACGGTTGAAGAACACAGCGAGACGGGGAAGTCGATACTGAGAAATCAAGGGAAAGTTTACACAATACAGTCTGGAGAGAAGCAATACCTGCAGTTTACAGCTCATTCTGGGGCTGAAGGGTCACACATTTTGGGAACCAGGATTGGGCAAAAACAGACTTTAATAAATGACTTCGTCTTGAAGTTCATGGAGGAAAATTTGAACTGAATTGGCCACACGGGACTTTGAATTGAAATGAAATGACAGTGAAAGTAATACTGAATTACAGCTAAAAGAAATTCAACTCAGTCACAGATAGGAATTGATTTAGTCAAATCAAAAGTTCTACAAAACATAGAAAATCATTAATTTTCACTAATTATGTATATTTCTTACCTGCTATGATTATTTAATGTTTTGTACAGAAGTGTCTTATGCTCACCAAGGCAGCACTTATTTGGTGGAAAAATACAGTAAAAATAGTAATATTGTGAAATATTATTATGATTTAAAGGAATGTTTTCTACTCTGATATATTTAAAAAATGTATTTTATTCCTCTGATGCAAAGCTGAATTTTCAGCATCATTACTCCAGTCTTCAATGTCACATGATCATTCAGAAATCATTGTAATTTGCTGCTCAAGAACTATTTTTATTATTATCAATGATGAAAATGGTTGTGCAGCTAAAAATATTTGTGGAAATCTTGATACTTTTGTTGAATAGAAAGTACAAAATAACCATTTATTTGAAATAGAAATATTTGTAACATTGTTGTTTAATATGACTTTGCTGTCATTTTTGATCAAATTAATGCATCCATTCTGAATAAAAGTATTGATTTCTTAAATAAACACATACATACATTTAGGGCTGTCAGTCGATTAAAATTTTCAGTCTAATTAATTACATGATGTGTCGCTTAAGTAATCTAATTAATCACAAAATAAACTTACAAAAGAAAATACCCACAAAAGATTATTAAAAGCTATTTTTTGTTAAATGAGAAAGTAGACATTACAAACTGTAGCTTTAGAAAGAAATAATTTACTTGATTCAACATAATATTTATTACACATAAACATTTGGGCTGCAACAGCCTAATGTAAACTATGGAACATAAAAAAAGATGATTTGAGTAACTTCTTAGTATTGTGTGTTTATATAATGAAAGTCATTTGTAACCTAAACAGCTTTGTTACCAACAGTCTTCCAAATACTTTATTTTATGTTCCACAAAAGAAAGGTTTGAAACAACATGAGGGTGAGTAAATGATGAGAGAATTTATTTTGGGGGAGGAGGGGGTGGTATTTATTTATTTATTTACAATGATACTCTAAATAAGACACTAAATCTGCCAGCAGGTGGCAGTAAATGACTTTATGAGTCATTCATTCATTCGATTCATTCAAACGTCTGATTCATTCAGGAGTTCAAGAAAAAGGCTCTCTTTAACAATGGGCTTTTGAATCATTGATTCACACAATTCATTCAAAACGTGGATTCATTCAGAAACCAAACGACATTGTGTTTGTCTAAGACACGCAGCAATTCCGCTATGGCTTCAAATGTAATATGATCTCTGTAAAATATAACACAATATCAACTTCTTATTTACAGAACTGTTGTATAAAGTCACATTTAAGCTCATGATAGATTGGGACAAAATCAGCACTTGTGTCATATTACTTTTGCAATTAAATGAATTTCAAACAACAAATACTGTTTTGTGGCTCTTTAATGTGTCCTGACAGATCACCGTAGCACCTCAGTTCAAGCCGCACATTAACTGATCATCTCTTCATCTTTACTAGTTATAGCTCAAAATAAACATGAATGAACATCAGAAGGTATCTTGTTTTACCCATAAGAAGATGTCAATACACACCATTTTTCAAGTTCAAGATTGGTCAGATCGCCTGTTAATCAAACTCCCAGTTATGGGTCAATTGAGCTGCCAAGATTGAGCAAAATTAACCAATCAAAAGTAAAGCTGAAAAAATGCCTACAGGTTATGCTATGTGCTGCACTTTTCACATGTGTCTCTTGAAATAGATTTTTAATGATATAAGCCCTTTGTGTCATTTGGAGCAACCACTCATCATGTGGTGTGACCAATAATAGGAATAACCGTGTTAAAATAAAAATAAAATATCTAATTTCTGTGGTTGAAATATGAATCACTGCAACAGCATACTTAACTTAATGGTATTTTTAAAACATTTTTATCACTTTTATCCAATTTACAGGAAAAAAAAGGCTGCTAACTACATTTAAGAAGGTAACTTTGAAATTATAAAACAAATATGAGATCATTATTTACAAAAACTCAAAATAAATGCGGATTCTTAATTTCTAAACACTTTAATTACTGAAAACATCTAAAAAAAAAATAAGCATGTTAATGAAATGAATTCATTTTAATATAAATCATGGTCGCACCACATGATATTTTTAAGGCTATAGCCAATTCATAGAGATGAAACATACACTAATATGTATATATATATATATATATAACAATAGTATAAATATAATCTAAATAATGCAATGTTTCTGAAAATTCCATAATGTATAAACATGTTTGTACATAATTCATACTGAAAATTATTAAAAACTTACAGCAGTATGAATTTCTTCAGATTTCATTCAAATTGAATTCTTGTTTCTTAAATTAAACTCAAGAGCTGAATTAAAAGGCGGTTTTCACTGAGATTCTGGTGCAAAAAGCTGCTTCAGCTTTTCCTGATCCCACAACCTTTAGTGATAAGAACATGTCTGAGAGTGAATCTACCCATGCTGCGTTACACAATGGTTATCAACAAGACACAGGGATTTTAAAGTCTGCATTTATAACTCATACCACGGTGTGTGTGGAATCTCCTTTGCTCATAAATGTTTGTGTCAACTTGTAAGCCTGTGATGTAACACCGTGTGTACTAGAAAACATACTGTTAGCCAAGAGCAATATATTCCAACCGGACTTGCGTGTGTGTGTGTGTGTGTGTATTAAGGTGGTTAAGACAGATCGTGTGGCAGCTTGAACACAATCACACACACACATACGCACACACATTGCTTCAGGCCAAACGGAGTGCGGCACACCGGCATCAGATTAAGACCTGAGATTTGTGCCCTTCAAATCCTGCACTGTCAAAATATCAGCAAGGGAGATCCGAAGAGAGCAGTTACATAACACACTGAACGTACAGCTGACACCAGCTCTGTTCAAAACCCCAGTGAGCTGCCTGACTGTCTACTGTCTACATAGACTGCTGCCCTCTTAGGGGCCATTCACACAGCAAGCGTTTTTGCATCTAAAACAGCTACAGTGAGTACAATTGAGGAGAAAGTAAACTCTGCATAGGCAACCGCTCTGCCTGTCTTTAGCTTGCTAGTTGTGTACAAGAACATTATTTAATACTTTTCCAACATTTCAGGATTCAGTGACTAATTTTGGTCAGTGTTACTCTGGTTTCATCAACCATGCAATGCTTATACAACTAGGTATTTTAGAGTGTAGCATTATTGGGTACCTTGTGAAAAAGTATACATCAGTATATGTTTAAAAAGAGAACTTAGTACAGAATTAATGTGTCATGTATTTAAACATATTTGTAATTACACATTTGCAATGATGAAGTTGCAGTTTAGTACATTTAAAATATACTAAAGCAATTGTATGTAGTGCAGTGTTAATTCTGATTTAGTCTTAGTCATGGTCTTTTGACTAAAATGGTTCACCAAAACAGCTCAAATCTGAATGAGGAAGTAAAAAGAAACCACTGTATCTTAAAATACATTTATTAATCAGTTTTGCATTTGTTAACACTATCGGTTAGGTTTAGGGTTGGGTTTGGTGTTTAGGGGATATTTCCAATAAGACAGAGTATTAACCTTTAGCGGATATTTGAATTCTGAACAGCTGCAATACGTATCTCAAGCAGCGTAATAAAAATGCAGCAATATGTGCTTGTACCAACGTAATAAAAACATGCCAAGGTCACGTATTGAACGTGCGTTTTAGCGCCACTCTCTGGACATTTCATTTTGAAACTGCCGCTAAACGTGCTGTAAGGTACGTAATTACGATGTGGCAGAAATATATGTAGAGGTACAATTTTCCAATGAGCCTGGGTTGGTTCAAATGTACTAATCTAACCTCTTAACCACGCAGCAGATTCGTTTTGAATTAATCTCTTCCCAAATCATTCCTCCCTAACATTTTTTTTTTCTCATTTTTATTCGTTGACAAAAATGACAGGTAATTTTCGTCATAGTTTTTGTCATTCATAACGAGTTTTTGTTTTGTTTTCATCTCGTTTTCGTTGGTGGAAAAAAATGTAGTTGACGAAAAATTATTCGTCAACTATTAACACTGATGTAGTGTTGTGTATTTTTGCAACTTTAAAGCCCTCCTTCAGTTAAATTGGTTGAATATACTGTCGCAAAATATGACTCTCATAATTACTGTGGATTTGTTACTTCCGTAAAGCAATTAGCCGTTTTTGCAGAATTTCATACCCACTTACCAAAAGTACTCCCGATAATATGGAAGCCCGTTTCCATCACTTTCTATCTCACAATTCTGACGTTTGTCCTCAGAATTGATATAAACTCACAATTGCGAGAAATAAAATTAGAATTGCAAGATAAAAACTTTTTTTTTCTTTCAGCTGTGAGCTTATATGTCGTAATTCTGACTATTTTCAGGCAATTTTTACTTTTTCTCAGAATTGTGAGACATAAACTCACAACTGCGAGTTACGAAGTCCAATTTTGAGGGAAAAAAAGACGGATATGTTCTTAGAATTGTTTATATCTCACAATTCTGACTTAATATCTTGTAACTGCGTATCATAAACTCGCAATTCTAAAAAATAAACACAATTATGAAAAAAAATGTCAGATTTGGGAGTTTATTTCTCAGAATTGTGAGTTTGTCTCGATGATCGTCTCGATGAAAGCGCGCGTTTGTCTCGCAAATCTGACTTGATTATTTGCAAATGCGAGCTTATATCACACTATTCTGACTTGATTTCTCAGAATTGTTTATAATTTATATCTCACAATTCTGACTTTATAACTCACAATTACGAGTTTATATCTTACAATTCTGAGAAAAAGGCAGAATTGTCAGATGTAAACTAATTGCGAGAAAAAAAAAAGTCAGAATTGTGGGATAGAAAGTCACAATTAATTTATTTTATTTTTTTTATTCAGTGGCAGAAATGGACTTCCATTCAAAACAGACTGGGAATAGTGAGGGAAAGAAACAGAAGTTATTTGCCTTTTTAGAAGTCAGTGTACCACTGTAATGATTTTGAAACTCATATTTGTAAAAATTGAAATGTACTCTGCCAAATGTCCCCACAAGTAATACCAGTACATTTTGAAATTTTTTGGTCCCCATAAGGAAACAAGCAACAAATCAGACAGAATGAAGTTTTTTGAAGTTTTGTGTGAGGGGTAAGTTTAGGGGTAGGGTAAATACAGTTTGTAGAGTAAAAATGATTACATCTATGGAATGTCTCCATAAAACATAAAAAAAACAGTGTGTTTGTGTGTGTGTGTGTGTGTGTGTGTGTGTCTGTCTGAAGTAAGAGACGTAATAGACATTCACAGCATCATGTGCAGCAAGCATACTATACCTGCGCATTGTCCACAGGATAGGATTACCTGAACTACGTCAAATTTAGATAGAAGCTAGGGATCTTTATCATGTTGTTTACACACCCTGCTAATTATATTAGTCTCGAAATAAATACCTTTTTATATCACTATACCTTTTTATATCACAGCCTGAATACAGCACACCCTACAGGTGTGTCCCTGAACTGCAATGTCTTTCACATATCACAGGAGGTCTATGCTTTACAGTGAAAGAAAGATATATAACACCACTACACAAAATATGCTTTGATGTTCATTCTAATGAATGTCATGTATTTAAATACATTTGCTATTACACATTTGTAAGGAATTAGTACACTGTAAAAAAAAACGAAAAACTATTTGTTGAGTCAACTTAAAATAATTTGTTACCCTGCTGCCTTAAAATTTTAAGTTCAGTCAACTCAAATAAGTTTAGTCAACTTGAAATGTTAAGTTGTACTAAGTGAAAATAAATAATTGAGTTGACTAAACAAACTATTTGTGTTTGTTAAACTTAACAGATGGGTAAGTAACCCAGCTGCCTTAAAATTTTAAGTTGAATCAACTCAAATATTTAAGTTGCCACTTAGTATAATTTAACATTTCAAGTTGAATAAACTTTATTTGAGTTGACTGAACCTAAAATTTTAAGGTAGCCAGGTAACAAATTATTCTAAGTTGACTCAACAAATTGTTTTTTACAGTGTAGTTTAAATATGTTAACTTTAAATGTAACATTGAATAGCACACAGTTCAAATTACAATCAATGTGTTTCAGTATGCAAATAAGTACATCAAAATTGGACATCTTCAAAGTCCAACAAAAAAGATTATTAAAACACACTTTTAATCATCACATTATTGCGACGTCCACTTTTTAAAATTATTTTATTTCATTAATGTATATCATTTGCAAGTACAGTTTAAAATATATATACTTTTAATATTTGAGACTAAAAGTATACAAGGCCACAGATTCAGTTCTTAATAAAGGAGCTCAGACGCCCCAAATCCTGCTGCCATTTGCATGCTGGGCTCAGAGGACAGTAATTGATATTGGCATCCAAAATGTGAGTGTCTGTCATCACAGTGTATCTGAGATTGCCTTTCTGTCACGTGCGTCACATTCCCACCTGTGTCAGTAATCCTGATAACTCACATTCACTCCAAACAGAGTCATGCCACCCTGTTCTCAATCCAGCCAATCAGCTGTACTCACGTTCACTGGCCCACAAATCTCTCTATCCTTTCACCTGGATTTATTTGGTTTTGATTCTGTTTAATCCACATAAAGAGGAGACTGATACTGACAGAAGTGAACCACAATGATCTGTACTGCATTCTGGTAATGATACAGCACAACTGCCCTACTTCCATAACAATGTGACTATATGTCATTAATGACTAATTAACCTTCATTAAAAACATATACTGCTGAATTACATTTTTAAATGTCTGAGTTGTTATAATTGAATATTCATTGCAGTAAGACACCAAAAACAAAAATCTGATAGACAGCACCAGTGTTGGTCTTGTTTCTGTGACAGCCATACTGCTAAAAAACAAGAGCTAAATTTAAATAAAAGACCTAAAGTGTTCATTAAATCATGTTTCATCATAATTCAATTTTATTAATTTAATTTGTTTTTTTTCAAAATCTGTAATAGTGATACTGTAAAATAAGGGTATGTTGGATTGGAGACCTCCAATCAGCATCATACTAATCTTATGAATGGCCTTAAGCTCATTGGAAACCAAAAGCTAATCATAAAACTTGAAGGTCAATTAGTGAGGTTGATTCTAATGAGTGTTCTTTTATGACAACAGACTGTGTCAGTCTTTTATTATCAGGCAGCATTTTGATGACTGGATTGCTGAGGAATAAATTGGACTGTTGATTTAACCTCAGGAATAGACTAAAGGGGTGCTTAAACAACACCGTTTTAACTAAAAACTGAAATTTTTCAATGTGTTTTGGCTGGGCTGGAAAATGCAAACTTTCACAGTGCAAGTTTTTGAAAATGACATCGTTATCATCTCCCTGTAAACTGCAAAAACACGAATTTGCGAAAATGGTGACGTCATGCGCATACATATTTTGTGTTCAGTCTGTAAGTATGTGCACATGCGCATAGTATTTCTTTACTAAGAGACATCGCCAACTACTGGCCTGGCATGATTATTACAGTGTTTTCTGTCATTTTTGTGGATCCGTGCAAACAGTGATCGTTTTGACAACACTGACGTCTGTCCATGAAATTGTACAAAAACACAAAGGAAAAATTTTCTGTCTTCAATACGTGGTTATTGTGTAAATGTACCCTAAGAAACATCCAAAAAACCTAAGATGGCCTAATACCAACTATTTCCTGCTGTATTATCTAGTTGATGTTCAGGGCTCAATATTAAGTTTGTTTGTTTTTTTTGTTTTTTGGTGTAAATTTACATATTTATACTGTTCATAACATACCTGCTGGGAAATGGTGCCATAAATTGATTTGTCAAGCAATTCTTATTATTCTACTTTAAAATCCTAATATAGTAGGTGCTTTCACACACACTGTATAGTCTTTTCCAAAAAAATAAGAATAATAATAATACGGTAAAGTACTATTGAGAGATCATGTGCAAACAATATCTTTTTAAAAATACCTGTAATTGCGTTCTTTTTCCAGGATGAGAATTATTTCCTGTAAATCACAGTGTGAATAAGGGATGTTTTTCAATATTTGTACAATGCTTTTTAATTGTTTCTAAACCTGTGCTAGATGTGTGTGTTTGACTAATGTGCTATTAGCACTTTGTTTTTGTTTGTTTTTGTTTTTTTATATATATAAGCAGAATTCGTCTTTAGAATCTGCCTTCTTTTCCATTTGTCAGTGTTGTGGTTATGCAGTTGTGAGGATTGTGTGGTGTCTTGTGTTTTTTGAATACTTAAAAATGTTATGCGTGATCACCATACATCTATCACTTGTATACACTGCAATACTGTAATATACTGTTGTGATTTCTGTTTGTTTGAATGTCACCAAGGTAACAATGTTTAGGATGTTGCATAAACACTTTTTTTTAAAGAGTTAAAACTTTACAAGGCATAGAGAGAGAGAAAGAGAGAGAGAGAGAGAGAGAGAGAGAGATGTACAACTGAACATTATGACAGCTACATATATTGCTGTGAAAATGAATGTACTTCGACCATTATAATTTCTTCTGTTTTTGTGTTTATTTCAGACTTAAATATGGCTCAAGTCAGAACTAGGCTACTTCAAAACTTCAGTTTTCCTTTTTAAGTCATTCAGAAGTGGACTTCTATACTTTAAATCATTGGCTTGATGCATAGTCGAGTTGCCCTTGAGCTTCATTGTACAGACTGAAGACCAGACATTCTCAGAATTTTCCCCAATTAGTGCAAGGTGCCCAGGTCCTGAAGTAGCAAAGTCTCCCCACATCAGCACACTTGACCATATGCTTGACCATAACTATGATGTTATTTTGTAGAATGACATGACAAAAACCATTACGTAAATCTATTGACATTTTCGTCAACGAATTAAAACAATAACAAAAATGTTAGGGAGGGAAAATTTGGAAAGAGATTCATTCAGAACAAATCTGCTGTGTGGTTAGAAGGTTAGATTCATACATTTGAACTGTATCATAGCCTATTGATCTATCTGCATGTTTTAAAATTTGCCGCACGTCTCAAAACGTTAAAAAATGTCAATATCTGGGAGTAAGCGAAGAGCAGACATACAGATAAATTTGACGACGGAAAAGAAAACTCAATTTGTTTGGGTTTTCTGAGCGTACAAACCGAAGCAGCGCCTCTCACACAACACATGAGTACTCTTTTGCTTCGCATAAATAGTGAAATACACACAAAATTAATCGAACTGTCTGTTTTGACGAGTATTCATGTAAACACACTCAGTTACGGCTTAGGTGAGCGTAAACAGTTGGGAGAATATCGGACGTGTATCAGTACATTGTATTTGGTTTTAAAGGGACAGCAGTCTGTTGCATGTTACAGCAGATAAATGCGTTATACTGTAACTAAACCCATTAGATTTTAGCCAACTATATTTAGTTGACTAAAATCTTATGATATTTAGTTGACTAAAACTAGACTAAAACTAAAATAATTCAGATGGCTAAATTATGACAAAGTAAATGGCATTTTAGTCAAAAGATTATGACTAAGACTAAATAAAAATTTGCTGTCAAAATTAACACTGCATCTAGCATTTCTTGTCTCTGCCATTTTTAAGCTCTTTCAGTAGCTGTGGTCTACTAAAAGCCTCGAAGGCATCAGGGATAAAGTGAAAAGAACAAAGACACAGGTTTTTAAGAAGTTTTATTCATCCGCATGCATCTTCCCATTCTTTTCTCCTCTTCTTATCGCTAGGAAAGCAGTGAAGGCTTACATCGCTTCTCTTGTTGTCCTTCAACTGAAAATTACAATCAAAAGCCGCACAATTGGCATCGTATCTGTATTTTATTTTATAAGTTGCTTATTCCGAGTTGTGGTAAAAATAGGTAGCACCAGCAGCTGACCAAGTGCAACCATTTAACATCATCAAAATAATGGTGCCCCCCAAAGTCCAAAATATTTAGAAACAATGTGAATTTTTAAAATAATGTAAATCTTTCATGGGTTTTCTACTATATATTTTATTAAGAGTCATCATTTATGTTATATTAAGCCATACAAGTCTTAATACCCGATGTTCCCTTTAAAATATTTTTCTAACCCTTCCCAAACTGATTTCAATCACCTTCTTCCTTATTAATTTTTGACATTTTCATTCATCTTTGCCATGTTAGTGGGTAATACCTTTTAACCCTTTAAAACCTTTTCACGCTGCTGAAAAAGTTTTATTAAAGTATTGATTTGATTGTACAGGGCCTGGTTGCCTGGTGCTCCAGCTGAACCACATTATAAATGCATAGATTTGTAAATTAGTTACTACAAGGGCTAATACATTTTCACACTGGCCCAGTTAGTATTTGAACTTTTTTTCTTCTTTTATCAGTGCATTTTGCTGCCTCAAATAGATGTTCAGCTGAACAGACTGAGGTTTTATTGCTTGTAGCTTTAACCAGTGGCACCTGGTTATGACATGGTGCCAGTGTTGGGGAAACGCATTACAAGTAACATGAGTTCCGTAATATTATTACTTTTTCCAAGTAATTAGTAAAGTAACGCATTACTTTTTAATTGACAAGAAAATATCTGAGTTACTTTTTTCAAATAAGTAACGCCAGTTACTTTTCCCCCCATTTATTGATTAAAAGCTCTCCTTTCCTCATGTTGAGAGAAATCGGGAGTAAGATGTTAATTCTAGAATAAATGTGAACATGCATTAATTCATCTCACTCACAAAAAACAGATTCAGTATTCCTCAAAATGAATAAAAACAGTGAAATTCAATTCAGAATATGACGCAAACCTCCAATAATTAAATATGTTAAATAATACAAATATCCTTTATGCATTTAATCCCATTTTATTAACCAATGTCTTTGCTGCCGACCTTCGATGATCCAGTTCAACCAAACTAATAAGCAAAAATTAGATTATCTAACATTTTCTTTTTTTTTTTTTATTGCTGAAGAGTTGACATTTTTTTCTTCTGCGGTCTACTCTACAGACGTGAATTTACTTTTGTCAAAGCCTGAGGCTTTTGGTGTGAAAAGGCTTTTACATTTGACGAAAATAGAACTTTTTATATTAAAAACAAACAAGCAAGCCCTGGCCAGATTTAAAAAGTAACGCAAAAGTAAAGTAACGCATTACTTTCCATAAAAAGTAACTGAGTAATGTAATTAGTTACTTTTTTAGGGAGTAACTCAATATTGTAATGCATTACTTTTAAAAGTAACTTTCCCCAACACTGCATGGTGCAAATAGATATATAAATAAACAGCATATTCAGTAATCTAGACATTGCGTTTATGTCATGATTTCCATCACCTGTACTTTATTATGACCGTACTGAACCTCAAATGATCAAGCATGTTTGGCTTCAAGCGGGTCAGCAGAACAGGAAACTGCTATGATAAATTATTTTCAAGAGGGCCGGGAAGAACTTGGAAAACTGCCCTGAATGTGTGTTTGAGAAGTGGATCGTGTGTCTGAGGTTTGCGTGTGGGGAGGCCCTAGAGAACACTGTATGCCAGGATCCACCACCGTGGCTTAAATGGGTCGGTCTGATGTCTTCGCTTTTTCTTTGTAAATGTAACTCGTATCTAAATTTGGTTTCGACAGCTGGAACAAGTTGACCAGCCTACTGGGAAAAGTCCCAGGACTACTTAAGGCCAGTCCATCCCTTCTCAACCTTATTTTTTTCCCCCGTCTTAGAGAGTAAAGACATCACTCACTGTCAGGCGACTTAAGGATTCAGGGAACGCGCTCTGTTTAAACAAAGTTAGCAACACAGCGAAGCTCTCCTCCAAGAAATCGATATTTAAGTAACTCAAGTAGCTTTGAGAGTCAGTCTGCAAGTGCAATTGTCTTTTTGAATACCCAGCAGCTCAGATCAGATCTTTTTTGTTATTCCAGATGCAATGCGATTGTTATTCATCACATTCGCACAAACACAGACTCAGCTTCATTTCTACCACTGACCTCATTAAACTCACATTTGCTAGCTTTGTGCTGATTCACATTACTATTTTAGTATATTAATATCTAATCTTTTTTTTTCTGCTCTGCATTTAGTCTTCTAAAATTATATTTATCACAAAGGATTTTAAAAAACAGTTCATTTAATTAGAGGTTTGGTTTGATACTGTCTCCGTGCTGCACGTCTCACCTGGTATTTAGAACAATGACATTTATGGCTAGTATCGGTGATTAGAACAATTTAGTGATGATGTGCACGTGAGTTTAGGATTTCGTGTACCTAGAAACCTGATCCATAAACCCAGCAAATCAAATCAGTTTCCCAGACATGTCTCATTTCTGTTTGAAAAATACATTAGGGCCCACTCACATCAAGAGCAATAACTATAAAAAGAAGGGACAGTAAATTGCAGTGAATGAACTGAACACCCTAACAACTGCATAGCAACCACTCAATCACTATTAAGGCAGACAACTTCAAACTTGTTCAGACTGACTAATAATTAAAATGGTAACACTTTATTTTAAGGACCAGTTCTTACTATTATCTTAGTAGTATGCATATTACTAGCATATTGGCTGTAACAGAACAGAAACATTTTTCATATGCGTTTTTGAAAAGATTCGCACACACACTTCAACATTGTTTAAAGAATTTCTGTTCATATGGGTTCACGAAAAACGACTAAAAACACTGCATTATTTCAACCTGGTATCATTGTTTATATGTAGGTATTAGTGCATAATGTTTACAAGCAAAAATTGTACATTTTTGTATGTTTTTATTCATGCTGATTTATTTTAATCATTTAAAGGAGAAGTCCACTTCCAAAACAAAGATTCACAGATAATTTACTCACCCCCTTGTCATCCAAGATGTTCATGTCTTTCTTTCTTCAGTCTTAAGGAAATTATGTTTTTTGAGGAAAACATTTCAGCATTTTTCTCCATATAATGGACTGATATGGTGCCCCGAGTTTGAACTTCCAAAATGCAGTTTAAATGCGGCTTCAAACAATCCAAAATGTGGTTGTAAACGATCCCAGCCGAGAAAGAAGGGTCATATCTAGCGAAACGATCGGTTATTTTAATACAATTTATACACTTTTTAATGCCAAACGCTCGTCTTGTCTTACTCTGCCTGGACAGTTAGGGTATGTCAAAAAACTCCCATTTCATGTTCTCCCTCAACTTCAAAATCGTCCTATATTGCTCTTTTACCTTTTTTTGTTAAGGGTGTTTGATCTTCTTTGCATGTTCACTTTGCAGAGACTGTGTTGGTACTTCTGCAGTGATGTAGGATGATTTTGAAATGATTTTTTAAGTTGAGGGAGAAAATACGATTGGAGTTTTTCCACATACCCTAACTGTCTTGAGCCAGAATACACAGAGTTCAGGGAGAGAAAGGCAAGACGAGTGTTTGAGATTAAAAAGTATTTAAATTGTATTTTTTTTTTAATGAAAATAACTGATCGTTTCGCTAGATAAGACCCTTCTTCCTCAGCTGGGATCGTTTACAACCACATTTGGGATCATTTGAAGCCGCATTTAAACTACATTTTGGAAGTTTAAAATCAGGGCACCACAGCGGTCCATTATATGGAGAAAAATTACCATTTTAGTAACAATGTAGCATTAAAAAATATATTTTTATAGTCACTAATTCTACTCCTACCTCTAAACCTAACCATAACTATTTCTGTACAGTATAAAGAAAAACATGATGGACGGTGTAAATGAAATCACAATCATTTATTCATTGCAAAAATATCAAAAGCAATCCGTTGCAGCCGCAGTCCTCTCTGGTGGAATACAGTAGTTTTCTATGAGGTGCAGAGCAGAATTTAAGTTGTTAATCACATAAAATATTATCTAGGGTGTGTTTCCCAAACATACCCCAGATTATTATCCCAATCCACTTGGGATCCACTCAGTTGAATTTCTCATTCAAACGCACCTCACCAGAAACACGTCTGCATGAGTTTTGATGCTTACGGTCGCTGCTCAGGATGGAGATGAAGATTGCTGAATAAAGTTTTGCATTTGGTTCGGTTCCTCGCTAAATTTGGATTATATTGCATGAATAAAATGTATACTTTTATAATTATTTTGCACTTTTGGTGTAATTTATGTTTCTGTTGTCAGTCACAGCATGTCGGAGAAAATGCCTTTTGTGTTCCATGGCAAACAAAGTAACTATTACATGATAAGTAATGACGAAAAGGGTTTAAAGTGTACTTGTTCAATGTTATGTATTCTTCCAAATGAGCTGACAGTATTAATCACACAGAACAGAACAAAATGTTATCATTTCATATTAAGTAAATGAGTAAACAATTTAATAATGCAATTGAAAACAATACCATGGATATGACAACTGAACACAATAATAATAAAAACAATGCTGTGATTTCAGTATTCATAAGGAATAATTTGTAAGTCTGTAGAGTTGTTTTAGGCGTCATCAGTATGTCAGCATTGTATGTTCAAATGCTGAAAATATGTCAGTATTGTACGTTTCAGTGCCTGTAAAAACTTAAGTAAATGTATGTTTTGTAGAACCACATTTTACGTAAAACATATGCAATTTATCAAGAGATCACATGGATCACACGGATGCCCATTTTCCACAAGTTGATATGATTCATTAGGGATTTAATGAGAAGTCTTTAACATACTTTGGTTAAAATTTCTCAGTGACAGTGTAAAAAACACCCTTTTTACCTTGTCAAAATCAACCTTTTTCAAAGCGAGCCATTGTGTTGCATTTGCCATTAAATGCTAATAAGCTCTGCTTGCCCCGCCCCTCTCTTCTGTGGGGTGACAAGCTGTACTGTTTACTTTAGCCGTTTTCAAGAGTTTGAGTTTTCAGGCCATTTTTATGTTAATGATCGGTCAAAACTTATGACAAGTTTTCCATTTTTAGTTTAAAAAGGTGTCTTATACACTGTAAAAAAAAAAAAAAAAAAAAAAAAAAAAAAGAATTGTTGAGTCAACTTAAAATAATTTGTTACCCTCCAGTCTTAAAATTTTAAGTTCAGTCAACTTCAATAAGTTTATTCAACTTGAAGTGTTAAGTAAGTGAAAACTTAGATATTTGAGTTGACTAAAACAATTTGGTATGTGAAACTTAAAAGCTGGACTACCCAGCTGCCTTAAAATGTTAAGTTGAATGAACTCAAATATCTAAGTTATCACTTAGTACAACTTAAAATTTCAAGCTGACTAAACTTTTTTGTTTTGACTTAAAATTTTAAGCAGCCAGCAAACAAATTATTTTAAATTAAAAAAAAAAAAAAAGTTTTTTTTTACAGTGTAAACGCCAACTTAAAAACTTTCTCTGTTTTTGCTGCCTTTAGGCCTAATTTTTAAGAAATATGGTATATCTTATCATCTCTATGCCAATGACATTCAGATTTATTTACCGATCAGAGCTGGAGGATCAAGCCCTAACTTATCCTTGGTATCTTGTCTAAAGGAGGTGACCAGCTGATTAAAGCAAAACTGCCTCCAGTTAAATGCTAGTAAGTCGGAAGTCATGGTTTTTGGGATGACTAAGGATGACAGTGGTTTAACTGATTTTTTAGGTACATGGGAAACAAACGTTCAGCCTGAAATAAGAAACTTAGGTGTAATTTTTGATTCTGCTCTTATGTTTGACCATCAGGTTAAAAATGTGGTAAAAAATTGTTTTTATCCTCTAAGGACTATTGCGAAAATGAAATCTTTTTTGTCTGTTCCCGATCTAGAAACAGTGATTCAAGCATTTATCTCTTCTCGCTTGGATTACTGTAATGCTCTTTATGTAGGAATTAGTCAATCTCTTATTTCAAAATTGCAGCTGGTTCAAAATGCTGCCGCGAGGCTCCTTACTGGTACTAAGAAAAGGGAGCGTATAACACCAGTTTTAGAAAGGCTTCTTTAGCTTCCTGTGAAATATCGAATACAGTACAAGGTGTTGTTGAATGTTTATAAAGCTGTTCACGACTTGGCCCCGGAATATATTAAGGACTTTGTGCTTATGAACTCTGTTAGATTACAAAGGTCTTCTAATTGTTTACTGCTCTTTGTTCCGAGAACTCGTTTTAAATCTAAAGGGGATCGAGCCTTTTCAGTCGTTGGCCCCAGACTGTGGAATGCGCTTCACCCTGATATTAGATCTGCACCGTCAGTTGATGTTTTTAAAATTCGAAAACGTATTTGTACTCTGTCGCTTTTAATTCTTGATTTTGTTTGCATGTTATGTATTTGTATGTTTTCTTTTTTTTTTTTTTTTTTGAGATGTACAGTCCTTTGGTCTATGCTGTAGTAGAAAAGGCTATATAAATAAATGAGACTTGAGACTTGAGACTTAAAAAAAAAAAAAAAAAGCATCATAATGCCTTGAATTTTCCCCCCATTCTATTGCCTGCAACTAGCGTCCCCATTTCTTTGAGGCTATGGATTACAGGTAATAATGTTCAAAGCCTAAACGCATTCTGTGCGAATGGCACCTAAGACTGCATAACCTTCAAATCAACCTCAAAACCTTTAAACTTCCAGACAGAGCTGTGATATACCAACAGTCAAGTCCATCTTAAAGAACTTTCCTGGAGTTGTTAAATCTCGGATCTAGTGCGGGTTCACAGTTAGTTGAAGAAGGTAAACAAAGGATCAACACCAAATCATTATCGGTGGAAATGAATGTAAATGCTGTGCTGTGGTGTTCTGCAATATCTGAGAGCAATCATATGCATTTGCATTGCAAAAAGGGAATAGCTGCTATAGGGATCGTTTTAATGCTGCTCGCTGAATTTTAAACAACAGGACATGATCTGAAAACATTGTGCTGTGCATAGTGAATCGATTCTGAATCTGTTCCTTATTGTTAATTCCCCTCCTTAACACATTGTGATTGTTCTTTCTTCGTCCACTCTTTGTGTTCAAACGCAAACGGAGCATTAATCAAAGCTGCGGATGAATGGCTGGAACCATAACGCCAATGGCTTTATATACAGAGATGTGCAGCTAACCTCACATAACTCTCTCTAAAGTTTTCTGGAAAAGTCTGAGAGGAGGAGTCATGTTTTGACAACCAGGCAATCCCTCAGATTTCCCTCAGAGGTGATGGCAGACAGAATTCGGGTGGTTTGTTTATTTTGTTTTGACTTGAGGGTTCGAGATGATTGGAGGAGCAGAAGCAGAGATTAATAAAAGATTATGTGTCTCAGTGCACAGCAGCAGAAAAGAATGCTGGGAAACAGCAGAGTCGTATCAAAGACCCTGAATTTCAAAAAATCTTTAAACACAGCTGCTTTTTTTGAGCATACTGACACCTGCAATGCAAGTAAACAACTGAGGCAAAAATACACAACTCAAATGTAGAAAGTGGTGAGAAATTCCAAAGAATACTGTCAAAATAATATTAATTAAACACTGGACAAAAAGCAACAAATGGGTACTTGTTTGTTTCTCCAAATTTATTTTGACTTTAGCACTGTGAAATGTAATTACTGGAGTAATTACAATGTAATTACATAACAGGTTTTGTTTTTTATTTATTTATTTATTTTTTTATTAGTTTAATTTTAGTTTTTATTTTTACACTGTAGAAATTATGTTTTAAGATCAATAGTTTACATCCTAGTTGGTTATAATAATGTTTTAGATTGGTTGATGGATCAAAGAGGGAAGTAGCTTGTGGCTGGTTTTATGGATACTAAGCATCTTCCATACGAGGAGTCTCAGGAAGTGATATGTGATATGGATATGACAGATCTTATGAGGTCGATTGAAATTTCGTTGGACAAGCTTTATGCCTGTTATATTCCTCCTGTGGTCATGTTTCATTCAGATTCGCTGCTGTCTCTACAGCATGTACGGGAGGTGTTGTGCAGTCATGCATCCGTGTTTCAGTCAGTGGGTGTTTGCTGACGGGGCGTTGTGTTTAATCTTTCCCTGGGGTTGGTCTGTTTTGCATGAGCAGTTTACTCTCTGCTTTCATTATAAAGCGCTATTAGGCCTTTAGTTCCTTAGATCTGCATTAGGCGTTTATTTATCCCACTAAATGTTTGCAGCTTGTGTCATCATAAAATGAATTAAGTGAATGAGGTGTGAAGCCCAGTGTAACTCACTAGACTTGAATCTCCATTCATTTGCATGTATAAACATGTCACTGCTGGAGACCTGACTGATGCAAACTGCAAAGAAATTTGTCTTCTGCTACATGTTGATTTCAAATTTGGAAAACTCTGACCTGGGAGTCCACATGGCACAAAAAATTTTGCCAACGAAGGAACCGAATATCACGGACCTCTTGAATTCATGCACTTGAGGCAAATCGCCTTAGTTGAAAAAGGGGGAAACATGGATATAACCATACTTCCCCAGTTGATTGATTACATTAAGAGTTGCAATTAATACAATGTTTTTGTATTTCCTTTTTCTTCCTGAAATGTTAAAATATTTAAATATGCAAAATAAGCATTTTCTGATTAAATATGCAATAATTTGCACACATTTGATTGTTTGAATAGCACTGCATAAATATTATAAATATTAAAAATTTTTTTTTTTTTTTTTCATTTTGTCAAATGATTTAACAGAGAGGATACTGGATATTGCTTGTTATCACTCTCAATTGATATCACTCTGTAATCTGAAGTGTTGTCTGAAACAACACTTTAAGAAAAACCAAAAATCAAATAGCCCAATATCTCAAACCTATGGAAGCCTGTTTCCGCCACTAAATAAAAAAAAATCACAATTCTGACTTTTTTATAGCAATTGCAAGTTTACATCTCACATTTTCTCAGAATTGTAAGACATAAACTTGCAATTCTAAGAACTCAAGTCAGAATTGTGTAATATGAACTTACAATTATGATGTTTTCTCAGAATTTCGGGTTTGTAACTCAAAATTTTGACTTGTTTTCTCATAATTGTGAGTTTATATCTCATAATGCTGACTTTATAACTCGCAGTTGCGAGTTTTTATCTCACAATTCTGAGAAAAAAATCAGAACTGTAAGTTTATATCTCGCAATTCTTACTTTATAACTTGCAACTGCGAGTTTATATCGTAATTTTGAGGGAAAAAGTCAGAATTGTGAGATAAACTTGCAATTCTGAGTTATAAAGTCAGGATTGCAAGATATAAACTCATAAATCTGACTTTTTTCTCAGAATTGCATGATATATACTCTCAGTTGCAAGTTATAAAGTCAGAATTGGGTAACAAACTTGAAATTCTGAGAAATAAACTTCTGAAAATTCTGAAAATAAAGTCACAATTCAGATTAATAGACAATTCAGATCAAGTCTGAATCTTATTTTCTTGCAATTTTGAGTTTATATCACGCAATTCTGAGAAAAAAAAAGTCAGAATTGTACATTTATAACTCGCAATTGTGAGTTTATATCACATCGTTCTGGAAAAAAAATCAGAATTGTGAGATAAACTTGCAATTATGAGAAATGAAGTGAGAATTGCAAGATATAAACTCACAATTGTGAATAATAAAGTCAGAATTGCAAGATATGAACTCATAAATCTGACTTTTTCTCGAAGTTGACTTGTTTTCTAAAAATAGCAAATTTATATCTTGCAATTGTGACTTTATAAAATGCAATTGCAAGTTATTAAGTCAGAATTGCAAGATATAAATACGCAATTCTGAGATCATAGCAGTCTTTTTTTCCTCACAATTGGCCTTTATAACTCACAATTGCGAGTTTATATCTCACAGTTCTGAGAAGAAAAGTCAGCATTGCGTAAAAAGGGAAGAATTGTGAGATATAAACTAGCAATTGCAGGAAAAAAAGTCCGAATTGCAAGACACAAACTCGCATTTGCAAGAAAAGTCTGAATTTCGAGTTTTGACAATGACAATTTATTTATATAGCACAATTAATTACAACTTCCGTTGACCAATGTGCTTTCCAGCAAGTCAACGACACAGAGAAACACACAGAAAACAAACAGAAAAGTTATAAAATTATATAGATATCTCATCAGCCATGCGCTTTAAAGAATAGAAAGGTCTTTAGCCTGGACTTAAAAATACTAAGAGAAGAATCTTGTCTAAAAAAAAAGCCTGGGGGCACCAATGCAAAAAGCACGATCTCCCCTATATTTAAGCCTCGACTTAGAAGTAAACAATAGATCCTGGTTGGAAGACCGAAGGGATCTAGTGGGTTCATAGATGTTTGTTTTCTGTAGTTTTTTACCTTAAATTAACCCTTACACATAAACATTGCATTTGTTAATAAATTACAAAAGTATAGGCATATTATAGGCTTATATTTAATTAGATTTTTTTATATATATATATATATGTATATATAACAGCCCTTCTGCATACTGTACGCATTATAGATGATGGTATTCTCTACTGAGACTGTGTTATATTAGATATAATATGTGTTGTGATGTGTTGTTTTCTCACATCTAGATTTTTTCATCTTTGACTCATTAAAGTAAAGAACAAGTCTACTTATGTAATGCTTTTGCTGTAAGTATAACGTTCATTAAAGTTTCACTTCATCCAAAAGTTGCGTCTCTCTTTCAGGGTCTCAGCAGGTTCTGCAGTCGATCGCTATGAACAATGTTCCTGTGGGATCTCCACACCCACAGCCTCTACAGAAGCAAGCTAGCATCCCAGCGGCCTACTCCTCCATCCTCTGCGTCTCCTGGGCTACGAGACTGCTGGAGCTTGAAGCTGCCCACCCTCCTGCACCTTTAACCCTCCAAACAACCACAAACACTGACTCACTGAAGACTCCTCATGCCTTCCAACAAACAGCAAACCTCCACACTTCGTGATTTTAACAGCTTCTGATCGAGGAATTAAAGGAGCTGTGAAGCAGAATCAAAGATGTGAGCAGAAAGCCCAAATGGAGTTCATCTTTCACACGCTCTCATGAATTTCCAAACCTGCATGACTGGCTTTCTTCTAGGAAACATAATATAAGATATTTTTTAAAAATAGTGCCTGTGCACTTATAGTGCTCTTCAAATTTTAAAAGTATGTTTTTTTAAAAACAGTAATTGCAGTTAATATAATATTAAGAAAACTCCCACATAAGTGTATAAGAGAGCACATTTTCATGTTTATTAACACACAAGTACACTTTTAAAAAGTGCACTTTGTAATAATGTCAAATTGAAAGTGTTATTTAACGTACATTTTAGATTTCTGTTTTAATATTTTTTTTGTGTGTTTTAAGTAAGTCTATTTATTTTGATTTGTTAAACATAAAACAAAAATGTAGACCTTTTATAGTTTCAAATGATGTATGTGTATGATCAAAAATGACAAAACATTTTAAGTTATTTTCACTGTTTTTAGGTAAACAGAGTTTCACTTTGTAGTGTATTTTTTAGGTTTGATAACTTGACAAGTAAAGCAACCTGAAAGCAAAGTAATCAGATTACTTTTTAAATGAAGTAATTTGTAAATTGTAGTGGATTACTATTAACTTACCCAACACTGGTTATTACTCCATTAATAGGAAAATATTGTCAACAGCCTGAATAAAATAAAATGAAAATAAAACAAAAATAAAATAAAATAAATAAAATAAAATAAAATAAAATAAAATAAAATAAAATAAAATAAAATAAAATAAAATAAAATAAAAATTACACTTTGTAATAATTACATTTTTTTTAATTAAGGTGCATTAGATTATTATGTTTTAATATTTTTATGTGTTTTAAATAAGTGCATTCATTTTGATTTGTTAAACATAAAACTACTTAATTATAATTTTAACTACAGTGTGTTATTCAGCATTATATTTAAAAGTAATATATATTAAATGTACTGAAGTACAACTTCATCATTATTAATTGCAAATACTTCATATAAATATATGACACATTTCAACAGAAAACATTAAGGTTTGTTTTAATTTACCTCAAATGTTTGTCAGTATACTCGGCAGCACACTTTAACTATATTTCAAAGAAAATAGACGTAATTACGAAATTTATTATAAAAATGTGCTTCAGTCCTGTTTAAATTTGTCATAAAAGGCATTCAGCTAAATGTTCAGCTAAAAGCATTTAATTTGAATTTAGACTTTAATGCATTTTCATTATGCAATTTATACGTGATTAATTATCTGAAAACATTACATTCAGTTTGCGTTGAAGTATATTTGTTATTTTATTTCCATAATAAGTTCTCTTCTTACACTGTAAAAAGCCTACCTTTCACAAGGGATCTCTTTAACTTTCATGAAATGTGTTAAAAACACCCACAGAAAGTACTGTTTTAGTGTAAGCTGAAAACTTATTTGAAGTAGAATAAGAATATTTAATAAATGATAGGCTGAAACACAGACTCTGCCTAAAAATTCTGTTTTAAAAGTCTTTGAAATCATTTAAATCCACAAAGTTGGTCATTTCAGAGTCTTATGAAGTGTGTTCAAGTGTGTTCCTTTTTTTTTCACATGAGTTGCATTTACACGGCAGCACAACACAGTTGTCTTTCCTGTTTGGAGTGTTAAATATGTCTCTTTTCACTCATGTCAAACACTAACTGTGTGATAGCCATTTATTATCAAATTTTTGTCACAGTCTTGCAGAAGGACATAATCCGCTCTCTCATTTCTTCAATTAACTGTTTCATTTTGAACCCGTCATCCCCCACTGAGACTTACTGTCTATTTTACCCCATTCCTGTTCTGTTTTTAGACAGAATTCATCCTCGTTTATTGAGCTTAACACTTAAAAAGAGCTCAGCTTTCAGTTTCTCTTAAACCCCCCCGCTCTGTTTCATGCCCTGGATGGTCTACTCCATCTGAGATTTTTGTAATTTAGATCACATAGCCATACACTATATCTCTCTGGACCATCTCTATGGCCTGTCAAATATCTCACTGTTAATACAGCCCGCTACTCTTGTTCCCCACAGTTTCTGAGCACACTAGTTAGAGTGTCCAGTGGAGCCTGCGGTGCAGAGCTGTGCAGATGGAATTGTCCCAGAGCTGGAGGGGGTCTGTATGAAAGCTTTGGCCTGTCTATCACAGCATCACTCCTCTCCGCATGGCCACGAAGCTTGACCTTGCCTCTTGGATTTGTGATTTCAGCTTGGTTAGATCCATCCACACACTTGAATCTGTAGTCTGATGTCACTACATTGTAAAGGGATAGATCTATGAATGGCTTCCCAAGTGAAAAATGCATGCATTTTAGCCTTTAACAAGACTTCTTTTTATGGAAAAGAACAGTGGTAACACTTTAGTTTAGGGACCAGTTCTCACTATTAACTAGTTGTTTATTAGCATGCATATTACTAACATATTGGCTGTTTATTAGTACCTATAAAGCACATATTTGGCCCTGGACCACAAGGCCAGTTGTAAGAAGCACATGTATATTTGTAGCAATAGCAAACAACACAATTTATGGGTCAAAATTATAGATTTTTCTTTTATGCCAAAAGTCATAAGGGTATTCAAGATCATGTTCCATGAAGATATTTTATAAATTTCCTACCACAAATATATCAAAACTTAATATTCATTGCTAAGGACTTCATTTGGACAACTTTAAAGATGATTTTCTCTGTTTTTTACAGATGAAGAGTTCAGATGCAAAACCAGCTAAAAGCCATCTCGGTCAAAAATGAGATAATGATACTGAGTGAATGCTCTCGACACATATTATACGTCCATCAAATACTTTTTCTTCAAACTCGCTAAAATACCAGCCTCAGCCCAATCAGAAGTATCGGTACTTACATAGAAACCTATATATCTGAGCCTGATAATAATGCATTTTTTAAAGAAAGACGTCAAATGGATTTATCTGGTTTTGCATCTGAACTCTTTAGATTTTCAAACAGTTGTATCTCAGCCAAATATTGTCCTATCTTAACAAAACAATTTTTTGACTGGTTTTGTAGTCCAGGGTCACATATTAAGTACATAACGTACTACCTTACTACCTTACTAATTATTAATAAGCAGCAAATTAGGAGTTTATTGAGGTAAAAGTCATAGTTAATAGTTGGTTGATAGTGAGAATTAGTCTCCAAACTAAACTGTGACCAAAATAGTACACTTAAGTGTGAACTGGATAAAATGTTTTCAGATACCAAACTGCATGTTAACTGTAATTAAATTAAAATGTTTTATAGGTTAAATGGTAACACTTTAACCCTTTAACTGTCACTCCTATTTTTGAACACAGACATTAAAATGCACTATCCAGACTTACATTTTTATAATTCATGAATGAATTAAAATGAATGAAATGTCTGATTTTAAAATCCCTTTCACAGGATGAATTTTGAGATTTTAAGTTTTGAACTGATATATAATTTCTTATGATATCTAAAGCGTGAAAGGGGAAAAGGAAACGAAGAAAGTCTTTTGTGACAAAGCTCAGAACTCATGTTATGATGTAGATTTATTTAAGTTGCACTCTTGACATATATTAATCTATTACTTTTCCTACATAATTTGTAACACAAAAAGATGGTAAAATATCTATTTGGGAGTCTTTCCAACGATGTATAGTTTGTCATGATTAGATTAGCATTAATTTGTAATATGGTGAAGTAAACTTCCCACAGAGTGGAAGGTGACAGTTAAAGGGTTAAATGGTAACACTTTAAGTATACATTAGGTACCATTAGATAATACATTAATTAACATTATCTAACAATGAGCAATACTTTTTTTTACAGTATTTATTAACCTTTGTTAATGTTAGTTAATAAAAAATACAACTGTTCGTTATTAGTTAATGTTAGCAAATGGAATCTTACTGTAAAATACATGCATCGACACACAGCGTAGATGTTCTCCGGAACTCTTCCACTCTCGCGGGTTCATCCCCAGGCAAACGACGTGGCGCTGCCCCGCTGCTTCGCCGTCTTCCTCGGACACAAGTGGCGCGGTGCAGTGCGACTCAACAAAAGACAATGTAGAACCTATTAAATATATCATCTACAGTGGATAGTTACAATAACATAATGCCCCGGTATATTTCTGACTTACAGATGTACTTCAAGCCCTCGAGCTGTGTCTGACATGAAGGACAAACGGATTCCCAAGCTGTTGCAGCATTGTAGACATGGTGTAGGGCAAATCATGTCAATCCAAATATAATAAATGAGGAAAATAAAACGACCTCAATAGAACGCCGCCAATGAGGCCGCTACAGCAAATACAGTAGTATACAGCAATTTTAAAAAATACAGTAAGTCTCTGTAAATGGGGTCTGACGTCAGAAAAAATTCCCATAATGCAATGCTTATTACAGTTATTTACTGCAAAGGGAATTTGCAGTATTATACTGGGTGATATACAGTTAATAACTGTAGAAATTACAGAAATGTCTAACAGTGCATTTTAGAAAATTTGGTCAAACTTTATTTTAAGGTCCAGTTCTTGCTATCAACAAACCATTAACTACAGCTTTTGCCTCAGTAAACTCCTTATTTGCTGTTTATTGATAGTTTGTAAGGTAGTTGAGTCCTATTATGCTTTTTCACTTTTTGAATTTTAGTCAGTGTGTGGTGTATATGTTTGGGTATAAAAAAAATCTACAAAGTTACAAATATCAAAGTCTACAAATATCAAAGGAAATATATTGTTTGTTTGTTTTTTAAATCCCTGTTCAAGACCTACAATGAACGTCTCCTTTGGACTACAGCCTTTTTTTTTCAGGTGTTGTGATGTCACAATATGGCACATTAGAATATCATTAACATAAGTCCCGCCTGCGGAAATTTGAATGGTAGGGGGGTGGGTAGGGACAAGGTGGGGCGATTAGCCTAACTTTAGTGATGCAGTGTGGAGAGCTGCTTCTGGGATGCTTCAACGAGCCACAGCGCTGCTGGTATAAACATAAGCATTGACTAGAGTGGTCACGATCCGAGACATGCCATGGACGTTTGCAGTTTAGAGGGTCGAAACACATGTCGAGGCTGGTGTAAACACAATCATTGACTAGAGTGACGATCATCTCCAGTGGCCGTGTCGGAGCGTAATGTACCACAGACGTGTGGAGTGTGTGGCAAGAGATTAATTCATCATACAGTGCAGATAGCTTCACTTATGAGCGTTTTTTTTTTTTTGTTTGTTTGTTTTAAAAATGCATAAACTTGCATTAGACTAGACTAGGCCAATCAGTGATGATGTTCTTTGATAATGTTAATGCTCATTTTCTGTAGCTGCTATTTGAATAACTAAGCGAATGTAAGCATTATACTGTAATTAGTAACTTACCACGTTTTTATTCACTTGTCGTCATGTTAAATACAAATTCAGTCATATTAAAAACATGAGGCTGCTTTTAGCCTTATGCTGGAGCTGGTTACGGGCAATGAAACTATGAAAAGTATGTAAATAATTTAATAAATGAACATGATAATATCTACTTCAACTTCATCTTCATTTATTTATATAGTACATTTAAATGTGACGTTGTTGCCCAAAGTGCTTCACAAAATTAAAATAAAATAAGAAATAGACACACAAACTTACATACAGGTAAAACAACATTTGTAAAAGGTTCCAAAAATCAAACTTTCCCTATTTCAAAGGCCAGACTAAAAAAATGTGTTTTTAACTGGGACCTAAAAACCTCTATCGATGGAGCCTGCCGAATATACAGGGGAAGACCGTTCCATGCATTCATGCATTGTGATCTCGCAGGCTGATGATAGGACCCAACACTACTGTAGCGCCAGCTATACCTTGATATATCTTTCACTATAACAGAGCAGACAGAACTTGCTGCTTTGGCAAGGGGCGGGCAGTCCTGAAACACTGTCTAAGCTGTTCGCCAATCACAACGCTTTGGGACAGCTAACCAATCACAACACATTTCGTTTTTCAGGAGGTGGGCCTTCATCAAACCCGGAACTAATGGAGGCATTTGTGCCAGGCTGGGCAGAAAGGTATTGTAATAATGTAAATTAGGTGAAAAATATGTGAATTGTTTCCTATACTAAAGTGTTAGCGAAAATTGTATATTAAACGCTTTGAAATATGGTAAACGTGTACTGTTGAATGTACGGACAAGCAGAAATAGTAATTATACTTTAATATATACTTTAAATTTGTTTTTATGAAAAAAAATGTGTCATGTATTTAGATGTTTGTAATTACACATTTGTAATGATGAAGTTGCATAAGTGCAAATATATTATCAAATACAGTATATCAAATATTTTAACTTTCAATGTAATATTGAATAACACTACAGTTAGGCTATAATTGTTAGAAAGTACTTCACATGTGCTTTAGTATTTAGTCAACACGTCAAGTTTAAGCATGACAAAGCATTATTAAAACATTATGATTTAAAATGTACAACTTTTAATCTGACATTATTACAAAGAGCATGTTTTAACACATAGTAACGAAAGTGTATTCTCCAGCCCGAATTCATGGCGGTTCGTACATATCTTACAAGGTGGCTATGTGTGAAGTTGTACGAATTTGTACGATTTTTGCTTAATCGCACATATTTTACGAGTTCCCAAATTCATATGAATTCATACAAATGACATCATTGGGGTCTAGACAAATTGTATACAAAATCAGTAACCCATCTCATAAAATATGTACAAATTGGTCATGAGATAGTTTTGGCATTCTCCCTAAGAAAAATTAAGTGGCTTTGGATACAATTAAGCAAACTTTTTTTTTTTTTTTTTTCAGAAAGGTTCTGCATATTAAACTACCATGACTACCACGCTTTTTTGATGAACATTCATGAATTCATTTACTTCTTTCAACAGCTCTTTCAGACATCATATTTACTTAGGCTGAACTGCACACAAGATTGCAAAACATCAAAGACAGCAGAAGCTACATTATGCTGCCTTCAAAAATTAGCTAAACAAAGGCATCTCAGTAGGCAGAATGTTATGTGAAACATTGAATTCGGATGAGTCTTGATGCATTCCTACCATCGTATACAGCCGGAGAAGGCAGCATTATCCATCTTTCAGACACAGCCTTTGGGTCCAGCATGCATGTGTTATGGGAAAGTAATCTTGCACTAGATCTTGTTTTCTTTCATGCGGCTTTTAATAATGTATGTCAAGCAAGTGCGTGTTGTCAAGCAAGCGAAATCCAGCCTGCTTAAATATGTTTGCACAACAGCGAATTACGCTTTCTGCATTTTGCAGACTAACTTTGCCGATACGTTTTTAAAAGCCTACCTGACAAAACAGAGATGGATTGCATGTTTCTGCTTTCAATTTAAAAAGTTCATTAAGAAAGTTTGGCTCTTGACCCTATTAGAGAGTCTAAAGGAGGAATATTTATGCCATTGTCCTCTGAAAGGTCTCCGATTAAAAAACAAAAACACACTTCATCTTGCAAAGGATCATTGCTATTAGTCTATTAAATGGCACTTCACTAATTAAAGGGACTGTGGGTATAATCACCAAAAGCTGCCTCTAAACCACATTCGCACAAATAAATGCCGGGATAGACCTGGCAAATGGTAAATGTCTCTTCGGTGGCATATTGTAAAGGCCAAGTTCATTCAGCGTGCAAGGAGAAAACATGCAAATAAGCAGGAAACAATTAAGCGAAAATGTAATTAAATCTAAGGTAATGGTTTTATAAGATCTGGCTGGCTAATGCATTGATAGTTCTATTAGCGTCTAAGCACCTTCATAACAGTACAGTTAAATATTACACAAAACCAGCTCAGGGCTATACAAATTAGATGAAATTGTACTGAGAAGTGTGTTGTGCCATTCAATGCTGTAGTTCTGAAGGAGCTCAAAAGCTGTTATGGGTATCTGCAAGAACTGAAATATTTAACATGAATTTGATACACTCACTTATTGAGGATAATATACACAGTTTACACAGTATTACATTTAGGAAAAAAAGGAGGTCAGACAGGGAGACTGGCAATCCAGTCCCACATCTGCAGCCACACAGACACACATATCGGTGGCGTCCTCAGTCATAGGACAGGCGTGCAGGTATCACTAAACACCATTCATAGAGCAACATCTGGCCTTGCTATTTAGAAATTAATCCCCGTGTTAAATACGCCTGTGCCTTAACCAGATACATGCATAAGAGGGAGACACAGATGACGTTCACTATGTTTTATTCCCTCACGGCGACTTATTATTCCACCGGCATGCCTGCGTCGTGATTAAATCCTGTCACACACATGCCACCTCTCTTGTATCACCGTACATCCAATCTGGGACTTAAAAAAATACAAGGAAAGAATCCCATTGCTGATTTTTGTGCACTATATTTGTACAATATATCGTATAAAATAGTATTTATATTTAAAGGGATAGTTCACCAAAAAATGACAATTCTTTCATTAATTACTCACCGTCATGTCATTCCAAACCCGTGGGACCTTCATTCATCCTGAAAACACAAATTACGCTATTTTTAATGAAATTCTGGAGCTTTCTGACCCTGCATAGACAGCAGTGTAATTATCACATTCAAGGCCCAGAAAGGTAGTAAGGACATTGTTAAAATAGTCCATGTGAACTCAGTGGTTTAACCACATTATGAAGCTACGAGAATACTTTTTGTGCACAAAGAAACCAAAAATAACAACTTAATTCAACATGTATGCATCATGGTATTCTTATAAATTTGACACAAAAGAGAAGAAATTGTTGAAAAAAGTTGTATTTTTGTCTTCTTTGAGCACAAAACATATTCTTGTAGCTTCATGAAATTACGGTTGAACCACTACCTTTCGGGCCTTGAATGTGGTCATTTTATTGCTCTCTATGCAAGGTCAGAAATTTCTCGGATTTCATAAAAAATATCTTAATTCGTGTTCCAAAGATGAACAAAAAACTTCTGAGGGTGAGAAGTTAATGACAGAATTTTAATTTTTGAGCGAACTATCGATTTAATGTTTGTAATAGATTCTAATGGACACTTAAGATTTAAGGTATTAAAGGTTGTGCTATATTCTAAATATAATTACAGATTAAAGCCATTGTTGGGCAACAAGTGTAGTGTCTACTATGCTTACCAAACATGCCTTGTCAAAAGAAAAGTACATTTTGGCATACTTTTAGCAACTGTACTTATTACAGAAATAATGTGCTTTAAAAGAATACATTTATGTTGCTGGAGAATCTGTGGGAGTCGGTGTGTGCGGCTGTATCTCTGATGACTGTGAAGGCCTAGACACACTAAACCAACATCAAAGAGCAAGTGACGATGAAAGCTGTCTGTCTAGGCTTAGTTTTTGTGTTTGAACACATAGAAAAGACTACCACCAGTGGTCAACTAGCACGTACTGCAACTGCGTGAGAGGAAATAAGTCTCCATACCAGCAGGTGGCAGTAGTCTGTAGTCTTCATTCAAAAAGGGGAATTCAAATTAGGTCTGCGCATACACAAAAAGCCACCAATGGGGGTCTGACTAATGCCAGGAGTGTTGTACATAATGTAAAAACTTACAGTACTGACATTGGTCGACCGTTCTATATTGTTCAAACTACAGATGTGTGACAACGTTACTATGGTTTACTATAGTTTTGGGAAACAGCCATGACTACAGTAGCTAGTAGTACAGTATACCACCACAGTATGGCAAAGCAACATAAAATAGTAGTTAAGCAGCTTGTCGCATCAGAAACGAGTGATGCAAATGCCACATTTCAAATAAAATCCCTTAATTTGCAAAAAGGTTTTTTTACGCTGGCTTGTGGTGGTTTTTGGCTTGTGTAAAAAAGGGTTAATGTGAATAATGCGAGATGGAAACGCATTTTGCTAATTAATTCCTCCACATGCACCAAAAAAGTCATGTGACTGCGTCATGGGACGGGATAACTTGACTAACTAGCAAACTGATCTCATTGCACAGCATCTGAAATGCTGTTATGGTCATTCTAAGATGACTGAGCAAAGTCTGCCGTCAAAGTATTTTTGAATAATTGCCTCAAAGAACTGTCTTACAAGGCTGTGTTCCCACCCTGGTGAAAAAAAAACAGCATAAGCTGGTAGGTATGTTTTGATGCTGGGATGCTGGTTAGGTATGTTTTGATGCTGGTTTAAGCTGGTCCTTGAACAGCAACATGACCAGCATAAACCAGCTAAGGACCAGCTTAAACCAGCATCAAAACATGCTGTTTTTTTTCACCAGGGTAAACAGCTGGCATCCGCCTCTGAAAGCAATGACCACATGTATTGTGTTTCGTCTGCTCTCTCTGAATCGCAAGTCATTTATTACATGTGAAAAAATGATTATATTCAGTGGCTTCCCCTACTTTTCTTAGAGATATTTAGTGGCAGTTTATCAGGAAGTGATGATTTTGTTCTCTTTGACTCGTTGGAGGGAAACAGTGCTTATTCGCAAACATTTTAAGTGATATTCCAATTTTCTGTACAAAGTAAACTCGCAACTTTGAATGGAAACCCGGCTATTGTAAGGGAAGTGCACCTTTGTCGGGTACAATACAAACTATTTCCAGAGCAATAGGGGCTTTTCTAGGAATTCTAGGAATTTGTCAGCATGGTGGCTTGCAGAGAACCAATTTCCCCTTGGGCTGTTTTCCTGGTTGCATTTGCACTGGCAGCAAGAACTCTGAAGCGGCCAACAGCGACGTCTTTATCCACGGCATTTACAGTTGTCAACAACTGGTGAATGGAGGACGCTGTGGTCGGAACTGTTTTTGTTGTGGATTTTCTGATAACGGAGATGGAATGTAAACAATTCATGTGATTGAAAGAGCATGAAAATCTGACTAAATCTCCAATGACAACTTACAGTCTTATCATCAAGGCTGAGAAAAGAACACAACATGCAGATAAATGTCGTTATCGCTGTTTTCCATATTTGTGGAGTACACATTTATACATGGCTTTTTGTTTAGTATGTGTTTGGACAATCAGTGTACACTTACAGTACGTCACTGGTAGTTCCTGTAGTACTGTTTTAGACCCTTCTCTGAAGTAGGAGCTAATTTAGTTCCCCCAAACAGAGTTCCTAGAACTAAATACATTCGTAGTTCCTGCGATGCGAACACTCCAAAAAGTGGAAATTTCTGCCAATAGTTCTAGAACCTATAAAAGATTCCTCTGGTGCAAAAGCCCCTAATGCTACATATTATAAGCACTGATTATTATCCATAAAGATTGTGCAATTGAGCATTTCTCTGGGGCACACTTAAAATTGCATGACTAATGCAATAAGAAAAAACAATGGCTTCAATTGTATATGAAGATTTCTCACAATTTCTACTTCCATAAAAAAAAAGCATATGAGTTTGAAACAGCATGAGGGTGAATAAATACCAGTGTTTTTATTTTCAGGTGAACTAATCATTGAATTATTAGCACACACATAAAAAACTTCCACTATAGAAAAGTCTTGTTGTTAGTCACACCACCTACATGCCTGACGAAATCTGAAGTTTATTTCTTCTTAGCATTCTCTCTTGGGTTTCCTCCAGCACTCAGCTCAGATTTACTTTTTTCTTTGCTGTTTTCAATTTCTGGTTCCCCTCCCGTCTCAGTTATCTTATTCTCTAACTTTGTAGGTGCTGCGAGCTGTAATTTGTTAGATCCTAGCTCTTTTTTTAATAAAGTGAAGAGCTATAACAGAGTGCCCCTGCCTTCTAGCCAGATAGTCCCTGGTGATGAATAACTGTTGGCATTCTCATTGTGAGAAATATTGCAATATTGCAGTGAAGCTACATGATTTTCATTCTGTGAGCATGGCATGAGCATGATTAAGGTCTGCAAGAATTTTGCCTCTTGTGAAACAGTTAGGAATGACACCTACTAGAGGCTAGTTCTGGGCAGCTTATTTGATGAAGTTACTGAAGGTCACAATCAATAAAACACACTGTAAAAGGGAAAGAACAGGTAATCATTTTATTCCTAGGTACAAACTGAACAAGTTTATAAAACTTTCTTTTGCAGTGCAAGAGTCTACACCACCAAAGATAAAACTACAACGAAATACATCACGCTGACATCAGGTATATTTTAGCATTTCCAACACCTGAGAAATAAATTCTGATGTTCAGATAGCATAGGCTACTAGCTTTGCTATGTAAGACTAGTTGTTTAGAAGGACATACTATACACCAGAACTCCAAGTTATGATCTGTCACCTCTCAAGTCAAAAGTAAGCCTTTAATAAAACGAATCTTGGTTCATGTGGGACTTCAAGCAGGAATAAGTTGATGACAGCTAATCATGTGGGAATCCCGCACACAGGAATATAAAATGAAAGTGTGCGCTATTGGACGTGCTACATGTCACATCCATGACACAGACTTGGAAACACTATGATAGTGTGTTAAAATACAATATGGTCATCTATCAATATACGGTCGTCTCAGCAACAGGGTCTGATGTGTCATGTCAGAGCTAGCCGAAACAGTGTAGGTCTGCTGAGCTGAAATCTCACACACATCAAAGTTTTATAAGTAAAACAAATGCTTTGCAAAATTATTTTGATTCCTGATTATATGTTGCAGCCTCATGCTAAAATGCTTAGATCCTTAAATCTAACAGGGTATGATGCAACAAGCTTTTCCCATTTGGATTTGGGAGTGCTATTCTTTTGTTCTGAAGAGCAATTTTCACATTTCTCCAGAGATGTTTGATTTGGTCCAAGCCCAAGGCTGTGACTGGGCCGCTGTAGGACATTTACAGAGTCTTTACTCTTGCATTGTTTTGGCTGTGTGCTCAGGGTCATTGTCCTGCTCAAAGGTGAGCCTTAAGGCCAGTCTGGAGTCCTGAGTTTTTATTAAGGATGTCTCTGTGTTTTGCTTCATTCAGCTGTTACTTCTATCCTGACCAGTTCCCCAGACCCTGCTGCTGGAAAACGCCCCCGCAGCATGATTCTACCATCACCGCTGGGAAGGTATTGTGCAGGTGATGAGTGGGGACTGGTTTTCTCTAGAAATGACGCTTGAAAATGAGATTCATCAGACCAGAGAATCTTGTTTCTCGGTCTTTTTTGCAAATTCTTTTTTGCAAGGTCTTGATGTGGCTGCTGCCTGGCCACTCTCCCACAAAGCCCAGATTACAATGGTTGTCGTTCTAAAAGTTTCTACCATCTCCACACAGGATCTCATGTAGTGTGACCATCAAGTTCTTGGCCTGCTGCTCTTATCAAGGTCTTTCTTCCCCGATTGCCCTGTTTGGCCGGGCGTAAAACTCTAGGAATAGTCCTGGTTGTTCACAACTTCAGTTCACCCCAAACTGAAAATTTCCTCACTCTCAAGTTGTTCCAAACCTGTATTTCTTTCTTCTGCTGAACCAAACAGAAGATATTTTGAAGAATCTTGGTAACCACACAGTTTCTAGTCCCTATGGACTTCCATAGTATTAGTATGTCAATGGCTACCAGCAACTTCCAAAGATCTTCCCCAATTCTTCTCTGAGTTCTACAGGCAATTCTTTTGACCTCATGTTGTGGTTTTTGCTGTGATATGCATTGTCAGCTACAGGGCCAGCACGTGCCTGTAGGCGAACTAGGCAGCTGGTTTGGTCGTTTGCCATGACGCTCACTTTGAGAAATACTGCAAGTGGAGACATGCAGGCTATATAAAGATTTACTGTAGCGACTAATAATAAAACAGAGGAGTGAAGGAAAAAAAGTTAATGAATTAGCATAATAGCTCATCCTGTAACCTTGATAATCCTGGAAGTATAAGCTTAGAGCCTATTTCTTACAGTGTGAGTGTGTTTCACCTCAAAGAATGTGCATGTCAATTGTTTTGCTAAACCTTACGCTACTGAAGTTCTCTCATCATTATTACAGATTTCTCTTTTCTCTTCCATTTCCTGCACTCTAGCTTGATCCCCACCGGAAATGAGTACCACACTGCCTCACAATTATAGAATTGCAGAACAAAGCTATTGAATAAAATGGACTTCCATGGCTTTATTTAATCAGTGCCAGACTGAAAAAGAAAGAAACTGAATGATAGAGGGATGAGGAGAGAGAAGTACAAATAAACAGTTAGGCCTCTTAGATTTTCAAAATGCTCCAAAACTAAAGAGGATAGAGCATTTGTTGTGCTAAACCTACGATTATGGAACAGACTGCCTTGGGATATTAGATCTGCTGAATCAGGGTCTTTTTTTCAACACTCATCTAAAGACTTATAGTATTACATTTACTACTATGCCATCTATATTTTATGGAGTGTTCTTTTATACATATTTTATGTTTTGTGAAGCACTTTGTGCTATATTGCTTAAAGCTGCTATAAACATAAACGCACCACAATACAAATCCTAGCAACCTAGCAACAAAAAAAGCCAATTTAGCTTTTCTTGCTAACCACTTTATGGTATGTCGGAATATGTAATTATGAATTTTCTTATTATTCCTCCCCAAAGAGAGTCTATGCCATTTCTATGAACCCTACATAAGAAAGTGATGAAATTTGGTAAACTGATTGGGGTTGTCCTGAATACTAATCTGACCAAATTATGTGTCCCTGGGATCAACTCTATAGCGCCACCACCAGTTTAAAATTTTGCTTTCTTTTAATCATAACCTTTTCACCCTTTGCTCTAGAAATTACATTTTTATTCACCTTTTGTTCATTTGATTAGTCTTCTCACAATCAATATCTTTCATTAGGACTCCACCTATTACAATATTCACCATTTTGAAATATAATGTATTACATTTTTTGCTACTCCTCCCAGTCTGTGTCATTGTTACCAAAATTGTCTCAAATTATAACTGAACCACTTAATGAATAAAACAAATTTCACCATGATCTGAGAGCACATACCAAATTTGGATCAGCACCACCTACAGGTCAAGAGATGAAAATTGGCTATTTGGGCCATAATGTGTTAAATGGTTGTTTTTTAATTCCTTGGATCATGCTGAATCTGTCAATACTGATTTAGGCCCAATCCCAATTCTATTTTATACTCCCTTTACGTGAACTTGCAAAACAGAGGGGTAGAGGTAAGTCTAAAGGTAAGGGGTAGAAATGGGATTGGGCCTTACTAATGCAGACAAACCATCTGTCCACCATTTTGAAATTTGTTCTAATAATTTTTTTTACACTTTTCCACCTTTCAATAAACATTTTGCTAGATATCACTATCAGCATGACAGTGCCTGAAAAGTTTGAAGTGCCACCTACTGTTCAGAAGACAAAGAACATTTACAATATATACAATATATGTTGTCTGAATTCATTTCTCTGTTGTTACATTCCTCCAGCAGTATCTCACTTGTTATCAACAATTTGCTCTTCTACTATTTTGAAGAATACAAAAATATAATTTTGTGAGGGACAAAATTATTTGATCCCCTGCTGATTTTGTACGTTTCGCCACTGAGAAAGAAATGATCTGTCTATAATTTTAATGGTAGGTTTATTTGAACAGTGAGAGACAAAAAAAAAAAAAAAAAAAAATCCAGAAAAACGCATTTCACAAAAAGTTATAAATTGATTTGCATTTTAATGAGTGAAATAAGTATTTGACCCCTTTGCAAAACATGACTTAGTATTTGGTGGCAAAACCCTTGTTGGCAATCACAGTGGTCAGACATTTCTTGTAGTTAGCCACCAGGTGTGCACACATCTCAGGAGGGATTTTGTCCCAGTCCTCTTTGCAGATCCTCTCCAAGTCATTAAGGTTTTGAGGCTGACATTTGGCAGCTCAAACCTTCAGCTCCCTCCACAGATTTTCAATGGGATTAAAGTCTGGAGACTGGCTAGGCCACTCCAGGACCTTAATGTGCTTCTTCTTGAGCCACTCCTTTGTTGCCTTGGCCATGTGTTTTGGGTCATTGTCATGCTGGAATACCCATCCACGACCCATTTTCAATGTCCTGGCTTTGACGATACATGGCCCGGTCCACCATCCCTTTGATGTGCTGCAGGATTTCAGACCTTCACGGCGTAGTGTGTTACCAATTGTTTTCTTGGTGACTATGGTCTCAGCTGCCTTGAGATCATTGATAAGATCCTCCCATGTAGTTCTGGGCTGATTCCTCACTGTTCATGGGAACTCCACGAGGTGAGATCTTGAGCCCAGACCAAGGGAGTTTGACACTTGTTACCTTCTCACCAAGCAGCTTGACGATGGTCTTGTAGCCCATTCCAGCCTTGTGTAGGTCTACAGTCTTGTCCCTGACATCTTTGAACAGTTCTTTGGTCTTGGCCATGGTGGAGAGTTGGAATCTGATTGATTGACTGCTTGATTGATTGATTGCTTCTGTGGACAGGTGTCTTTTATACAGGGAACATGCTGAGATTAGGAGCACTCCCATTAAGAGAGGGGTCAAAAAAAAAAAAAAAATCCCCCACTGTATTTTTTCACTACTACGCCTCCTACAAATCTTGTCTAATTTGGTCCAAAATCAGCACTGATGATCTTTGGACTGAGCTGCACAAAATTACAGGTATTTGATATTTGCCATTGTTGTTCTGTTCTGTTTTTTTAGCATCCCTGCTTAAAAAAAAAGAAAAAAAACAGCTAAAACAAAGTCTAGGCTGGTTGGCTGGTTTTAACTGCACTGTCAGAAAAAAAGGTACAGTTCTGTCGCTGGGGCGGTACCCTAAGGTACAAAGTGAAAAGGTACAAATATGTACTTTTAAAGTACTAATATGTTCCTTTAAGGTACCAATATGTGCTTCCAAAGTACTAAAATGTACCTTTAAGGTACTAGTATGTACTGTTTAGGGGTAGGTAAGGTACAAAGATGTACCTTTTCACTTTTGTACCTTAGGGTACCGCCCCAGCGACAGAACTGTACCTTTTTTTCTGAGAGTGTAGCCTCTGAATGTTCCCTGTGTTCTCCGATGTGCTTGCTGTATTTCTGTGCCTTCAGTGCTTAGTCCCGAAATGCTACTTGCAGCTGTATTTTAGGGATGTCCAAATCCCTACAATATTAATGCAGTCATAGTTGTGAGACAAAATGTCCAGTGAGGTTATTAAAGTTATGAGCGTGTTTGACTTGCATAATTGTGTATAATCAAAGAGAGCCACTTGAGCGGTCTCTGAACGCCAATGGGAGTCTAATAGAGCATGACAGCTTGATTACAGTGCAGGCAATGGGACATGCTATTATGAATAATGTATCTTAATTATTCTTGCTCTTCCTTGAGATTCCTCCCAGGTGATAACACACACCCAAGCATGCGTTTTTATTTATAGAGTCATTATAGCAGGCATGCCAGAGTTACATTTGCATGTATCAGTATTCATGGAGCTCAATAAATATGACGCCTTTTGTCAGATAACAGCTCTGCGTCCAATTTAAGGTGTGCATGCTGGCGTGAAGCAGCGATTTTATGTCCTGCTGTTTTCAAGGGAGCAGTTATGTGCTGCTTTATCAATTAGACTAATGGCTGACCAGAAGAGAGTGTGCGTGGATCTATAGGAACATCAATTGTGTATGTGTGTATGTGTGTGTGAGATGTATCAGGTGGTATTCAGCATCACTTGTGTTCTGCTGCTGTGGAGACGGTGTCCTGTCCTCAGCTGTCTTTTCTGTCAGCTTGGATTTACATTAGTGAACCGCTATATCACTCCGAGTGATATGCTGACAGTTGTGTCAGGAGATAATATTTATTTTACTGAACTGCCTCCCTTTCAGTTGCTTTTGTATTTTCACACCCTCATCTTCTCACCCTGGCGGCTCTCTAGTAATCTGTCTTTCTTTTTTCTGTCTCTCTATCTAGCAGTCACCCAGAAAACCCCAGTGACCACAGATTCAACAGTAAAAGAAAAATTTTGAACCATATAACACCTCGAGTCTGGGAGAAACTATCCACAACCTCAAAACAGCACCTAAAGTTTCAAGTAGAGCAAAGTTGTCCCTAGTTTACACATATTTTTAAGAATAGCCTCACTTTTACTTTTGCTAGACTGCTGGTTTGATTTATTTTATTAAATTAACTAGACAGCCCCTTTTTAACAAGAAGTACACTTTAGCATACTTTTACAAAGTATGGAAAGCTGTCTCCACCACTAAAATTAAAATGATTAAAAATAATAATAATAATAATAATAATAATAATAATAATAATAATAATGGCTGCTTTTTATCTCACAATTCTGACTTTATTTTCAGAAGTGTGAAACAAACTCGCAATTGTGAGTTATACAGTAAAAATACTGAGATATAAAGTCATAATTCCGGGATATTTCTGAGAAATTGTAACTGTGAGTTTATATAGATGTATAGAGAAATAAACTCGCAGTTGTGAGTTATGAAATCCAATTCTGAGAGGGAAAAAAAGACTCAGAATTTTTCTCAGAATTGCTTTTTCAGACTTTTTATCTCACAATTCTGACTTAACTTGCAATTGCACGTTATGAAGTCAGAACTGCGAGATATAAACTCACAATTCTGAGAAAGTGTAACTGCGAGTTAATATCAAGCAATTCTGAGAAAAAAGTCAGAATTGCGAGATGTAAACTCAAAAAAAAGTTAGAATTGTGAAATAAAAAGTCACAATTACAGTTTTTTATTCAGTGGCTTCCATGAAAAATAGTACTTAATGTGGGGGGGATACTTAAAATAATACACTGAAGTGTTTGTTTGTTTGTTGGCATGTTAATTGCAATGAAATGAAAATGTATTATAGTTTTAAAATATATATTTAATGTAATTAGGTGAACTTTAGAATGCTTTTTGACCCGGAGGGCTGGAGGGACGGGGCAAAGCCGGAGGAGTGGAGTCCCGTTTCGCAGGATGGTCGACGACAGACCAAGGCGGAGCCGGAGGGATGAGGGAGCCCAGTGGAGCCAGTGGACAGTGGACTCCTCAGGGCCATGGCAGAGAAGAGAGAGCCAGGAGCCATGGTGGAGCCGCTGGGTCAACGGGCCGAGGCGGAGTCCTGGACTCTGAGGCTAGAGGCGGAGACAAGGGATCCTCCAGCTGTAACACCGGTGGAGACTTGCAGCCCAGCGGTGAACCCACCACACAGATAGAGGACTGAGGGTGAGTGGAGGAGCGCCCAAATGACAGTGGAGGAGGAGTCAAAAGTGGGCATTTGTGAGCCTCCTCAGGGCTGAGCTCAGGCATGGCAGTTTCAGTCAGTTCTGTTGAAGGTGGGAGGAGAGGGGGTAGTTCAGCATAAATGTCCCAGTCTAATACCCCCTCACCCTTAATCAGTCCTAGATCCTCAACCAGCTCACCCTTAGCCATGTTGCAGTGGGCAGATCTCCCCTCCGCGATATCACTGACCATGGCTTTCTCCCTCATGGTGGGCGTGATTGCCGGCTCACACACCTGGACTGACGTCACTAGCACCGTGGCTCTGGCTCTCCGTCAGTGGTGGGCTCAGACATGCGCTGAGATGGTGGGCTGGGAGCTGGGAGGATCTTGCCAGGATCTCGGGGTGGCACTGGCCAGATCCTCCTTGACACTTACAGTGAAAGGGGATCCGTGCCTTGCCACCGTCCACTCAATGAAAGTGGCGAAGTCCTCTCGAGGACCATCTTCGGATGACAGCACTAAACACGAAGGTAACAGTTTCGGTTGGTCGGGTCTTCTGTCTCAGTTTCACTGCTGGATGGACACAGGAGACGCAGAGTAAACGATAACAGTATTCAATGGTAGCAACACAGGGACTAAATCCACAACAGGAACTTGGAGAAGCACACAAACGTAACATGTAGACCCGACAAAACACAAATGAACAAACAGGAAATAATTACATGGGGTAATTACAACCGTGGCAAGACAAGATGAAAGCGGTCCATGGTCCTGACAGAAAGAAAGACATGAACATCTTGGATGACAAGGGTGTGAGTAAATTATCTGTATATTTTTGTTCTGGAAGTGAACTTCTCCTTTAACTATAAACTTTTGAGATTTGAAGTACACACATTTAATACAATTAAGTGCATTTCTATTTTTTAATGCATTTTAAGTTTTTTTGCTTGTTTTTTTCCTATAGGGGGGGCTGAAAATTGTATAGGAACTGCCTAGCAGCCAGATAAATATTATTTCCATACACCATCCAAGCAGTAGCTTTTACCAAGGTTCCAGCACATTTCAGCACAGATTGTTTTGTGATCCTGTCACACCTTGTAATCCGGAGAGCGGGTGGAAAATGCTCATGAAAACAAAATTATGACAAAAGCCTTAGTAATATCATAAGGGAACCACAGGGGGAAATGAAATATTGTCTGCTATATGTGCCTTTAATAATATGTGTGAGGCAGTTGACAAGTACAGTACTCCATGCTCCCTCAGGGAAACTGGAGAGCCTGAAACAACTAAATCATGAATTCATCACATGGACAATGTGCCAATTAAGAAACTGACCTTTCATGATGATCTGAGATCTATTTAGCATTCTGCTGTAGGTGTGTGGTTAAGAAGCTGCTTCTTTATCTCATCTCAACCAAGAATAAAAGATATACAGTAAGACCACATTGGTCTTATATTTAAACAGAAATTTTTCAAGAAAAAGGAATTTTGATTAGACAAAATCTGCAGTATTTCTAGGTCATTAATCATATAAAGTAAATTTTGTATTAGATTAGAAAAATGCAAATTAGATCCATTCTTACTAGAGATTTTTCCAATGTATATGTGTAATGTATTTATTCAGGCTGTGTTATGGAGACAGTAAGCGCATTGTCAGTGGAACTAAAACTGGAAAGCAATTAGAGCAGATTAGTGTGCTGCCACTCTCGGGAAGGGAACCTAATTAATGGACGTGTTCTTTGTCCTTGCTGCTAAATTCTCCTTGATACATTCCCCACTGCAGTGCGCAAGGAAAATCCCGAGGGAAAACACCCTTTCAAACTATTGTTAGGCTGGTATTTTACTGGACAGTTAGTTAATCAAAATTATAATCAATTGAAATACAATTAGATGCTATTAGGTGACAATTGACACTTTGTAATTGCATAAATGGGATTAAATGATAAATTTGTACATTGTTATACTGTACAGCACGAAGGCATGCATCAGCATGGGAATTATATGGAATTATGCATGTTCATGTCATGCAATTAGTTTATAGCCTGTTTAACTTTTTTAAATAAGTTTCAAAATTCACATTTTTCCCCAGGGTGTCATTTGAAATCAACAAAAAAAAAGGCATCTGCTTTACCAGTCAGGTGGCTATATATTTCTGTTTGATGTGTCATTATATTAGAGGCACTGTTACCTGGTGTGCTTCAATATTTCAGAAGAGGATATAGATGTGAATTAATATAGTAATTTTGCTGTCAACAACAAAGTACTTTGTTGGATGGATCCATTTGCAGTTATGAGTGCTGTCATGAAAATTAATAATTTTGAGTCCCGGAACAAGAGTGGCTCTAAATAGAATCTTGAGATGTCAGTTACAATGGCTGCACCCGAAATCTCGATGTGAGGCAGTGACTTACAAAAAGACAACAACAAAAAGATAGCTGCTAAGGAAACTGCTGTAAGACAGGCTACAAAGGCAGACGTTTACAGATAACCAAGCATACATTTAATGACTGCAATAATCATTACTCAATAGAACTGGAAAAGTAAAAATAAATTGAAAAGCATAAATAAATTGTTCACCCAAAAATGAAAATTCCGTCATTAATTACTAACCCTTATGTCGTTCCAAACCCGTAAGACCTTCATTCATCTTCAGAACACAAATTAAGATATTTTTTATTTCTGAGCCTGCATAGAAAGCAACGAAACTAGCAAGTCATGCTCTCTGTCGAAGTCTTCAGACATGTTTACGAAGACTTTTTATGTACAGCATGCATGTTCTTCTGCTTGTAAACAAGACTTAGTGCATCCGGGCCCCACTTCAAAACACCGGCTCCTATGTCTACACTATAAAAGATTTTCACCAGTTTTCAACTTTACATTTTAAGGCAGCTGCTGAACTTAAGTTTTTAAGTTAAATCAACTTAAATCTACAAGTGATTTTAACTCAATACAATAAAATGAGTTAAAATGACTTGCACTTTTAAGTTGACGTAACTTAAAATTTTAAGGCAGCTGCTAAACTTAAGTTTTAAAGTTGAAACTGGTGAAAATTTTTCACGTTGTGGTACTCTTGTGAACGTCTGTTGACCAACACAGAAGAGAAGAAATTGTTGAATAAAGTCGTTATTTTTCTTTTCTTTGCACACAAAAAGTATTCTCATAGCTTCATATTCTGGTTTAACCACTGATGTCACATTGACTGTTTTAACGATTTTCTTTACTACCTTTCTAGAACTTGAACGTGGTAGTTCAAAACATCTTAATTTGTGTTCCAAAGATGAATGATCGTCTTGCAGGTTTGGAACGACATGACGGTGAGTATGTAATTCACAGAATTCATTCTGAATTTAAATTTTTTGGTGATCTAACCCTTTAACCTTTGTAGTAAAATAGGTTACGCTTTACTTTGATAGTCCACTTTAAACATTTAACTCATTGGCGTATTAGTAGACTGTTAGGTTATGGGTAGGGGTTAGCTGAATAAGTTGACATGTACTGACAAAGTTGCCTCTAGTAGTTAGTTAAACATAAAAATAAAGTGTTATCAGATCATAAGCAGACAGTCTACTAATACTCTAATGACAGCTAGTTGACGTAGTTGAAAAGCTACTTAGTAGAATGTCTAAAGTGGATTTTCAAAATAAAGTGTTATCAAATTATGCATTGTTAGAAATATTAACTACGCTAAAATAAAGGTACTTTATGCCATAGAAAAATGCCTTTTTTGTCTAAATGGTTCCATAAAGAACCTTTAACGTCTGAAGAAACTTTTTGTCTCACAAAAGGTTCTTTTTGGTGAAAGAAGGTTCTTCAGATTATAAAAATGGTTCTTCTATGGCATCACTGTGAAGAACCTTTTAAAGCACCTTTATTTTTAAGAGTGTAGCTAGTCATGGCTGATCCCTGAAATGAAACTAATATGGTCGCATATTCATCATTTAATCCATGATGGATTAACAATATAGACTGTAATTAATGATGCAGGTCGTGGAATAATAACTTCTTCTAATTAATCAATATTGCAGCGTCACAATATTATAGTTCATTTACATGAAAGTCATTAAGATGCATCATGTAATTGGTGTAGACTTTACTATATATTGCATTTCTCCACAACCAAATTTCACATTCCTTCACTGCAAAAAAATGATTTTCCTCCTTAGTATTTTTGTCTTGTTTTCTAGTATAAATATCTACAAATTCTTGAATCAGGATGCATTTACTTGACAAGTAAAATGACTTAAGATATTATGTCTTGTTTTCTGAAAGAAATATTCAAAATTTGTTAGTTTTTGCTTAAAAGCAATTACCCAAACACAATTTGGGTAATTTTTTTTAGAAAACAAGACATAATATCTTGTCATTTTACTTGTCTAGTAAATGCATCCTGATTCAAGAATTTTTAGATATTTACACAAGAAAAAAAAGACAAAAAATACTGTCACACCCCTGTTTATGTTGGTTTCTCCCTCTTGTGCCCATATTTGGTTGTTCCTGTTTCCTGTCCTCATTTCATCATCATTAGTTAACCTTAATTATGCCTTAATTATGTTCATCTTTATCACCTGTCTTTATAAGTTGTATTGAGTTCAGTGTTTGTTGTCTGGTTTGGTCAATGTGCCTCTTGTTGTGGATTTATCTGTGGAATATAATAAATACTTTATCTTTGACTTTCATCTTCGTTCGCCCCTTCCCACATGACAAATACTAAGGAAGAAAATAATTTTTTGCAGTGTTTATTTATTTATTTATCTTCATCATTTTCATAATTTAATGCTTGGTTCATAGCGGGTTCCAACTTACATCATACTGGTTTCCCTTATGCATTTATGTACATATGCACTTGACACAAAATGAAGACGCATTGATTGTTGACACATTAAAACTTATAGGATGAAATGTACATTTTTGTATTGGAATGACAGATATGGAATGTACTGCGTGTTAGCTTGCTTATTTTGCTAAGAAGCATGACCCACATGTCATATTAGCAACGAACAATGCTTCTTGCGAGCTGTATTTCCAACCACACAACTTTGAAAAGCTGCTTCTTTGGAAATATATTTGTGGGAAACTCTGAATCACTGAACTATATTGGTAACGACAGAACTTGTGACCACAGTAACACTGCTTTTTGGAAACTTTTCGAAACTTCTTTTGACGAACACTTCACCACACAGGATTGTGGGATACGAATGGAAGCAAAGGTGTAGGCTTGAGACACACTAGACAATTTTTAAACCTTAACCAATTTTAAAACCATGGGAGACCATAGACATGAAGACAGTTTCAACTGATTTTTTGCTTTATAATCCTCTGAACCCACACACTAAATGATTCGAACAGAATGTGAAACCACACACCTTTTGACTGTAGGAAGGATTTCACAGTTCCTGATTGCTCAGGAGTGCAAATTGGGCTTAAAATTGGTCATCCAAATCATGCTATTCGGTAAAAGTCAGAGTCAGTTTGCAGATTTTGGGCAGTCAAAATTGACATATTTCACAGAAAATTGTGTAATGTAGGATCAGACTTTGATTCCATTTGGTCAGAGGATAAAAAAAAATGTTTCATATGAGCCGGTTTTAGAACACACTTTGTTTTCATTTGTCATGCATCTCCCAGCAACGAGGCACTTTTTTCTATGTGAGGTTGTTGAGTTCAAAACGGCTTGAAAGTCTAGTAGTGGATGCATATCGATGGCATCTAACCTCCATATTTCAGCTCTCAGACACAGCCAATAATTCTGATACAAATAGTGCTTTAATTGCAAATTTACTCTGATCTTGAATCAGATTAATATTGCCTTGTCTGATGTGCAGATGTGTTAAGCAGAGAGAGATGGAAATTAAGATTAAGTAATATCCAACGACTTTGTACCATGTACTGTACCATGTTTAAAATTCATGTCTAGTTGACATGTGTACAGCAGTATCCTGTGGGAAAATGCTATTTCCTTTCTTCTCTCCCCTCCCGTTCCTTCTGAAGTGGGCTTGTCTTGGATGTTGAATGTCCAGATGCTGGTATGGATATGTTACCAGATTGCATGTTTATGCTCTTCAACTGCATTCTCCCTCTTTCTCATCTTGATGGGAGCTGCAGGTAATAAAGTAGTGTTCTGATTGGCTTGTGCTGAGGTGGGCACATCACCATCGTCATCATCATCATCAAAGAGCCCACTGCAGCATCTCGCATGCTTGTTTTATAAGAGCTCTTGTACTGCACTCAGCCACATGAGACCAGCCTCCATACATACATAAACATCACATAACGCTCGAGTTGATTTTAATCTATCTAAATATTTAATAACACATTAAAAATAAAATTCACACTGATAATGACTTCAGTATACATCTTGTATGATGAAAACTGTTTTATTTCTGAGTTAAATTTACTTTTAAGGATACTAAAGTAAAAAATGTCAAGTGGTGTAACTGTCCAGAAATACAGGGGCTTATAAAATATGTTTAACCACAATATGTTTTTTTAAAGGATAGTTCAAAGTGTATGTAGGAACAAATGCTGAATACAATGTGTGTTCATGTAAGTTTGATGTGCGAAACTGTGCCGAACCGCATACCTCTGCCCCTAATTCCCTTCCCTGGCTAATATTTCAGTGCTGTCAACTGAACACTAATGAATGAGCTCAGCGTTAACGTGCGGCACCTCAACACAAGATGAAGCCCTGTGTGACGATACTGTATCAGCCATTAACACATAATTACTTATAAATCATAAAGCTGCTGGGCAAATACAGTCATAGAGTTTCTCAGAACTGTGCACAGACACAGAGGCTACATGACGCTAGTGTCTCTCTCTGACCTCATAGTGGAAAACTAATGAATATTAAAATTCTGTGTCTGCCAAAGCATGGCATGCTGACAGGAAATAGTGTCAGGAAAAAAATACTTTTATTTAATTTAAATGATTTTTATGTAATCATGTAGGGCCAGTTTTACTAACAGCTTGCCTCAGCGCAAACCGTCTTTTGCCCTTAAAACTGTACTGTCAGGTTTTACTAAAGACGCGCAGTGAAGAATTAGTGCTGAAAAGGTGTGGACAGTTATTTTTGTGCCTGACCATATTGAATATGCATTTGTAGGAGTTTTCCCTTCAGATGCAAAATTTATGAGGAGGGTATTCAAATGAATCACGCAATGTGTTTTACTAATGTTTGTGCTCGTCAAATTACTGTCATTTGCGCCATTATTTAATGCCCAAAAAAGCATGTCTTTTGCGCTTGAAATGGCTGCAATTACTGTTGCTAGAAGGAGGCACCACAGAGAACAATTTTTTTTCCACATATATTAATTTATTTTTGTAATGCCAGAAGAACACATTATTCGAACATATCGTTTGCCAAGCCATGTTATTTTTAATTTGCTTCAGGAAACAAAAGACGACTTGGAACCCTCAACTAGGAGTCACGCAATACCAGGTCTATCACAACTTCTAGCAAACCTTCATTTTTTACTACGCTAATTCGTTCTGCGCTTGGTATATTGCATTGGTCGATATGTAAATTGCATGTTGCATCTGTGTTCTTTAATATGCGCATTGTTAGTAAATCACCCGTACAAATGTCTCCTCCCAATTGTGCTCTGTAATGTCTTAAAACTTTTAAGATACTGAACAATTCCATTCTTCTTAACATGATACAGTAGTAAATGTTGGTAAATTGGTTAAATATTTCAACCATGTAGACTGCAAATGTTTTAGAGGGATACCCAAAAATAAAAGTTCTGTCATTAATTGAAGAATTATTTTGGTTTCATTAATTACTCCAAACCTTTAAGACCTGACCCTGCATAGACAGCAATGCAACTGACACGCTCAAGGCCCAGAAAGGTAGTAAGGACATTGTTAAAATAGTCCATGTGACATCAGTGGTTCAACCGTAATGTTATGAAGTAACGAGAATACTTTTTGTGCACAAAGAAAACAAAAATAATGACTTTATTCAACAATTTCTTCTCTTCCTTGTCAGTCTTTAACAAATAAGTCATTATTTTTGGTATCTTTTGCACAAATAATACTGTGGTTGAACCACTGTTGTCACATTGACTATTTTAACAATGTCCTTACTACTTTATGGGTCTTGAACGTGTCAGTTGCATTGCTGTCTATGCAGGGTCAGAAAACTCTCAGATTTTATCAAAAATATCTTAATTTGTGTTCCTAAGATGAGTGAAAGTCTTACAGGTTTAGAACAACATGACGGTGAGTAATTAATGACAGAATTTTTATTTTTGGGTTAACTGTCCCTTTAAGAATCTAAGTTGAAAGAGTTTGTTTAAAATAAATGCAAAATATAGTTATTTTTACTTCCTTTCACTCTGATAAAACCTAATCAAATGTAATGGGGTCAGCTGAAATTGCAATGTTGAGTAAAATGTTTTACTCAAAACTGTATTTTTTCTATATCTAATAAAGAAGTTTACTACTATAAGTTCAGTATCTGTGATTAGTCATGGGAAGTCCAATTGCGCCTAATTCTGAGTGAGCAAACTTAAAATCTCCTACAAATATTCATAACTAATTTGTCACTGTGTGCATTTAAATCACGTAACACAATTACAGAGAGATGAAATGGATTGAGCTTTACGCAGATTAGATATTTCATCTTTGCCCAAATAGACTGTCCACATTAAATAGGTTTGATTTTTTTTCAAAAATGAGAGTTATAAAATATTCACTGCATGCATAATGGCTGATCCTAGTTTACATATCTTACATCAGAGTCATTTTCAAACCGAGATTTGTCTCATCTTTATTAGTAAATCTCTGTACAGCTTCTTGTTTGTGTCAGAATGACTTGTTTGTGCAGTTGCAGTGAATCATGACGTTATTGATCGTAAGATCAGAGCGAGGTTATACTGCGGGTCTAAGGGTCAGCTGGCTGGAAATGAAACCGCAGCTATGGGCCAGAGAGGCTAATGAATAATTAGAAGCAATTTCTGAAACTCTGGGGATGAATTCACATCACTATAAAAGCGACAATAACTACATGAAAACATAAAAGCAAGAAAAGATATGGTATGGTCACTTCTTATTTTTGTTTACCGCTTAATTTAAAAGTGTATCTGAATATTTGATGTTTGAATTATTAAAAACGTCAGTGGTGTGGATTACTTGTGGATTATTGTGATGTTTTTACCAGCTGTTTGGACTCTCATTCTGACGGCACCCATTTACTGCAGAGGATCCATTGGTGAGCAAGTGATGTAATGCTATATTTCTCCAAATCTGTTCCATTGAAGAAACATCTACATCTTGGATTGCCTAAAAGTGAACACATTTTCATTTTCGGGTGTATTTTCTAGTTTGTTGATGTTAAAACTACGTAATCTATGGATGGGAATGTTACATGCAATTAAAGTACATACATTTTAGGCCTAAATGCTTTTTTGAGTATTTAAAATATAATTGGGTAACAAAAACAAATCAAGTGTTGACAGAGCGTCAGCATACACAAACACACTGCAGGGTGTTTGACATTAACAGCAGACCTCTGTGACTTACTGTACACCCCAAGGATCTCAATATGCCATACAACTTGACAAAGCCCAATCATCAGACTCACAACTGGAACAGAGCCGGCTGACTAGACCTCTCATGCAGTGCAGATCAGAGATCGTGAACGGACAGAGCAAACAAACTGAGACTCTGACACTTGTCTTTCTGAGGAAGAAAAAATCATTCGGAAAGTCACTACAAACAGACCTCGCAATGAACAGCAAAGCAATAACTCCATGCATTAACCAAATAGAGTTTTAAGAGTGAAGTGCAGGGAATTAGACTCACGTTTGATTGTCTAATAAGCATAAAAATAAAGAGAACATGCAAACAGTGGGTAAAATGTCACATTTAAACCTGTAAAGCCTGATATACTCTCCAGAACATGTGGTGAAGACTGACACAAAAGAGAAGAAATTGTTAAATAAAGTTTTTTTTGTTTTTTTTTTTGTATTGTTTGCACACAAAAAGTATTCTCATAGCTTTGTAACTTTACGGTTGAACATGTCACATGGTCTGTTTTAAAGATGTCCTTACTACCTTTCTGGGCCTTAAACGTGTCAGTTGTGTTGCTGTCTATGCAGGGTCAGAAAGCTCTCGAATTTCATTAAAAATATTTTAATTTGATTTTGATTAGCCTGGAGTCCAGTGACGTTGTTTCCAGATGCATTCGTGTGATGAGGTTGTAACGTGACATCAGTGTATTTAATGAGAGCCGACAGCAGTCTGACTGATGAGGTTCAACAAGGTCATGGATCCGCACACAGGAAATTTGGAGGCATGTGACCCCAAACATGTTTCAGCGGCAGAACATTCAATGACCTTTGAGTGACTCAGAATGAGAGTCTGCTGTAAATCTGTGAGTCACATGGTTGTGGGAGCATATGCTTCTGTCAAGCTGTTTCATATTGTCAAATTACAGTCTTTTTGCTCATTCTTCTGTATATTTATATTGTCTGTAGGATGCTTTGGTTTGACCTAAACCTATTCTGAACACAGTCCTCCTAGAAGCAGTAATTCTCGCTTAACTTTAGATAGATACCCACAGACTTGAGATGAAGAGATGAAGGAGGTGTGACTTCGGAGAGTGATTTGCAAGGATGGTGGGATCTCATGCTCTGAAAGCTAGCTTGCTATTGCTAGCCTCTCAAAAACTGCCATCCCTACCTTTATAAAATAATAGTATTTAGTAATGGGAAATGATGTGTGTATGTTCATGATGGTAATTTTAGTTACATTATTCCGCCATTAGATGGCAACAAGGGACTGTTTTTATGAGTGAGTCAGCACTAAAGACTTTTATATTGAAAGAGACTGAAATCCTGTTGTGAACAAGGAAGTTATATTTGCTTCAACAGCATATTTTAAGATGCAGCCAACAAATGCACTGAGCATCGCTGTCATCTGAAATCACCCTTAACAGATGAAAGGAAAGTATGACAAAGATATTGCTTTCCTCATCAGACATTCAAACTAATGTTTTATTGTGAATATGAGATTGAGCCAAAGAATGAACGCTGTATCAGATGCAGGTAGTCACACTCGCTCATTCCATCTCCCTCTCATAGTAATCTACATAGTACGGTGAGCTTTTAATAGAGTAATACAACAAGCTTTCGAACAAGCAACTCAACGTTCCTTCTTTACTAGTTCTAAAGTGACGTTTTCGAATTAGTAATGGAGGCTTGGGCTCAGCTGTAAATCTGTGAGTCACATGGTTGTGGGACCAGCAACATATGCTCCTGTCTAACTGTTGTATATTATCATATTACAGTCTTCTTGCCCATTTCTCTGTATATTTATATTGTCTGTAGGATGCTTTGGTTTGACCTAAACCTATTTTGAACACAGTCCTCCTAGAAGCAGTAATTCTCGCTTAACTTTAGATAGATACCCACAGGCTTCAGACTTGAGATGAAGAGATGAAGGAGGTGTGACTTTGGACAGTGATTTTCAAGGATGGTGGGATCTCATGCTGTAAAAAGCTAGCTTGCTATTGCTAGCCTCTCCAAAATTGCCATCCCTACCATAAAATAATAGTATTTAGGGAAACAATGTGTGTATGTTCATGATGGTGATTTTAGTTACATTATTCCGCCATTAGATGGCGACAAGAGACCGTTTTTATGAGTGAGCACTAAAGACTTGTTGTGAACAAGGAAGTTATATTTACTTTCAACAGCATATTGTAAGATCCAGCCAACAAATGAACTGAGCAGCACTGTCATCGGAAATCACCCTTAACAGATCAAAGGATATTACGACGAAAAGATAAACGCTTTCCTCATCGGACATTCAGACTAGTGTTTTATTTGTGAATATGAGATTGAGCTGAAGAACGAATGCTGTATCAGATGCAGGTAGTCACACTTGCTCATTCCATCTCTCTCTCATAGTAATCTACATAATACAGTGAGATTTTAATAGAGTAATACAATAAGCTTTCGATCAAGCAACGCAAGGTTTCTTCTATACTAGTTCTAAAGTGACATTTTCGAATTAGTAATGGAGGCTTGGTCTCAGCTGTAAATCTGTGAGTCACATGGTTGTGGGAGCAGCAACATATGCTTCTGTCAAGCTGTTGTATATTATCATATTACAGTCTTATTGCCTATTTCTCTGTGTATTTATATTTTCTGTAGGATGCCTTGGTTTGACCTAATCTTATGGCATCTTATGCGTAAAAAAGCTAGCTTGCTATTGCTAAGCTCTCCAAAACTGCCAACCCTACCTTTAAAAAAGTTTTTTTGGGGGGACTCACTCAGCGAGATGTTCAGTTCCTGTAATAAGTGTGATATATTTGAAACTTGAATTGCTGGGTATTACGAAATTATGATGAAACTAAAGGAGAGAAGCAGTGACTTGGCATCCAAAAACAGCTCTGTCTGTAGAAGTATGATGCGGGGAATGATGGGATTGGGATTTACCTGCTTGGTGTTCATCTTCATTCAGAGAGCAGCTTTAATCCAGATCTCGCTCCTCTCCACCATCTGTCCCGTAATCCGACCGCTCTCAGAAGCTAAAGTGACGTTGGTCGAGCGGTGCGAACGTCTGCGTGATTTTCATTCACCTTCTTGCCTCCCCTCATTCTCACACCATCACCATCATCATCATCACCACTCAGTCTCTGTTTCCAGGAAGAGCAGCGGCCTGTCGATGGTAAACAACATCAGCACTTTACACAAACTGCGGCCCATCAGAACTGAATCATGCTGAAAGTTTCATGAGCTCTCAACTTCTGCTGTAATATGAAAACAAAATGAAGTTCAAAGCATTGCAGCCATTCAGCTATATTACAGCATAATGTGAGTGTGTGACAGCGCCAATAAATTTATTTCTGCAGTATCTACACTTATTTTCCGCAGCCATTCCAGCTGAGTTGAGTGCTGACAACACTTTTATTCTGAAGAACTTTTTTGCTCAAGTATTTTTTTTATGTATTGCGATTTTAGTTATGACAGTTATTCAGAATCAGACATCAGTGGAAAATCTGCTTGTACTGCTTTTCTGTTTATAATACATCAGTGCAATAAGAGAATGTTCAATTAAGATTCAGTTGTTCAATAGAAATTGTTCAACTGTCATAAAGAAACATGTCAAACATAGCTGTACTGGCTATGATTGTGAATAATGAATATGACTGGGATTATTAAATATATTATAAATGTATGTTGTGTAGCAATTTCATGCATACAGTACATATATCCTTATGTAAACAAGCGGATGACAGAATTTTGATGAACACAACACCAAATTGACCCTTTCGCTGAGAGTTCGAATGACAGGCGATCTGACCAGTCATAACATCGAATCTGAATCTGAAATATCCAGACAGGAGAGTAGGTTAACATTGATGAACTTTAACTTCAAAAATGGTCTGTATTGATGTCCTTCTGCAGTTGAAATAAGATGCCTTCTGATGTTCATTCATGTTTATACAACAGTTATTTCTGGTCCTCGAATCTGATTGGCTGAGAGGAGTTTGATATTCTAGTGATATCAGAACTCCAACCGTTTCACTGTTTGTATCACTCCGCTGGTGGTATTTCTCTCAGCTGGTGTCATGTCGGACACCCAAATCCACCATAATTTTATAAGTAATGCTGTTTTTGTGTCACAGAATGTAGTTTTAAGAGTTTTTAGGCAAGAATGTACTTGTTTAGAATTCAAAAGTGCAGTTTGTTTATAAAGATAACGTCTATTTCAAATTTTGCTTCAGCGTTTTCTGAGATGTGAGCTTCAGGGCATCAGCGGCCGTACAGTGCTCATGAACCCACAGAGAGCAGCCTTACCTCGGCCAGGTCTTCTGGAATTCGCCGCTGACTCTTTAAACATGAGACTTGATTTATTTTGGCTAAATCTAATGGAGCCTTTGCTCTCATTAATCTATTATTTTTTCCAGAGCAAATAGTTTTGGCGAAGGCAAAATCTCATAACATTATATTTATGTAAATTTAACGCTGTATATCAAGAGTGCCTTTGTACTTTTGACTGAATTGTCCAGCAAATGTCATGATGGCTGTTGTTGTTTATTAAATATTATAATTGAATGAATAATATTTTACATAAACAATAGTTGTATTTAATAATAACGACGTGTGAGTTCGTGATGGTGATTTTAGTTACATTTTTCCACCATTAGATGACGACAAGACGCTGTTTTTATGAGTAAGTCAGCAGTAAAGACTTTTATGTAGAAAGAGGCTGAAACCCTGTTGTGAACAAGGAAGTTATATTTACTTTACTTTACTTTACTTTACTTTCAACAGCACATTGTAAGATGCAGCCAACAAATGCACTGTGCAGCGCTGCCATCAGAAATCACCCTTAACAAATGAAAGGATAGTATGACAAAGATATCACTTTCCTCACTGGACATTCAAACTAATGTTTTATTGTGAATATGAGATTGAGCTAAAGAAGGAATGTTGTATCAGATGCAGGTAATCACACTCAGTCACTTAATCTTTTTCTCATAATACTCTACATAATACAATGATATAATAAGCTTTCAGTAAAGCAACTGAATGTTACTTTGTTAGTAGTTCTAAAGTGACATTTTCAAATTAGTAACAGAGGCTTGGGCTCAGCTGTTAAACTGTCAAATTGAGATTTGAATCCATGGCGAAAGGAAGCAGTTCTGCACAAAAGAGGGTTTTTAAAGACACTCCGTTGTTGTTCCTAATGTATTTACTCATTCATGTAGTCAAACTGTTGTATAAATGCAATATCACATGAGTAGCAGTGCAAAATGTTACTTGAGACATAATTGAGATTTTGCCTCCATTTGTCGTCTATGTGAAAAAACTGAGATCTCATTTGTGGTTTTTCTTTCCCATTGTGGAAAAACATTGTTGTCATGTCTACTAAGTAAATATGGCAAAAGAAAGCCCAGAAGAATAACATTTAAAAATAGTAATAACAGTTTTTGTGCTGACCTGAAGTTAAATTGAATTTGATTGCAGCACCATAGACACCTGGCAGGCGAGTTTTGTTGCCTTGTTGAGGGGGAACCTGAAATCCAAGGACAAGGACCAGGGGAAAATGTCACAGCCTTAATTTGGAGGCGCTGAGGCTGCACCCAAGTGGCTCTTCTCCGAGCGGCGGGAGCTGATTAAAAAGGGTGAAAATAGCTTCCAGAAGAGCTGTTGAGTAGAGTAGGGTTGAGAGCTCTCCTGTACTCCGAGGTCATGTTCACCTAGCACAGTCATCCGCTCTATTCTCTGTTCCCCACTGTGCATTGATAAGCCAGAGCCTCGAGGCTAGTTAATGACCACTTCAGCACAGAAACCTCTCGCCCGAGGGATTGTATCCATTATATGCGTCACATGCTCGAGTTTGCCCTACCTTATTTAACTTCATCAGAAATCTGTGAAGGTCATTAACAGCACAACTGATTCATATTTCTGATGCAAACAGAATCCAGAACAGCCAAAGCTGAATAGTATTAGTTCTGCATCACTGCTGTGATCAAATAGAATTGCAAAAATGATGCTTAAACAAACAGTGCCATGTGTTTAATAGCATCACTGTTATAAAACCTAACACTGCCTTGCCGTCTGCTTCCTAAAAAGGCTAAATTAAATCGAATCTCTTCTTTGATTTAGAAAGTCCTACATAGGCAGCAAATGTGCAATAGTTCTTACACTTTTTAGGGGAATCAACTTATTCATGATTTACTTATAGTTACCATATATATATATATATATATATATATTAAGCTGGAGTGGGAGAAAGTATTTTAATATGGGACAAAAAGTGACATTCACTTTTTTACGACACTGTAGAATTTATTTATGAATGTTCTCTTAAGCAATGCCGTTATAGAATCAAAACCAAAATGTGCTTCTGGCAGTTATAGCTCCACTGCTAAATATGCTGACTAAACAAAACAACAGAAACTTTATCTTGGTGAATTTGAGATAGAACTCGCAAAAGACGATAAACTTTTTACCAAATAATTTTCAGCACTCACGTCGACCCCTTCTTGATAGTTTGACTGAATTTGTGCTTGCAGAGACTTCATTACAACCTGTAACCTGATTTCTAAACACTACTAAAAACCTTATTATGAAACCGACCATTTCTATCCTGGCTTCTGATCGGTTAATATAGTGTTTTAGCTGTACTAAAATTATGATGTAATAACAGCTATGAACAGTGTTGGGGGTAACGCATTATAAGTAATGCAAGTTACGTAATATTATTAGTTTTTCCAAGTAACTAGTAAAGTAACTCATTACTTTTTAATTGACAAGAAAATATCTGAGGCACTTTTTTTAAATAAGTAATGCCAGTTACTTTTCCCCCCATTTATTGATTAAAAGCTCTCCTTTCCTCATGTTGAGAGAAATGGGGAGTAAGATGTTAATTCTAGAATAAATGTGAACATGCATTAATTCATCTCACTCACAAATAACAGATTCAGTATTCCTCAAAATGAATAAAAACAGTGAAATTCAACTCAGAATATGACGCAAACCTGCAATAATTAAATATGTTAAATAATACAAATATCCTTTATGCATTTAATCCCATTTTATTAACCAATGTCTTTGCTGCCAATCTTCGATGATCCAGTTTAACTATACTAATAAGCAAAAATTACTCAAGATAATGTAACATTTGTTTTCCTTTTTTTTTATTACTGAAGAGTTGACATTTTTTTCTTCTGCGGTCTACTGTACAGACATAAATTTACTTTTGTCAAAGCCTGAGGCTTTTACATTTGCCAAAAATAGAACTTTTTATATTAAAAACAAACAAGCAAGCCCTGCCCAGATTTAAAAAGTAACGCAAAAGTAAAGTAATGCATTACTTTCCATAAAAAGTAACCATGTAACGTAATTAGTTACTTTTTTAAGGAGTAACTCAATATTGTAATGCAATACTTTTATAACTTTCCCCAACACTGGCTATGGATGAGTCAGGGTGTTTGCAGGCACTTTGCTGCATGTTGTGCCTAACAAGGCCATTTAGTACTTGTCAAATTTGTAGCATTTAGTTTAGTTTAGCAAAAATAAAGATATATTTTTTGATATAGATACATAAATATAGTAAATATGATACATATATTAAAATAAATTAAATCAATATTAATTTATTTTTAATATATTTTAGTTTATATTATATATTATTTATTTTTTTTATTTTTATTTTTTTTTTGTTCAACAAATATTTTTGAATGATTAAACACAATTCCCGTTGTAAGCATGTATAAAATAACCAAATAGGTCTAGCATTCACACCTGCCTTTGCATACTTGTGAAAATTATCTGTGATCAAATGAATTTCATGCATTCCCTTTGGCTGGATACTACTATAAAAGAAAAAAGTATTACAATATTAAGTATAAAAAAGTCATAAAATTTAAATATTCTGATTCTGAGGCCATTTTATATTGAGCGGCATCCATGAATTTCATGAGGACAAGGATGGTAATAAATCTATTTGATTTATAGGTTTAACAATAAAATATACTGCATCATATAGTACACATGCTCATACTATTAGTAATTTCCTGCATCACATTTAAGCGTCAAAAAAACAAAAAAAAAAAAAAAAACAAATAAGAATTCATCTCTTCGAAAGGCATTTGAAAGAATGACATTACTCATCCACATCTCATTATAAATCCATGCTGTTATTGTTTCAATGCAACACAAGAGATTTTTTTTAAAAAATGTATCATTGAAAAATGACTGTTTGCCAGCTAAAAAGCACTTGTCAGTGTCAACATAATTGAGATGGCCAATCAAATCAAAGTAGGCAGAGTTTACTGTTCACAGGAGCAGACTGTAAATTCCAGGGTAAAATATTAGTTTGACATTGAAAGACAGAAAGGGAAATTGAAAGTTGCTAATTATTTAATATTTGTTAACTGTTTTATGATATAAATGTGGCCATTTTCAGAGAGAGAGAAAGAGTGTTTTGTGTTTGAATTACCTGAGTCTATGCGTCTTTCTCAACAAACAATGAAGCTACTGAGTTTAGTTACGTCAAAACAGCTACCTCCTCGTTGCTGAGAAATATAATGTAGCGATTCAGTATCAAAGCAATTTTATTAATGAAAGTCGCGGTCCACCCCAATATTCAAGAAATGGTTACGGCCTTGAATACAAGGACATACATTTTTCAGGTTTCATTAAAAATATCTTTATTTGTGTTTCAATGATTAGCCAAGTCGTGACATGAGGACGAGTAACTGAATACAGAATTTTCATTTTTGCTTGAACTATCCCTTCAGCGGTTGTTGTAGAGAAGGTGGATGAAAATATTTCCCGCATTCTCCTTTTGTGTTCCGCAGAGGAGTCACACAGGTTTGGAACAACCTGATGGTGAGTAAATAATGACAATTTTTATTTAGGTGTGAACACTTGGTTTGACAAAAACACTGAAAATAGCACGGCGTGTTGCTGCGCGGCTCTACCGCAGGGATGTTTCCCAAAACCGCAGGCCCTGCCGCAGCCTCACGGCTGACTTTGAGCTTCTGTGGGGGGTTGTGTTGGGGCTCTGAAGGCTTTGAAGCAGGCCTCACTGTGACGCCGCCACCCTCACACTCCTGCCGACACGTGGCGAGGTGGATCCCTCCGCTGTGAATTCATGAATAAATAACACCACTGGAGGCTTTGACAAATGAGGGCTGATCAGACAACCGCCTTGTAAGCTCAGCAACAGGACAAATGGAAAGAAGAATCTTGAGAGAGAAAGACAGAGAGACATGGGAGGACCAGAAAATCATACAACAAGACGTTTGAATAGGACAGTGGGATATGAAAACGCCAGTGGTGTGTCCACTTTTCTTTCTTCCTTTTTTCCGTTTGACTGAGGAGGTATAAATCATGCATTGTAGGGATCACACTACAAGTGACATTTCATTTGAGAACATTTACCTACTAATAATATTTCTTAGCAGTGTTGGGGAAAGTTACTTTTAAAAGTAATGCATTACAATATTGCATTACTCCATGAAAAAAAGTAACTAATTGCATTACATTATTATGAAATAGTAATGCATTACGTTCAGAGATGGCAAAAGTACACACATCCTTCAGTACAGATTCTCATGTTTAAAAATACTCTCGTAAAAGTAGAAGTATTGACTACACTTTTTTACTTAAGTTAAAGTAAAGAAGTATGGGCTCAAGTAAAAAGTACCCATTACTACTACCTGTTTTAGCATCACGCTGGTAACTGGACCTCACGTCATATTGACACATTAATAGAAAATAACTTACATTTAAAATTAGTTAGCTAATGAATGTATCAAGGCTAAACAACCATGTAGAACAGGGCCATTGTATGGCCATCACATTTAAATAAATCTTTAAAACCTTAGACTGGGGCCGTGCAAAATAAGAAAAAGGCTCTCTCTTGAACTGCACCTTCACTTCCATTTTCCTTTTCAGTCTCTTCATTTTCAATGATATCTCTCTGCATCTCACTTTGTGACTTATTTTACTGCCATTTACTGTTATGAACAGAACTGTTTTCACCTTGTTGCAAAACAGCCACCTCATTATGTTCTATTTGCAGTAACATTTTATTTCAGTTCAATTTAAAGTATCACATCATGACCTGGCGTTGTTGTTTTTTTATCTTAAAATGGCTTAAATACTATAGATTTAACAAAACTATGTTTTATAAATTACCTAAATGTCAAAATTAGTACAATAATGATTACCTCATGACAATATCTTTACAGAAAAATCATAATACTGAACATGTTATTGCATTATCCTGAGTCATATTTTTCTCTTACCAAAATTAACCATGGTTTATTACAGTAAATGTATAGTAACCATGTTTTTTGGCGGATTGATTACAATCTGTTTTAATTTACAGCCATAGTTTTACTACATATCTCATGGTTAGATTATGGTTAGTGTAGCAAAACCATGGTTCATTTGTGGTTACCATGGTTTAACTATAGTAGACTAACCATGGATTTTGTTTTAATTTTCGTAAGGGTTATGTTGTTATCTGCCCTAGCTCCCTCTGAATTTATTACTACAAAACGATGTTTTATGACATTTGTTTGCTAAATTACTACTGTAACTTTACAGTAGATAATAATAATGTCGTTTAGCATAGAATATTTTAAGTGATGATTTAGTTTCGTTTCGTTTATAGTACTGCTGCTATAGTTTGGTCTTTGTTTACTTAGTTAAGCATTAAACTGCTAGCAACTCTTAGCAGCCTGTTTACAGATGAAACTGACCTGCACTTGAAGTCCTGAACAGGTCAGTAGTTTTGCGTCTATGATCCACCCGGGCGCTTCCACTCCATTCTCGAGTCTCTCGCAATGATTACTCTGATAAAAACCGTTTGGCGGAGACGCGGCGCGCGCGAGCCGAATCGCGTTGCCAGTCAAGACTAACCGATCCATGATTTGTTAGTGTTTGTTATCGAATGGTGATCCACCAAATCCTGATTAAAACTAAAGTAACGAGCCTGGATTGAAAATGTAAGAAGTAGAAAGTACAGACATTTGTGTATAAATGTAAGGAGTAAAAGTAAAAAGTAGTCAGAAAAATAAATAGTGAAGTAAAGTACTGATATCACAAATATCTACTTAAAGTATGTACTTGTATTTGTACTTTATTACTTCCCATCTCTGATTATGTTACTTTTGCATTACTTTTTGACATCTAGTCTGGGCTTTCCTATTTATTTTTAATACCCAGAAGTAATATTTTTAGCAACTGTGAAAGGCCCTTTCACACCAAAAGTGAAATTAATAAGCCTCAGGCTGAAGGAAATACCTCTGTTTCTGCGCTTTACTCCCAATTTCATTAGGAAAGGAGACGAATCAGTGAATAAATGGGAAAACAAAGTAACCTACATTACTTATTTGAACAAAAAAAGTAAATTAAAAAAAAAGTTACTTTACTAGTTACTTGAAAACATTAATCTGATTATGTAACTCACATTACTCGTAATGTGTTGCCCCCAACACAAAGGCAGTGAAACACTTAAAGTACACTTTTGTTCAAGTATTTTTGTTCAAGTGATGATTGAATTAGCAAGGGTTTTATTTATTTTTTACACTCGGCACACTACAAGATATAACAAATCAGAATGAAAACAGATTACACTAAAAGTATGAGAAACATATGACATAATAAATAACGACAAACACTAAATTCTCACATTCGCTTTTTTATTTACTGTAATTCAGATTAAACTGTGAAACATTAAAGATTCAAAACCCCACAGCAGATGGCACACATCTGTCCTTTTTATAATTGTTCTGTGTGCATATGCCTCAGACGGAAACCTGGTAAAGGTATCATGGGAAATCTGCGAGAAGTTCCTTCAGGTGTCTACCATTGGAAATGGTAAAAAAAAAAAACTGGTTCTGGCGTTTCATGGTACCACAACATAAATGTTGTTCTCATCATATTTTCATAAGGGGGAGTGAGATCTAATGATCCATTAGCTGTTAAATGTATGAGGTGATGTAAACATCATCCATCATGACTTCCCAGGCTCCCATGTTGGTTGTGCCCTCATCAATGACCTGTCAGAGAAGGCCAGCACATGATGGAAATGAGCAAAGGTCATGGATAACAAGTTGCTAGTTCCGTCAAGTGCATCATGTAAATTTTTTTTGTACACAAGCACATTAAACAACCAGTCTCAATTCACTCGAGCAGAAATGCAGAGCGGATTTATAATAAGAAAATGTAGGTGTAGATGTTTTGGATTTGCTTTTCGAGTTTTTTCGAATACAGCTGAATCTGAGTTGATTTAAAATGTTGCCACTCTAGGCAGTGTTTCTCAACCAGGTTCATGGAGGCACACAAAGGCTGTTTCTCTCTCTGCATTTGTATGCCTCCTTCACTTTAAAACCATCATCCACTGCCGATTTTCAATTCCACTACTTAAGAATACAAGGACAGAGAATGAATACAATTTCCTGGAAGTGTTCTTAATATTGATGATTCAGCAGATGGTTACTTGAAGTCCCAGAGGTCACTATGATAACAGAAGCCAGACTCAAGTTTTTAGGCTTGATTTGAATTTTTTTGTTTAGTAGGATTTGGAAAATTAGATTAATAGAAGTGTACTTCACTTGGATAAACTAAAATAAACTAAACTAAATGTACTGACAAAACATTGATACAAAATAAAAACATTACTTATAAAGACTACACTTAATATATTTTCTTTAGACACAAGCTAAAATGTGTAGGTCAATATAGCACTTTTTTTTTTCTTTACAACTTAATTTCACCATCAACAAAACTTAAATAATCTATAAATTGAATTTTCTACTTAGATTAAATTAAAAACATTTTGTTAGTTAGTTAATGTTTTTTTTTTTTAGTGTACTTGTGAAGACAGCTTTGAAAGACCTTTATGTTTATGTTTTGTTGAAATAATCATCATATTTTCTGTTATGAATATTTATTTATTTATTTATTTATTTATTTATTTATTTATTTATTTATTTATTTATTTATTTATTTAGTCAGATTTGGAAAATTATATTAATAGAAAATAGTATTTTGTATAGTAATTCACTTGAAAAATATATACATAAATAAAATAAAAAAGAAATACCTTGATTTAATTTTAATTAAAAATATTGCTTTTCTCAAAGATAAAACCATTCATGCAATGTAAAAATATTATTTATTATAAATACTACACTTAATATATTTGAATATATATATATATATATATAGATATATATATAGATATATAGAAAATTGCATTGTGTATTGTACGTCACTTAAAAAATTGATTTAATTTGAAGTAAAAATATTGCTTTTCTCAAAGATAAAACCATTCATACAATGTAAAAATATTATTTATTATAAATATTATACTTAAGATATTATACTTAATATATTTGAAAAAATATATTAATAGAAAATTGGATTTTGTGTTGTATGTCACTTGTAAAATTAAATAAATAAACAATAATAATAATAATAATAATAATAATAATAATAATAATAATAAGTAAAATATTTATATTCTCAAAGACAAAAACATTCATACAAAGTAAAAATATTATTTATTATAAATATTATACTTACAATATTATACTTCATATATTTGAAAAAATATATTAATAGAACATTGTATTTTGTATTGTCACTTGTAAAAATAAATAATAATAATAATAATAATAATAATAATAATAATAATAATAATAATAATAATAAATAAAATACCTTGATTGAATTTGAAGTAAAATATTTATATTCTCAAAGACAAAAACGTTCATAAAAAGTAAAAAATATTATTTATTATAATATTATACTTACAATATTATACTTAATATATTTGAAAAAATATATTAATAGAAAATTGTATTTTGTATTGTGTCACTTGTAAAATAAATAAATAAATAAATATAATAATAATAATAATAATAATAATAATAATAATAATAATACATTAAATACCTTGACTTAATTTTAAGTAAAAAAATATTTATATTCTCAAAGACAAAAACATTCATACAAAAATATTATTTATTATAAAAACTATACTTAATATTTTTTCTTTAGACGCCAGACAAAATGGTGCTTAGTGTAAGTCAATATAATAGTGGTTTGGCTTTTTTACAACCTAATTTCACAAACAAACAAACAAACAAACAAACAATTAAGTAGAATTTTCACTGAAGATAAAATTAAAAACTTTGTGTTTGTCCATCATTAATTCAGTGACTTTTAAAGACAACTTTAAAAAAGACCTTAAAGTTTATTGTGATGTTTTGTTAAAATATGCATTATATTTTTTTAATGAACTAAAATAAAAAAAATAAATAATAAATACCAAATTGTTTTATTTAAAAATATATGTTGTATTTTATTTTATAATAAAATTATAATAAACACATAGTACCCTATGTGTTCTGCACATTAACACACAATACTGAGTTTATGTAGTTCCTGGAAGCACTGATATATTTCAGTAACTGACTAACAGGACATTGTAATTGATTCTTTGTTTGAGAAACATTCTGCTGCTGTTCTTGGTTATTTTGGGATGTAAAATGAAAAACCTGAAGCAAAACCATTGGAAAACCACTGAGCCCCAGCACGCTGTCTACACACGCGTCAGTGAAAAATCCCAGTGTTGCATTCAGCTGGAGTTCTTCACGCATCCACCCACTGCTTTCTTTATTTGTGTGTCATTGAACAATCTCTGCAGTTATTCCGTTAGCCCTTGATCTGTTGTTATTGCTGTTTTTACCTCTCGTTGTGCTCCTTCCAGCTTCACCATCCACTATGGCTGCTGCATAATGTATGAGAGAGAGCGAGAGACAGAAAGAAAGAGCATAAAGCAGCGGAGAGGTCGCTGTGTCGTTCATAAGGGTGCTCTTGCCTTTTTGTTTTCTAGCGTACTGCGGCGCTGCACTTCGGGTCAATAACTCAAGCCTTGGAGCTCGCTCTGCAGGAAAGCCAGCACACATTACCTCCCTATTACTCCCCCACTTACAATTACCATTAATGACTTTCTCCCGCTGACAAGCGATCTCTCACTCCTTCCGCAGTCTGCTGCACTGTGTTGTGGGGACTGCGGGAAATCCCAGGTTCATCGTGCTGGAAAAAGCCTGGACCTACAGTAACAATTCACTTGATGGTCTCAGACTACTGTCTTACCTTTCACAGATGAAGAGAATAATGTTTTGGCAGAAAAAAAATTGCTTTTCTATTATTTTATTATAATGCATTAAGCCAATGCATCCATATTCTGATCACCATAGATTTTAGATTCAAATATATGTGAATTTGTAAGGGAAAATGCAGTAAAGGGTCACCATTTATTTTTTCACCAGTGCAAATCACCTCATTTGTTAAAGCCCATGTCATAAAAAGGCCATAAAAACATAATAATAATAATAATGCATAGTCATAAAATATGACAAGTCATATTAATGAGATAAAAAGCCTAATTATAACATTTTAAGTTATGATTATGCAACAAAAAGCAGACATGACATACTAAATCATAGCTGGAACTATAACTTTTTATAAATTTTGATTGTTTAATTTCAACATAATTTGAAATGTTTATGTCAAGATTTTAACTTTTATCTCATAATTATGACTTTTTATTTAATAATGCAATATGACTTGTGTTAAATTTAAACATTTATATTTCTGACTTTCTTATAATTTTGACATATTTGTCAGAATTTGGTAACACTTATCAACATTAACTACATTCGTTAACATGAACTAAGAATGAACAATACGTCTACAGCATTTATTAATTTTAGTTAATATTAATTTCAACATTTACTAATTATTAAAGTCACAAGTTGTGTTTGTTAACATTAGTTAATGCACTGTGATGAACTAACAATGAACAACTGTATTTTTATTAATTAACGTTGAAGGTCCACTTCCAAAACGATTCAGATACAATGTACTCACCCCCTTGTCATCCAAGATGTTCATGTCTTTCTTTCTTTAGTCATAAAGAAATTGTGTTTTTTGAGGAAAACATTTCAGCATTTTTCTTCATATAATAGACTGATATGGTGCCCCTGATTTTGAACTTCCAAAATGCATCTAGTGCATCAAAATACACTAGATAAGACCTTTCTTTCTCAGCTGGGATTGTTTACAACCGCATTTGGGATCGTTTGAAGCCGCATTTAAACTGCATTTTGGAAGTTCAAAATCGGGGTACCATATCAGTCCATTATATGGAGAAAAATGCAGAAATGTTTTCCTAAAAAAACATCACGACTGAAGAAAGAAAGACATGAACATCTTGGATGACAAAGGGGTGAGTACATTATATGTGAATCTTTGTTTTGGAAATGGACTTCTCCTTTAACAAAGATGAATAAATACTGCAATAAATGTATTGTTTATGTTAGTTAATACAATAACTAATGTTAACAAATGACATCTTATTGTAAAGTGTTACCCAAAATATCTGCTTATGTCATAATTATGACTTTTTGTGATAATTTATAATGAATATCAAAATGTTGATTTTTGTACTGCATGAGTATGACTTTTTATTTCATATTTCCACTTTTTATCTCATAATTATGACTTTTTATGTCATAATTTCCACGCGTGTCAAAATTGACTTGTGATCATTTTAACTTTTGTATTGTTATATTTCTGACTTTGTCTTATAATTTTGACATATTTGTCACTATTTGGTAACACTTTACAATAAGGTTCATTAGTTAACATTAGTTTACTACATTAGTTAACATAAACTAAGAATGAACAATACATCTAACAGCATTTTTTAATCTTAGTTAATATTAATTTCAACATTTACTAATGCATTATTAGGATCACAAGTTGTTTGTTAACATTAGTTAATGTACTGTGATGAACTAACAACAAAAAACTGTATTTTTATTAATTAACGTTAATAAAGATGAATAAATACTGTAATAAATGTAGTGTTTATTGTTTGGTTATGTTAGTTAATACAATAACTAATGTTAACAAATGACACCTTATTGTAAAGTGTTACCCATAATTTCTGCTTATGACATAATTATGACTTTTTTGTAATAACTGATTATGTATGTCCAAATGTTGATTTTTGTACCACATAAGTATGACTTTTTAAGTCATAATTTCCACATATGTTAAAATTGACATATTTCTGACTTTATCTTATGATTTTGACATATTTGTTATAATTTGGTAACACTTTGCAATTAGGTTCATAAGATAACATTAGTTATTAGTTACCATGAACTAAGAATGAACAACACTTCTGCAGCATTTATTAATCTTAGGTAATATCAATTTCAACATTTACTAATGCATTATTAAAATCACAAGTTGTGTTTGTTAACATTAGTTAATGCACTGTGATGAACTAACAATGAATGAACAACTGTATTTTTATTAATTAACGTTAACAAAAATGAATAGTGTAATAAATGTAGTGTTTATTGTTTGTTCATGTTGGTTAATACAATAACTAATGTTAACAAATGACACCTTATTGTAAAGTCTTACCCATACTATCTGCTTATGTCGTAATTATTGTCAATAATTATGTCAAAATGTTGACTTGTATCACATGAATATGACTTTATATGTCATATTTCCACTTTTTATCTCATAATTATGACAGTATATTAAAACTACAACTTTTTTATGTCATAATGACTTTCATGTCATAATTATGATTTATCAAAGCATTATAATTTGTGGCAGAAATGGGCTTAAATAGCTCTTTGCCTTCACTTTTTTATTTGAAATGCTCCTGCTTTGTTCTGACAAAATATTCCATTGACTCTCTCAATAAATATGAGGTAATTAGAGCTGCATGTATAATAATTATAAACTATTTAGTAACTTGTTAGTACTTAATTTGTGTTTATTTTTCCTGGAATAAGTCATTTGGACCACTTTTATGATGTTTGTGTGGAACTTGTTTGTATCTTTCGGAGCTTTACAGACGATGGTCCCCACTCACTTTCTTCTGCAAAAGAGCAGCAGAAACATTCTTTAAAGCTTTTCCTTTTTTGTTTCACAGAAGAAAAACAGGTCTTGGAATGACATTAAGCTGAGTAAATGGAAAAAGAATAAACATATGCATTAGGATCCACTATCCCTATGCTATTGCATTGGCATACTATTAGGTCTCAAATAAATAAGTACAAAAGTACAAAATGTGCAGTATGCCATAGTAGCTTGTATACCATTCCAAGCATAGTCACTGTGTAATATCTTTTGCTTCTCATGCTTGTATCAGAATAACAGAACTCAACATTTCACTTGGTGTCTTGCTTCTGAATCCCAAATAGGATCAAAGAGTTCTTTTCACTCAGTGCTTGTTTTCACTATAAAGCTGAATATGCAATCTGCATTCCATATGCAGAGTGCAATATTTGAGATAACTTCTCCTCTGTAAGCTCATAGGCTTTATGTAACAAAGATTTCTCCATGCAGTGTCGTGGGGGAGTTTTTATTGCTTTTTAACCTTTCAGGGTAAAAGAGGCATCCAATATGATGTAACCTCTAGAGTTCAACGCAGGACGGAGTCTCACCTATGCTGAAGATGCTCCCGAAGGAAAAGTGACATGCAAGCAAAAAAGTGCAAATGGGAATCTCCTCTGATACCCACATAACTCTCTTCACTCAATCACAGAATGTTCTCTGCCTCCCCTGAAACGTTGACAGCAATATGGTGTTGTGATAGGAACTGTCTCGTGTGGAAAATGAAAGCTGAGATATTGCTAGATGCATGAAAACCAATGCGGTTTGTTCTTGTGTGTCAAGCTTGGAAGAGTGAGCTTCTCTTCACCATATCTGATGAGCTCTGTGCATGTGTGTCGATGTTTATTGATATTGAAATTAAAGCTGCGCCTCATATAAATGCTCTCATGAATGAGTCTCTTCAGAAAACTTGAATTAAACTGCTCGAATCACATGGATTACTTTTAAGAAGTCTTAATGAAGCTTGAAAAGTTGGACTTTCAATGTATGGATAAAAATTATGAGAGAATATTAAAAAAAAATATGTTTTTCATTTGTGTTTTGAAAATGAGCAAAAGTGGGTGACTAAGAGACCACAGAACCATAGTAACATACACAGTAATGCACCACAACAATATAACAAGATATTCTCAGGACCATGGTGACATTTCTGCAAATTTATATTACATTTCTTCTTTTATGTTTTATGACATTTTCAAATTAAAATATATAGTGAGTGGTGCTAAAAAGTTCAGTTTATGTGAATCTGGCAGTTTTATCACACTGGTTGTTATACATATTGTGGCATTTTGGAAGTTAGTTGATGTCCGATGAATACCAACTCTACCCTAAACCTAATCGATAGTGTAAACAAAAGCAAAAATTAGAAAAAAACACATTTTCTGAAGATTTAGTACCATTTAAGCTTGCATCTACAAGTTTTTCAACTCTTTTATTGCCACTCGTCTTTTGCGGGATTCAACCAGGTGAGCTACCAAACAAGTTTACTATCTGAGAAATCCCATATATGTGGGACTGGTTATGTGATGGAAATGTCAAAATACCTTAGAAAAAGTTTTTTAGGTCATAACATAGTATTGTGCAAGGAACCACATGAAAAAAAAATATATATATAAATCAATAATCTGCCCCTGTAGTAACCCTTAAATGCATACCTCGGATCTTTAGCGACTGGGGACGTCATTTACTACCCTCTCCCTCCTTCATTTTTTAAAGTTTGACATCAGCTTTCTTAGTATTCCTCAATCTATTCATTATGAACAATAAAACAAGAACAAAATTATAAAATATAAAAAAGAATGTCTGTTTTCTGAGTATTTGTTTTTTTTTTTGTAAAAAGTGTATAGGGTCGCTAGAGACCCGAGGTGTGTAATAGTGTAAATATATGTTTCGTGCGCAAAAATATGTAAATATCTGATGACTAAATAGATGCAATTCACTTTTATTCCTCGAGGTGGCACTGTTTGATACACAATAATGACGTGATGTCTTACTCGTAAGTATCGCAGGCATAAAACAAAAGAATATCATCAGCAAAATTTGTATTGGTTTGAATGGCTTTACTGCAGAGCAATTACTATATGCAATAAAATATAAATGTCACTCTCATTTGATGGTGGATGTTGTGAATAAGCTGCAAAATAATGATTTTGAAGTCACTGAAAACGATAGTTTTGCAAATATGGTTGGGATTGCGAATATGAGCCAGATGCTGATTGTATTGTGGAAGTGTGCTCTGACGATGACGGCGATGGTAAAATATCTGCTCAAATTAAAACCTTCTAAATTTCAAAAGGTAACAAAATATGCTTTATTTTATTCTTCTGTAATTGGTTTTAAAATGTCAAGAGTTTTTTTTTTTTTTTTTTTTTTTTTTTTTGCTATTGCAGCAGTTAGAGATATGTAGGTCCCGGTCGCTAAAGACCCAAATGTGTAATAGTGATTGGCGAAACAGTCATGCATTTAAGGGTTAGTTATGAAAATGAATGATTATATTTATGTAGAGGCATATTTTTCAATCCCACTTCATATGAGGTGGTCTTAACTACTATGTACTTACATTTAAATTAATCATTTGATACTATGTACTTATTGTGTACTTGTATGAATTTTGCATTGTTTTATATATAAAAAAAAAATACCTACGTATAATTACATCTGTTATTAATTTCTAAATTAACACCCTGTTGTAATTGTTAGAATGGTCACATTGTAGAGACTTGAATCTTGGAGGGATGGTAGTACTCACACTCACGACAGCGTCACCTTGATAGGGGGGCGCTACAGCGATCAAAAGTATGAAATCGCCGGACAAAGTGCATGCCTCAGGTTTGATCATGAGCCTGGTGTAATTTTCAGGTGTTTTGGGTTTTTTGCAAAACCTACTTTAGTCCTAGGGTTTTTGCCCGGAATCAAACCATTGTAGAAAGATTCTCTGGAGTGTGAATATATCAAAAAAAAAGTTGAACTTTCAACTCACCATTGCAAAGGGACACCAAAACATTTGAAAGGGACAGAAAGGGGTACAAATGCCTATTAATGCCCAAAGATCTGAGAGAAATTTGAAAGAAATCGGCCACTGGAGGCGAAATCACGCTTTTCGAGGGCATAAATGATTCTGCATTGTGTGGTTTTTCACACATACACACCATATTCATATCATATGACAGAACTCCTCATTCCAGACAACTTTGCCTCTAGAACCACTGCTTTCAAACAAATCATTTGTTAAATGACTGAGAAGATGTAAAAAACCTCAAAACTTAACAAAACCTGGTAAGGACATCTGACAGGCGATTCTAAACAAGCATGCAAAGTTTTAAGGAGATCGGACCACAGCTGGTCCTAAACAGTCATAAACATTACAAAACAATATTTCTGTGGTAAATTACCTGTATTTGCAAAAAGGCTTGCTACATAATGTCTTTTTTCATATATGCTTAAATGCCTTAAAGCGTTTGAAACCCCAGTAATCACTGCTGGCAGCTATATTTACATTTATAATTACACATTAGACCCATCCTTTACACCATAACCCACCCTTAAGCCTACCCATACCACCAAAACTGTCCCTAACCTCACCCATATCCCACATCGATAGCAGCGAAAGTGTCTGCAATAAAATATCAACACAATCAGTATATTGCACTGTATGATGTAAGTACATAGTCGATAAGGCTACCTAATATAAAATGGGACACGTTTTTCTAATAAGCTTATGTTGCAAATAAACATAAAGTCACAATAATTTAATCCAAAAACAATAACAAAACAAAATACTTGTTTGCCATTTTTGCTATGTTTCCTTTGTAAAGCCTCCCAGATCAAAGTGTGCAGAACATAGTGTCCACTGCTCTCAGTTCAGTTTGATGGAACCCAATAAGAGCCTTCCATACCATGGATAAGATGCCAGTGGAGGTCCCGAGGGGCTTTGCATCTTCACAGGTTAAAACACTAAATGATAGATGCTCCTCGGCCCTATATGCTCTCCACATCCACTCATGCCAGCTAAATCCTTTTACTTCTGTCTCTAAATTTCACTTTTCCTCCCCTCCCTGTAGACCTAATGTATCCTCACACAAACTCTGGTAGAGGACACACTTCACTGGCCATTCACACAGATGGACACCACAAAACCTCCCGTATATAGAAGCCTTTCCTTCCTACAGTCGCACACGTGCCAATGGCACACTGTTCTAGAGTTATATCCATGAGATTCCTGGTGGTTACTCTGTCTGAAATGAAACTGTCACATTAAGTTAAATGTTTTTCTAACATGCTTTGACATGCTCTTTAACTTCTGTTAAAGAGCAGCTGGTGTACAGTTAAATGTTCAAAATGTTTCTGGTTTGATTCCACAAGCAATGAGCCATTGTGCCCTTGAGAAAAACGCTTCACCCTTGGGTTACTTTAAGGGAATTGTTCTGTAATAACTTCATGGTGACATTGTGTGAATGTTGTGAAAAACAAATTGCACCAGCTCTGGCCATGTGGTGATAAATAAATATTCTGTTTTATTTTGTTGTATTTTTATTCAGACACTGTCTATCTACAACACAGTCTAGGCCCTTACTTGGACTTTTACAGATTATCAAGAACTGCCCGCTAAATCGAACTTTAAAATGCTTTTGTTGGTGTACCCTTTAGATTCATTATAAACATTATTATAATTATATAAATAAAAATAAATAATTATTGTAAATTTACAGTGTTAGAGAGAGCTCAATGCGCTACAAATAAAAAAACACATGCAAACAGAAAACAACACAACCAAATACAGAAAAGCGCTGCAAATACTCACAACGCAACCAAATACAGAAAGATGCTGCAAATATTCGCAATATAATCAAATACAGAAACATGTTGCGAATACTCTCAACACAAACAAATACAGAAATGCACTGGAGATACTCACAACACAACCAAACACAGAAACATGTTACAAATAGTCGCAACACAACCAAATACAGAAACGCACTGCAGATACTCACAACACAACCAAATACAAAAATGCACTGCAAATACAACACAACCAAACACACTGCAAATACTCGCAACACAACCAAAAACAGAAATGCACTGCAAATACTCACAACAACCAATTACAGAAACGCACTGCAAATACTCAAAACACAACCAAATACAGAAACGCACTGCATACACTCACAACACAACCAAATACAAAAATGGCTGCAATTACTCACAACACAGCCAAATACAGAAATGCACTGCAAACACAACACAACCAAACACAGAAACACACTGCAAGCACTTGCAACACAACCAAATACAAAAATGCACTGCAAACACAACACAACCAAACACAGAAACACGCTGCAAATACTTGCAACACAACCAAATACAGAAATGTACTGCAAATACTCACAACAACCAATTACAGAAACGCACTGCAAATACTCAAAACACAACCAAATACAGAAATGCACTGCAAAAACTCACAACACAGCCAAATATAAAAATGCACTGCAAATACAACCCAACTAAATACAGAAACACGCTGCAAATACTTGCAACACAACCAAATACAGAAACGCGCTACAAATACTCACGACACAGCCAAATATAGAAATGCACTGCAAATACAACACAACCAAATACAGAAATGCACTGCAAATACTTGCAACACAACCAAACACAGAAATGTGCTGCAAATACTCACAACACAACCTAATACAGAAATGCACTACAAATACTCACAACACAACGAAATACAGAAATGCACTGCAAATACTTGCAACACAACCAAATACAGAAACACATTGCATATACTCACAACAAAACCAAATACAGAAACGCACTGCAAATACTTCAGATCTAGACAGGTGGTGCTGAAGGAGGTGGAGGGTTCCTGAGCATCTTTGATAGTGTGCTGCAGGACCAGCTTACAGCAAAAACTGTAACTAACTTTTTAAATGTTACTATTTATGTTAAACAAGCAATTTCATTGGCTGCAGAATCAGCAAAGGCCAATCAGCTTGTGCCATGTAGTAAATGATGTGATTGTGTTGCATCATCTAGAGCTTTATGACTGAACTAGATTTAAATCTATTTACTTTCTACTTTGTGCCACATTTATATATCTTCTGAAGATTTTAATCCAATAAGTAGGCAAACTTTGTCAAATCCAGTAGGCACAACAGATGTTGTTTAGAATCCAGTTCAAAGACAGATTCATGTAACCAGACAAATTGCATCAAAGTCAGCTAATCAGTTGGAGCTTTTGACAGGTAAACAGTTAAACAGTTATTGTCAATTTTGTTTGTCATCTTAGACTGTGACTAGAAACACCAAGACTGGCTACACTTCTGAGAGCCATCTGACTAAAAAAAAAAAACAAAGAACTAAACACAAAATACGCCAGAAAATCTGTAGGTTCTGAGATATTATTGGGGAATGTAGCCGCTTCTTACATACTCCTCAGAAAGAAAAAGAAAAGATGTAGCAGAGGGAGAACTTCCACATGAAAGAAAGAGGAAGTCTTTGAAATCACACCTGAGACCTAAGAGCAGCAGGGGTTGGGGTGGAAAGCTCTTGTCTCACATGCTACTTTTTCTCTTTTTAAACTAAGAGTGGAGCAACACCCTCCCAATGCATTTGACACAATTAACAGTTATCATATCAAATAATGCACCTTGCACAGGTCTCCAAGACATTAGTCCAGAAGTAACTTCAAAACTAAAGAAAGCATAAGCCATCTTCTGCCTACATCAGCCCATTAAAGGTTGAAGGTGGATCTCATGGATACAAAGAGTTCTTTTATCCAGCCTCTATTCTAGATCTCTGGAGGATGTATTGCCATGGTAACACAAAGAACCTCTAACCCCAAAAGCACAGGGAGCTTAAGGGCTTGAGGAGCTCTGCTGAGGCCAGAGAAAGGTCTTCCAGTATCCAAACACACTGGGGTGAATTTGCCAAAAAGTTCCACCACTTCAGAGTGTGGATGCAGAAGTAGTAGAATACAGTAGAATAGACTACTATTAATTACAGTATCAAAATAGATTCTATGCAAATTCATCTTTTTAATGTGTTAGATTCATAATCTTCATTATTAATTGCTTGTCATAATTAACAATAAAACTTTAACCGCTTTAAGCTTTTAAGGCTGCATCCAAAATCGCATACACTCTAGTAGATAGTTCTTTTAATTAAGTACTCACTTTGCGATTATTAAAAAGTATGTTCAATATTGTATGTTCTGTATAGTATGAATGAAATCCAGATGTACTACATATGTCATCGTCACTGTCATGTGACTTACATTGTGAGCATCGCTTCACTTTCATTCGCATGCAGCTCTTCTCCTGTGGCCTCATGGTATTTTTTGCCTGGTGTTTTATGAATACTGCGCTCTAAAAAATGCTGGGTTAAAAACAACCCAACTTGGGTTATTTGTCAACCCAGCGCTGGGTAAATACTGGACAGAACACATGCTGGGTTATTCTGACCCAGCTGGCTAGGTTAAATGTTTTTACCAAACATGATGTGTTATTTATTAAGTCAACTATTGTTTAAAAATTATTATATTGCTGGCTTAAAATGTACTTGAACTTATAAAACACACACACACAGAATTACTAGAGGCAACAGCAATAATCAAAAGATGAACATTTATTATTAAGCAAGAACACATGGGCAAAATACAAGACAATTTGAATTTATTTGGGTGAATACAGCATAGTTTACAATATTACATACATTTAAACACGTTTTACAAGTATTTTACACATAAAAATGTAACATTTAAAAGTACCATTTTAATTTTAATGTATTCAACCGTTCTCTGTAATCACTTTTTACCGAAACAGCATTAATTCTAAATTAGTGCCAAAATCTTAGCCGGTGAAGGGCTGCAACTTCAGATCGCGGCCTCGCGTTTCACTGCGACTGACTCTAAAACCTGCCCATAAACAAACATTACTGACATTAGAGAACATATTTTAACATCAAATTAAATTAAACCCAGTACTATAACAAATAAATTCTGTTCTAACGTTTTTAATGCAAGGCAAAAGGCATTTTCCATCCTACGAAACAAGCGCTGCTGACTGACATCTCGTCCTGACGTTGCGTTACGTAAAATAATATAATTCACAGCACAGTAAAGACTTTATAAATGAAATAAAATGTATACAAAGGACTCAAAAAAAAGCCTGCGCTCAAAAAGCCTGCGTTCTGTCTGACTGTAACTCAGCAGCTGGGTTGTTTCGTCAGAGACAGGCTCAACCCCAGAGGTTGGGTAGAAAAAAATAACCCAGCCTTAAAAGTGACCCAGCAGCTTAGTTACAGAAAAAAACTACCTAGCACCTGGGTAAAAATATATATATATATATAAAAATAAATAAATAAATAAATAAAATGACCTAATAAGTGGAACCCAGCATTTGGGTTAAAATATTAAAAAAAATAACCCAATAAAATGACCCAATGGGCTGAACCCTGCAATTTTTAGAGTGTGTGAATTCGGACATACTACTTGTTTTTAATACATTCTTATTTCAATCATTCTACTTTAATTATTCTTTAATTATTTTAATATAATTAACATTCTCTCGGATTTCATCAAAAATATCTTAATTTGTGTTCTGAAGATTTGTGGTCTTACAGGTTTGGAATGAGGGTGAGTAATTAATGACAGAATTTTCATTTTTGGGTGAACTAACCCTTTAACTGTAAGTGGGACATAAGCAAATAGTATGAAAATAGTTTCAACGACGTAACTCGCTGATTACCCTCCATAGTACAATGCATTGTTGTGGAAACGAACTAGCTAGTCACGACTGTTTCCCGAACACTGTCTCATTCATCACGGGTTCCCTCTTACGTCATACTCTGGGGTTTCCAGGCATGCGCATGCGCACTATTCAAAAACTGCGCTTATAGAGGCAGCTTAAAAATACATCGATTAAAATGCATTTATATTTAAATCGAGTGAAAGATATAGATTGTACTGCATGTTCGCTTGCTTATTTTGCTCAAGAGCATAATTTATTGAGCCCATATGTCTTACTAACATGGAACTATGGAACATGGAGAGCTGTAGTTCCAACCACGTAAGTTTGTGACGCTGTTTACGAATGTTCGTTTGAACTATGGTTTCGGGAAACACCGAACCGTTGAACTATGTTGGCTAACGAGCATAGTTGGCTAACAATGCTTTTGGGAAACGCACCCCTGGTTAGGAATTCCGATGAGAGTGTGTTGATTTATTATTTATGCATATATGCAAGCATTCGTTTAGACTCAGAACACTAATATGGTCACAGATTCACATGCTTCAAGTCCCCTTGGCTAAGACTGTGATTGCAGTTCATGCAAGACATTCTGATGTTTAACTAACATCCAAACGTTGCATCTTACAATATCATGTCAAAACAAAACAGTTAAAGAATAAAAAGAGGCCTGAATGAAGTTCATCTCTGTTCAGCAGCCAGTTTGACATTCAAACCACATATGATGCTGTTCACCTTCTAAACTCACGATCTGTTAGATCAGGTTCGTCAGAAGCCCTATGATGCTCTACATGACATCTTTTCTGCCATGAATGAATCATTAAAGGGTTCACATCGTGGAACACAGGATTTTTCTCGCTCTGTTCAGGGCTGAGTTTGATGTCTTGTAGGGATGCTCTAATGTTCACAGCACAAAGCTCCCTCAGCAGTCAAAAATGACCTTTTGTTGATGCTAAACTGTAAAACAGCTTTTCAACATGATCGTGACATAACAACCAAGAGCTCATTAACATACCTTACCATTCAAATGGGTCATAAGATTTTTTTACTGACCCCAAACAATTAAAATATAAGTCTTATGGTGTGCACACCAAACGAGAGCGAATATTCTCATCTCGTATTCGCTCTTGATTACTTGCAGGATGTTTTTCGTGTCACTCGCATGTAGGGTTGGGTACCGAGAACCGGTTCCATTTTAGAACCGGTTCCAAATTTCCAAGAACCAGGTATTCGATAAGACACGTGCATTTCGGTTCCACTTAACGATTCCTGCGTTCACATTTTAATGCGATTTTAAAGTTTAAAATCAAACGATTTAAGAACAGGAAGGAAAAGTACCTGCGCACAGGAAAGGACGTTCCTGGCCGGATCTGACTTCTCTTTCACATTTACCGCCCAATATGCACAAAACACGTCAGTATATCATCATAAACACAGCCATTTTGTCGAAAGTGAAAGTAAACAGAAGAGAAAGAAAACGCATGTGTAACAGTATTTTTAGATCCGTGTGCGTTCGGTGTTAAAGAGACAGCAGCCTAATAAACATGCTGCCTGTCATTAATATTAATCCAAGAACAAAAAAAGCATTCACTGACCTTGACTGAATATCTTTCCTAACTTTGAGTTAATCTATATTTTATTTATGAAAAGAAAACAATGCCATGTTTTTAAGCTTTTGATTTAAATTTCTGTACCTGTAATTTGTTCAGATTTATTTATTATGCTATTGCTAATTTATTTGCTTGTTCCTATTTTATTACTGTTTACTTGCCTTTAACAATTTAATGTTTGAAATTTATATTAGTCATTTATAAGTTGTTTTTGCTGTGGTATTTTTATTTATTTATGTATTTATTTTTTGTTAAAACCATAGGCAAAAGTTCCTCTTAGGCCTAAGTGTTCTGTAGGCTGCTGATTTTTGCTCATGTTATTTAGCTGCAACAGAAAGCTTTGTAAAAATACAGAATAAAAAAGTCTGACCTGGTTTTTCATTGACTTTTTTATGTTATTGGAATTTAAACTAGGAATTGTTAAAGGAATACTCCACTTTTTTTTTGCTAATAGCTTAGCATAGATCACTGCTTATCAATACCTTTAAGAATTGGAATCGATAATATTCAAATGATACCCAACCCTACTCGCATGCATAAAAACATTGCATAAGCTCTCTTTCATTTTCTGATACAGCCGGATGTGTCAATAAGCTCTTCACTGATTGGCTTGCACGACAACACGTCATTCAAAGTTCTTCTGTTCAAGTTTAAACTTGTGCGGAAGACGCGATTGAGGATTATTTTATGCATTTGCAGCAATTGTGACGCCCAGTTCGTGTCATTCGCGTCGCCAGCATGAATTCGCATCTATTCATATTTTTGCATTGACTTTATATGTAATCTACTTGCACGAATAATTCAATTCACTTTTAGTGTGAACACATTATTAAAGGTGCAATGTACTGTTTAATTGTTTGAGTCAAAAATAATATTTCTTCATAACTATTTCATGGCAAATACCAGGTAAAAATATATGTTGTCTAATTTTCCATTAGTGTCAGCTGAAGGGGGAAAAACTATTTTCTTAAGGAATTAAGAACCACAACAGTCCAATAAAACGTGCTGCAGAGGACTGACATGAGGCTCATAATGGAGGTCCTCAGCTGATATTAAAAACTTGTGTGAGTCTGGAGTGGCCTATTCAGCACTAAATGATTTTGTCCCAGCAAGTGTTGAATTGAAAAAATACAGTGTGATTGACTTTAATTGAAAGAGTCACCGAGGGCTAGATGTGAGTGTAATGAGTCACAAATGTAAGTATGCTTTTTTGATATAATCTAGTTTTCCTCAGCCTGCAGGACTAAATTATAGCTGTTTATGGTTAGTCAAGAAAACTGAGTTCACTATTATTATTATTATTATTAAATGAGATGGGTTATGCTGAAAGTGATGCAGGTGGCACTGTTATTATGTTGTCAGCAGGCTAGTGGTGTTCATACATTTGCATTTTTCCCCCTCAGAAATATCCTCCCTTTCCAGCTTTTATCTTTCCGTCAGGAAGATCAGTGTCAGTGCCTGCGATGCGGTCGGGGAACCTGCCAAAAACAAGCCAAAAAAACCCAGAGCAAAACATTGCAGTATCACAAATCATCACGGCTTTGGCTACATGCTAGTCACTGCCCAGAACACTCAGTTACTAGATTAAAAATTCAGTGAAAATGCCTCAGCCTTAACACTGGGGCTATATTCATATATCAATGTGACAGATCAGAGAGAGGGAGAGAGAGAGAGAGTTTGCTGGGCATTTTGCCTGTGGAGAGTTTCCTCCGATCTGTGTTCATCAAAGACCCTGCTGTGGGCTTGTCACGGGCTGGTTTGTGTTGGTCTCGTGGGACTGTTCACAGTCACATGCAGCAGGTTACCAACCGGCCAAAAGAAGCTAAACCAGCACTGAAACCATTAAGACAGAATGTGAGTGCTTGTGTATTCATACTTTGATCACAGATGGACACCCAAAACCAGTCAACAATGTGTCCAAAGATGGAGCTGTGATATATAAAGATCACAATCCTACCAGCCAGATAATTGATCATCGAGGCTTTATTTAAAAAATCATCCAAAAAATATTTGGGCCTAAATGTAAGATTTAAGTACTTGAATTGCATTTCACGAGTTTGCCTGCCCATCCAGTCCTGATGGTTAATGGTAAACAAACTTGGCTTGCTGTCCTCAATAGAGGCTTGAACCCAAGGTTTGGCTTGAGATTACACAGGTTTAACATAAATATAATAAATATTCGTCAGCCATACATAACAGGTAAGATTTCATTACCCAAAAAATCATAGTGTAGTTTATATTCAAATAATTTAAGCCAAAAAATGACACAATTGTCTTTTTAGAGCAGGTTTACAGCTCAGATTATTAATAACTGAAGAAATTAATACTGTTATTTCCTTGTATATTACTGTTTTGCTGCTTGAGATGTTCTGCAGTATATAAAGCACTATAAAAATAAATTGGACTTTATTAACTATTTGCATCTATTTGATTTTATTTTAATTATGAGTCATATTTTCAAAATGCATTTATTCAAATGGCTTAGGCTCAGCATAAATCTGTTCATTGTGAAAACAATTACATTTATTCAGTTCAAAAGTATGAACAGTTAAAATATGGTAATATCCAATTAGTTAAAATGTATGAGACTGAAATCAATTGGATTGATTAATGATAAATGCTGCTTAAATTATGGGTAAAACTTTACCAGAAAGTTCCATTAATGCTGGTTAATGCAGTTAAAAACATTAACTAACAATTCGAACTTTTGTTAACATGAGTTAAAGATGAAAATACAACTGATCATTGCTAGTTTGTATCAGCTCAAATCCGTTAAATAATATAGAACAAATACAATATGTGATATTAGTATATCAATTATATTAATGAATATATTAGTAAATGTTGAAATTAGCAATAATGATGCAAAGGTAAACAAATGTTTTAGAGGTATTTTTCATTGTTAATATTAACTAGCAAATAACTAATGTTAAAAAAATTGGACCTTATTGTAAAATGTTACCAATTTATGTATGAATGCGAAATGCAGTATGCATTACATTGCATGTATTAGTTTACGTTAAATACCGTAATCCAAATAGATGGAAATTTCATATGCAATTCAAATATATAAATTAGGCCTTTTTTTTTTTTTTTTTTTTGTAACAGTAATTTGAGTCTACATCATTAATGGAGTTCTACCATGACAACTCTCTGAGAGTTTAGCATGGTAATATACACTATCGGTCAAAGGTTTTGGAACTGTCAAAGTTGTGTCACTCACAAAGCCTGCATTTATTTGATCCAAAATGCAGCATAAACAGTACAATTTTTAAATATTTTTACTATTTAAAATAATTGTTTTAAATTTAAATATGTTGAATGTGTAATTTATTCTTGTGATTTCAAAGCTGAATTTTAGCATCATTGCTTCAGTCACATGATCTTTCAGAAATCATTCTAATATTCAGATTTTCTGCTTAAAAAAAAAAAAAAACATGTATTAGTACTATAGTACTATAGTAGTAGTAGTAGTAGTAGTATATTGAAAACAGCTGAGTAGAATTTTTTCAGGTTTAAAACAGCATTTATCTGAAATAGAAATCTTTTGTAACATTATAAATGTCTTTTTCATCACTTTTGATCAATTTAAAGCATTCTATATATATTTTAAATAGTTAAACATTTTGAAAATTTAACTGTTTTTGCTGTACTTTGGATCAAATAAATGCAGGCTTGGTTCCTTAAAAAACATAAAAAAATCTTACTGTTCAAAAACTTTTGACTAATAGTGTACATGGCAATATTAATGTGTTTGGTCTTGGCAGAATAGATCTGCTAACACTGCTGCTGATGTGGCAAAGCAAGTACAGAGATTTGCTACTCCCAATACATCCACAGACAAGCTGCTGTCAACATGGAGGAAATACTGCTGTTGCACATATAATACATATGAAATTACCCCACACATAACGTACGTGAAATTTCCCCATGGCAGATCTATACAGGTGGAGCTGGGGAAGGTGGGGGGTTTCTGGAGCATGCTGCAACTGCTACAGCAAACACTAGTCAAGTATCTGAATGTTAAGCAGTAAGCAGACTGGCTGCTGATACAAAAAGAATTATGTAAGAACATTATGTCAGATTGAGTCTAGAAGCCTGCGCCTTCTAGAGTTTCGTGACAGAACTTTGCATGTGTCTGATTAAGTGATATCATTTAGCAGTGACATAAGATACACCGCACACTGCACAGAAACTATTGTAAAGTTACCATTATCACATATACACACACATTCACACATATAATATATAATCTCTCTCTGCTGTATACACACTCAAGCAACATGTGAACCCTCTGTTACTCTCACACAGAGAATAACACTCTACGGAGACCCTTACAAATGGGAAGCAGAGATAAAGGCCTGTGATCAAAGAAGGCCGCTGGAATAATGGAGGAGAAGAGGAAGGAATCTGCAGAGGGATGAGGATGGAGAATAATTGGGTGTTTATTTCCATCACATCTGCTGTAGCTCTCTCATCCTCTCTGCATGAGTCTGTGACACACTGAAGATTTGAAAGAGAGACCGCTGGATCATTCTACAGCCGACAAGAGAAAGAGAATGAGACCCAGCTCAATCCCACAATCCCCTGCTAGTCTGTAATAGCTCAGTATACGTAATGGAGTTCTACTGTAGATGATCTCTCAATTAGGATAACATTTCTCTCCAACATTTCACTTCACAGGAGAAATAAAAGTAGACACGAAAAGGGTAATTATTGACTTACAGTGTAAATACAGAGCGATAAACAATTGCTGTCTGGAAGAAATAATTGCGATATTAAGGAGATCTCTTCTATGTTTTCTTCTTTCTAGCTTTTTTCCCACTCTTCTTTCTCTCTACCTCTTGTTCTCTAACGCATGCATGCGAACCCATTCTTACCTGTTCCCTACAGGCAGTTATCCGCAGTTCCTGCCAATTGAATCTTTTCCAATTAATAGTTCTACCGTCTGCAATGCAGTGACTGGAATGAGGCTGTCCCTGAACGAACAGGTTGCCATGACAACAAGCCTTGTTATCGTCTGATTAAATTTCCGTAATATGTAATAAATTCAGCGGAGTGGCAGGCGTTACGAGCTCAACGGCAGGCATTTTCTGAGTTTTTATTGTGGCACAGCCATCCAAGGCTACCCTTCTGTTCTGATCAGACAGCAGAATGAATGGATGGTATTCAGACAGCTCTCAGACCGTCTGCAAACTTTCACAATGGGAATTTGATTTAAAGTTTCAGCATTATGCAACATTCGCCCAAAATTTCACAGTTGGTGCCATTTTATCTTTGTTCGGTCTCTAGTGTGACGATGCAAGCTAGAGAGACGACCCGCGAATAATTAAGATGTACGAATACGGACAGAGAGAGAAGACATATTTCTGGCTGATGAAATGTACCTTGCATACACTGTCATACATTATTACGTTTGGCTGAATTCTCAATCTGGGAATCGGCTTGCTTTCAAATCACAATTTGGAACTTGAATTGAATTTGAACACTTAAATAATTAGTTCACTCCTGAATTAAGATTTCCTGATCATTTACTCACCCCCATGTCACCTAAGATGTTAATGTCTTTCTTTCTTCAGTCAAAAGAAATTAAGGTTTTTGAGGAAAACGTTCCAGGATTTTTCTCCATTTCTCCATTTATTTTCCCCAACTTCTTTGGGGTTCAACAGGCTGATGGTCCAAATTACAGTTTCAATGCAAAGGGCTCTACATGATCACAGCCGAGGAATAAGGGTCTTATCTAACAAAACAATCATTTTCTAAAAAAATAATAATAATAATAATAAAAAAATTTACTTTTTAACCACAAATGCTCGTCTTGCACTCGCTCTGCGATGTCTATGACTTCACACATAATTACATAATCACGTCGGAAAGGTTGCGTGTGGTTAGTTCTTCGTCTGTATACTTCGGTTCAAAAAGGTAGGGTAGGGCAAAAAAACTCCATCTCGATTTCTCCTCCAACTTTCAAATCATCTGTCATCGTTGTTTTGCCCTTTTTGTAAAGTGCGTTTGACTTTATTTGCACGTTCGCTTTGTAAACACTGGGTCGGTGCTTCCACCTATACCATGCGCTTTAACGTTATTACAATATCCATTAAGTTGAGCTAGTGCAAGTACTAACTGCAAGTTACAAATTGTAATCCATTACTGATTCGAAATTACATGACAAAAAGTGTAGTTAGTAACGAAATCCAGTACATTAGACATTTTAGGTAATATAATCAGACTACTTTTTGAATACTTTTAGTAATCAAAATTATTCACATTGATTTAAATAAACTAAAAAGGACAAACTTTTACCATATTAAAATAAAAAAAAAAAAAAACAAGGAGAAAGAAAACATATTGCATTCTTTGTTATTAACATGAAGTACATTCAACATTACGTTACGGCAAGGTTTTCCAGACTGGGGTTCATAAAGCTACCACAGGGGGGTTGAGTTTAATAGAAAAGCAATTAATAAATTAAATCATAAATAAACAAAAACACTTACATTTAACTGCTTGTCATGTGACCATTAACCAATGTAAGAAAACTTTAAATATGTAAATATGTTATTTAATTATTAACATATTACCTTAAAATCTCAATACCTCAAGTAAATATAGTAAATATTAGTTGAAAGAGGTTCAGCTGACCAAGTTTGGGAAAGCCTGCATTACATGTAAATAAGAAATAACATGAATTTGTGCATTGTAATGTGTAAAAAACGTAAAAATCTGTAAAAAAACAAAAACGTGGTCATACATGGTCAGGTAACCTACAGAGTGATAATTCAAATAAAAAAATGCAATTGTTCATCAGTATAGCTGGTGTCTCTTATTGAAATATGTAGTAGAAAACCTAGATTTATGTTATTTTAAAAAAAATCTACATTGTTTTATTCATGTTTTGGACTATTGGGGGGTCATGTTGCTGGTCAAGGACCAGCATAAACCAGCTTCAAAACCTACCTAACCAGCATCCCAGCATCAAAACCTACCTACCAGCATATGCTGGTTTTTTCAACAGGTGAGGAGAAAAGAATGGGAAGATGCCTGTGGACAAATAAAACTTCCTAAAGACCCATGTCTTTGTTCACAAACTGAGTTACAGTTGCATTATCCAAAGTTTGATTTCACAAAACTACAACGGACTGGTACGATTTCAATCAGACTGAAGCATTTGCATTACATTCGGTCTGACTGAAACTGAACTTTTAAAGTGCACGTAAACACACTTAATGAGACCACCCTGAAAGACAAGATCTGATGATGAAAGGCAAACATAAGGGTATATAGAGGCACACATAGCAATTAGCATACAAGAAAGCAAAGGCGTAGGTGAGGTTTGAAAGTTGTTAGGGACATATTGAGAGGAGGCAGGAGACAACCTTGACATTATCATTTTTAAAACAAATCAGCCATTAAAGCAATGAGTCACAAGACCTTGATCTTATCCGGAAATTGCCATTGCGTGGATGTAAGCAGCATGTAAGTTTGCTATCACAAACTTCATCTCTTTCTCTCATCAGAAAACTTTCTGTCTCTGTGAAATCACAAAACAAAATGCAACCGAATCTGTCAATGCTACTGATGTTTTTGTTTAAAAGATTGTTCAGTCAAGCAAGATTCACAGTCACAACCTCTGGCACTTAAGGGAAGATGTGCTCCACTGAGCCACATCTTTTCAGATTTAGGGCAGACTCTCTAAAAACTAAAATCCTGCAATCTATCCTGCTATATAGATGTATGTTGACCAATGAAAACATGTGGGATAACATTTTTGTCAGGACGTTCAGATTTTCTGAAATTTTATAGAAATCCCAACCTTAGTTATAGCAATTTAAGAAACAGTTGTGCCACATCCCAATTTGCCTATTTATACCATGCCCTAAAAATATGTACTCTTTTTGTGAAGATAAAATAGGTCAAGGAAGGGATTCAAGGAATTCAACATGAAAGAAAATGAAAGCATGAATGGACTTCATGAGCTTTGGCTCTATTTTGAATACTAAATTCACAGCATTTTGGTAAAATTAAGTGTTTTCCCTGATAGTCTTTGAAATGAAAGTAAAATTATTAAATATAATGATGTGTGTATATGAGATGACATGATTTTTTTTATTTATTTTATTTTATTTTTGTATAGATAATGTTTTAATGTTTCAAAAAAAAAATAAAATAAAAAAAAAAGCTACTGTAAAACCAGATAAAAACAAAGTTTGTCAAGACAAACTTTAGGTTGGCTTGAGATAGCTTAGCCTAAAAGTTTAAAGCAGCTCTAAAAGCTTTAAGTTTTAAACTTTATATAGCTAGATTAGATGATTAGTATGTTGCTAGCATGATTAGTATGTTAGTTATGATGTTTTTAATTGTTTTTATAGCATGATTAGCATGTTACTAGGATGTTTCTAGCATGACCAGCAAGTTACTAGCATGTTGGTAGCGTGATTAGCATGTTCCTAGCATGTTGCTAGCATTATTAACATGTTACTAGCATTAGCATGTTTCTGGTATGACTAGCAAGTTACTAACATGTTGCTAGTCTGTTTCTAGCATGATTAACATGTTGCTAGCATGATTAGGATGTTGCTAGCATGTTTCTGGCATGATTAGGATGTTGCTAGCATGTTTCTGGCATAATTAGCAAGTTACTAACATGTTGCTAGTCTATCTCATATTGCTAGTATGTTTCTAGAATGACTTGTAAGTCACTAACATGTTGCTATCATGTTGCTAGCATGATTAACATGTTACTAGCATTATTAGCATGTTTCTGGCATGACCAGCAAGTTACTAGCATGTTGCTAGTCTGTTTATAGCATGATTAGCATGTTTCTAGCATGATGAACATGTTGCTAGCATGATTAGCATGTTGCTAGCATATTTCTGGCACAATTAGCAAGTTACTAACATGTTGCTAGTCTATTTCATGTTGCTAGTATGTTTTAGCATGACTTGCAAGTTACTAACATGTGGCTAGCATGTTTCTAGCATGATTAGTATGTTACTAGCATGTTGTTAACATGTATTAGCATGACCAACAAGTTACTAACATGTTGCTAGCATGGTGAGCATGTTGGCATGTTGCTAGCTTGTTTTTAGGATGATTAACATATTATTAGCATTATTAGCATGTTGCTAGCATGTTTCTGGCATGACTAGCAAGTTATGAGCATGTTTCTATAACGATTAGCATGTTACTAACATGTTGTTAACATGACAAACAAGTTACTAACATGTTGCAAGCATGTTTTTTACATGATTAGCATCTTGCTAGCATGTTACTAGCATGATTAGCATGTTTCTAGTATTGTATTCTAGTATGATTAACAAGTTACTAGCATGATTGTACTTGCTAGGCTTGGCTAGATAGATAGATAATCTATTTAACTGCCAGCATTCCTCCAACTGTCACTGAAAAGTTGAAATTTGTCATTCCAAATCTTTAATTTCTTGAATATTGCAGCTTTACAATGACCCTAATTCATTCAAGTCCACCAAAAAGGCTGGTCATCCACATAAGACAAATGCACGAGAAGACAAGATAATGCAGAGACTTTCACTGAGGAAAGGGTTCAGCACTGCAGCTGGAATTACTAGCCAGTTCAGCACTGAACAGTGTAAGGATCTGTCATGTTTAAGAGAGTGCACCTTTGCTGAGGAGCATGTTGTTTGGAGAGAGGAGAACTGATCCAATGTTCACTTTAGTGATGAGAGCAAGTTAAATGTATTTGGGTCTGATAGGAAACATTTTGTTTGGCATCAAACTGGGGAAAGTCCAAGTGCATAAAAGAAGTCACTAAAAGGTGGAGGAGGAAGTGCCTTGGTTTGAGGGATGTTTTCTGCAGCAGGCCTCTTTTACAGACACATGGGCAGGTGAATGCAAATGTTTATCAGAACCTCCTTCTGAGTCTCCCAATCTCCCTAAGAACACTGAAATAATTAAATGGCCAGTCCTGTTCTAATCCCCTGTTTTAAAATATCTGTGGGAAATCTTTGGCGACAAAGTTATAATTCATTACATTTATATAGGCCTTTTCTGCTTTTCTAAGCACTCGAAGCAATAAACACCTGCTTATTTGTGGACAGGAGAGAGAGAGTGATGAAGCCAATCAGTAGATATGGAGATTGTTAGGATTGTCAGGATTGTGCAAATTCAGCCAGGATGCAGAGGTCATACCTCATACTCTTTTTGAAAGACATCCTGGGATTTAAAATGACTACAGAAAGGAAGGACCTTGGTTTAATGTCTTATCCGAAGGATGGTGCTTTATGACAGTATAGTGTCCCCATCACTATACTGGGGCATTAGGACCCACACAGACCACAGGGTGAGCACTCCTTTGCTGGTCTCACTAACACCTCTTCCAGCAGCAACCTAGTTTTCCCAGGAGTTCTCCCATTCTGGTACTGGCTTCAGTGGACAACTAGTGGGCTGCGGGGTGATTTGGCCAAGAAACCCATTACATTCACCGAATTGTGGAAGAGACTGGAAGAAGAGTGGACCAAGATCACACCAATGGATTCTGAGAAACTAGTGATGCCCTGCAGTCACAAATGTGCTGAAGGCATTCAAAGCAAGAGCCTCTACACTTCCTACTAATTTCTGACAGCTGCACCCATTCAAAAATTTAGCTGTAATCTTCTTTCATGCTAGAGTGGTTACTCTTCTCTAATTTTGATCACTGTTTTCCACAAAATAAATGCTTTGTTGAAATTGGTTATTTAGTAAAACATGTTAGTACACTCTTTTAACCCAAATGCTGGGTTCAGGCCATTGGGACATTTTGTTGGGTTATTTTTAATATTTTTACCCAGGTGCTGGGTTATTTAATTTTTTAATTTGTTTTAACCCAAATGCTGGGTTCAATTCGTTGGGTCACTGTCACAACATGTGTAAGACAGACAAACTTGCACAAGGATGAAGGTGAAATCCACAAAGCTTTAATATAATCCACAATGACGATACAAACTAGCAGCAAAACACGTGTGAACAGACGAGACCGGACACGAAGCATAGAACTAAAACAACTTATAAAGGGTGGCTAAAGAAAACACAAACAGGTGAAAGGAGTTAACTAATCAGGACACAACGAGGGCAGGAAGAACCAAATAAGGGCACAAGAGGTAGAAACCAACATAAACAGTCCACATGGGTGTGACAGTCACTTTATTGGGTTAGTTTTTTGGGTTTTTTTTTTTTTACAAGGGGCTGGGTAGTTTTTCTGTAAATAAGTTGCTGGGTAATTTTTAATGCTGGGTTATTTTTTTCTACCCAACCGCTGAGTTAAACCTGTCTCTGATAAAACAACTCAGCTGCTGAGTTACAGTTAGTCAAGAGCGCGGGTTTTTGAGTCCACTGCAGGAGAGAGCGGTTCTCAGTGCCACTGATTTGGTGCACTTCTTCAGTGAAATAAAGGTTTGTTTATATTTTATTTCATTTATAAAGTCTTTACTGTGCTGTAATTGTATTATTTTACACAATGCAACATAAGATGTCATTCAGCTGCGCCAGCAGCGGTTGTTTCACAGGATGGAATGCCTATGGCTTGTATAAAATAAATTGGTTTTATTCGTTATTGTCCTGAGTTATTACTGTTGCCTCTATAGTAATTCTGTGTGTGTTTCATTTTTAAACAATAGTTGAGTTAAATAAAATTTAGCCAAAAAAAAAAAAAAAAAAAACATTTAACCCAACCAGCTGGGTCAAAATAACCCAGCATGTGTTCTGTCCAACATTTACCCAGTGCTGGGTTGCCAAATAACCCAAGTTTGGTTGCTTTTAACCCAGCATTTTTTAGAGTGCAGAATAGGGTTTACATATAACATTCCTTTAAATTTTAAGTGATAAAGATGAACAAAATTTCTGAAAAATTCAAGTATTTATAGATTCTAGGACTACTTCATATTGTACGTGTGAACAAATGTATGCATAATGCTTACTGAGCATCAGAAATTCGCACCTCAAAGAAGTTTCTACTTGCCAAAATTTTAAAAGAATCAGCATCTGGTCTGGTACCTCGATTTAAATGTAATTAAATTTTCAATTCACGATTCACAGCTCTGGTTGTTATGGTAACAGCCAAAGACCGGGTGACAGTGAGGGAGAGTTTGTGTTTTTTTTCAAATTCTTTACCGGCACTCTGTGTCTCTCCTCTCAGCCCATCAGATAATGCCATTCACAAGCACTTGACACGAAACACGTCTGCGATTGAACAGATCTAACAAAAGCATGCATGAAAGAAAAAAAGCTCTTCTCTCCTCCTCTCATCATTCACCCACACTCCTCTCAGAGGTCTGATATTTGTTAACACAAATCCTCAAATATCCTCAAATATCACGCTTTTTCCATTGCATGACACAGCTTTAGTGCTTGATTGATGAGTCGGTAAATGTTATTTTCATCATGTAAGAGGGTTTCCCTGTTTGGCCTATAACCAGGCATATACGTTTTTTGTAGACTATTATAACATTTTTTTTTTTTTTTCCCTTATTTTCTTCCCATTGGTAGTCTATGGAATTTTGTGAAAGGTGGAACCAAGAGATTTCAGAAACTTTCTCCATTTCATCTCACTGCTGGTAGGGAAAATAACTGTGATATGAACAAGATCTCATCTGTAATTTTTCATTCCTACCAGTGTTAAATGGACAATTCACCCCAAAAAATGAAAGTTACGTCATTTAATCAAACAAGTAAATGAAGTTCCAAATCTATATGAATTTCTTTCTTCTCCTGAACACAAAAGAAGGAATTTTGAAGAATGTAGGTAAGCAAACGGTGAACGTGATTTCACATTTGATGTGGTTCCTGGATCAACATCCTTGTTGATGCTGGATCAACATTCCAATCGACCAATCAGAATTAAGGGATAACTTTTCAGGAAATATTCATTTTAGGCTTATGATCAGGGTTACTTCTACACCCTTGTTAATCAGCTATCATTTCCCTCTGATTTTAAGAATAAATTATGGTTAGGGTTTGGGTTGGGTTAAGTCTATATTTTTGGACAGTAATGTTGATCCAGGAACATGCCTTACTAGGCAAAATCACGGTGATCGTAAGCAAACAGTTGCTATTAGACATTGATTTTCATAGTACGGGGGGGATATCACACTAAGTCAGTGGGGACCAAAAGCTCTTTTGTTACCCACAATTCTTCTCTTTAAAATAACTTCTTCAGTGTTCAGGAGAAGAAAGAAATTCATACAGGTTTGGAACAACTTTGAGAGTGAAGAAATGGTGACACAATTAAAATTTTGGGGGCGAATTATTACTTTAATTATTATTTTTAACTAACTACTAACTCACTTTACTAACTTTACTAACTCACTTTTAGCAAGATACTTTATGGAGTCCCACAAATGACATCAAACGTGACAGATAGATTTTTAATGCAAATGAAGAATTTGTACCAGATATAGATAAAGCAGAAATGGTAACGCATACAAGAACTCAAGTTTTGAAGTTTTTTGAGTGCTCCTTCTCAAAAGTCTTCTCTTTTTTTCCTGCAAGTGTCATTTTATAGATAATAAGACTGTCTGACTAAGTTTTGGTCTCTTTTGAAGTTCTTTGAAACTTTTAGTACAGGATTCAAACAAAAAATAGAGGAATTGTTTTTCAAACTTGAGTTCCCTAAGACCCTAAAATGATTAGTCTAAAAAGGTTTTAGCAGTGTTTGAATCCAACACTAATTTATGAATGTTAAATATTTAGCAGGGGATTGTGTAAGCCAGCTTTATGAGAGGGTTTTGTCTTATGCAGTCAGGCTTCTGGCAATAAAGTCTGCTCTACGTTGCAGCTTATAGGGTGCTTGCAAACTTTTGTGAGCTTTTGGTGCAGGCATTCAACATCAGGGCTCCATTCATTTTGTCACTGTGAAAGCAGTTTTCTGATATTAAAACCTGTACATACAGTGTCATGACTGCAGCTTCCTACACGCGGTTTGTGTAGGTCACCAAACCCCAACAGAGCACCATCTCATTTAATCAAATAAGATAATGTATAATGTTTAATTAATATCAAAAAAAATTGTATATTCATGAATCTCATTTGCAGTCTCCACTATATCCCCAATAGAGACAGCTCTGCTCCAATGCAATTTTAATCTTCCAATTGCTCTGTTTATTGCATAGTTACAGTTTTTCATTAGAACATACCTGAACTCATTTATGACATTGTACATGCATACGCCATGGTACCCTTGTGAACATGCGTCGAAGACTGACACAGAAGAGAAGAAATTGTTGAATAAAGTCATTATTTTTGTTTTCTTTGCACAGAGGAACTATTCTTGTGGCTTCATAAAATTACGTTTGAACCACTGATGTCACATGGACTATTTTAATGGTGTCCTTACTACCTTTCTGGGCCTTGAATGTGTCAGTTGTGTTGCTTTCTATACAGGGTCAGAAAGCTCTTGGTTTTCATAACAAAATATCTTAATTTTTGTTCCAAAGATGAACGAAGGTCTTACAGGTTTGAAACAACACATGGAGTAGTTAATGACAGAATTTTCACCCTACCCAAAACCTAAACAAAACAACTACTAAGTAAATGTTCTGAATGTGTTTCATGGTCTTATTTCAGTGACTTAAAAAATTTAGATTTTTACTAACCACGCATAAACGTTGTTTTCTCAGAAACACAAACATGTACATTCATGTTGCTTACATATTACTGTAGCCCAGTTTGCTGATTACAATGTAATCAGACTTTAGCCATTAATATGATTTTAAGACACTGAAAAAAGCACAAATGTCAGGGCATGTCAAAACTTCTCCAGGGCCCCAAAACACCCTCAGACCCCAGAGGGTTAATAAAGAACAAATCGTTAGTTTCTTGAAGCAAAAAGTCATAGTTAATAGTTAGTCAATAGTTATAATTAATTCCCGAACTGAAATGTCACCTGATAAAGTTCTTTTCAATATTCCATGAAACATGCACGGAAGTGCCAGTAAGTTATGTTATGAAGAATGAAGTATCAAGTTAACTCTTTCCCCGCCAGCATTTTGGAAAAAAGTTGCCAGCCAGTGACAGCATTTTTCATCATTTTCACTAAAATTTCATGGCCCCAGAGTATTTTGTTGTATGAGTATCTGAACATGCAGTACATCAAAATGAAGAACAGAGCCTCTACTTTTAAAGTTTTATACAGTTTTATTCTAGCGCTTCCATCAGTTCACGGTTCTTTTCCATTTCCTGGATCGACATTTCACTCGGCTACATTCTGCAGTTTTTATTTATATGCTGTTTACTGTTGATGATCATTTTATTTTTAATATGTATATGCTTAAATATGAAATCGCTTGTTTCTGCGTCTTCCTTGCTTGTGTTTTTGATCGGGAGATTCTGGGCTCATTCAGGAGCTGTGTAATAGTACCCCCCCCCCCAAGCATATATAACAGTGAAAACACAGAAACATGGAAAATTATGTGTTTGGCAGAAATAGGTTGTCTCATACATAATGGAAAACTCCATGTTCAGTGGAGATAGACGCAATTAGGAAGGATCATGAAACAACTGGCATTAAATGGCCAGTTCACCCTAAAAATGAAACTTCTACCATCAGTTACTCACCCGCATATTGTTCCAAACCTGTTTGAGTTTCTTTCTTCTGCTGAACACAAAAGATTTTTCGAAGAATGTGGGTAACCAAAGAGTTTCTGGTTCCCTTTTGACTTCCATAGTACTTTTTACTAAGGAAGTCAGTGGGGACCAACCACTCTTTGGTTACCAACAAACTTCAAAATCTCTTTAACAAACCAAGACACATGAAGCTTTCAAATAAAGCCTAACAAAACAAAAGCACAAGTTTCCCAAAATGATCTTCCTATCTGATCTCATGACAAAAACATACCTGTGGGCACTTTTTTGCAAGACGCAAAATACCAATAAGTACATATCACTGCAGTTTCCAACAGAAATTAACACTAGAGGCAGGTAATATAGTAAGCACTTATAATTGTTGCTGTATACAATTATGATTACAGCTCCATATGTTTCACTTTCTGGATGTAACAAGCTTGCTCTGTGGCTTAGCCGGCAAGGAATTGGACTTTAAGATGCGGAATCCTTAGGTACGAAACCTGTAAAAAACATAACTCACGATGAAAGAGCTAAAAGATAAAAGATCAAAAAACAAGCTAAAATGGCATGCTAGTGATTGCATTTTTACATCACATTCACTTTTGTTCATACTGTCAGGTAGGTTTAGGTGTAGTGCAGACAGTACATTATTTTAAAGGGGTCATGTGATGCGGTTTCTTGTTTTCCTTTGTCTTTGAAATGTTACAAGCTGTTTGTGCATATATAAGATCTGTAAAGTTGCAAAGTTTAAAGTCTCAAACCCAAAGAGATATTTATTATAAAAGTTAAGACTCAGCCACGGCTTCCTAAAACGGCTCGTTCAAACACGCCCCCACATGTCTACGTCATGGTGTGTGTAGCTTTACATAACATCACCCATATGTATATGCAAAGAAAGAAGGTGTAACTTTTTATACCGGCTGTAGTATTGTTGCAGTCGCCGCCATATTGTGGAGAAGCTGTGTGTTTCATTGTGAAAGCAAAACTACTTTGTTTAGCCTTCCAAATAAGGACACAACAAAAAATCAGTGGTTAAGTTATATGTACAACACACTGTGCTGCGCATTTTATGGAGGACTGTTTCCTGAACTTGGGAGAGTAGCCTACAATGGCAGCTGTACACAAAGGGTTGACGCTATAAAGTGGGGCAATTCCAACGTTTTACGGACAGTCTGGAGCTTCTGACTCACAGCCTGTAAATACGTTTTTATACTTCATAATTTGCTACTGCCTATTCAAACGCAAGTTTTGAGCAGTGTAGAGTGGTGCTTGTTGTTTGTCGTTTCTACGATCACAAATGCAGACATGGTGTTATGTTTACGCAGCGCAACGCAACACGTAAAAAGACAATATTATCATTGTAATCAGTACTTATGTCCCCATTGGATGTAACAAATGCCTCGTTTATAATGGGTTTTAATTTTTCCGTTTCATCGCGCCTGGAAACGGCATATCAACATGGTAAGAAGCGTAACATTTCCATCACACACTTGAGGTATTCGGCTAATCACAACGCACCAGATAGCTGGCCAATCAGAGAACACCTCATTTTTCAGAATGATGAGCTTTGTAAAAATCAAAGCGTTTTAGAAAGTCAGGGAGGAGAGGAGCAAAAATAATATACAGCATGTGGAAAATAATGTGTTGTTGCAACACCATCCACCATCCTGTGTGCTGCTGCAGTCTGTCTGTGCACGAATTCTGTGCGTTGGCAGGGGGAGAGACAAGGCAGGGTTGGGGTCTGTGCCGATTGGTCTGTTGGTTGCCTACGCCGACGAGGATGGAGCGGCTGTGGGACCTTGAGGGGTATGAGGTTATCTGCAATAATTCTATCGACTAGTCCATCTCTCACTATTAGTATTCATTTTACTATTATGAATATTATTATTATCACTTCTGCACTCACTACTTCCACAACTATTATTATTATGAATAATAATTATTCTATCCTAAAAAAGTTGGCTATCATCTGTCAGTGTCATTTAATTTGTTTCCATCTATATAATGATTATAAAAATGGATCTGCATTAGTGATTGTACATGGCGCAATGTTTTGAAGCCACTCAACCAAAAAATGACCAAGCCTTAAAGGAACACTCCACTTTTTTTGAAAATAGGTTCATATTCCAACTCCCCTAGAGTTATACAGATGTGTTTTACCGTTTTTGAATCCAACTATACTCTCATTCCGGCGTAATAATCAAGGAACCTTTCTGCCGTACCATGAGTGCAGCAAGTGCAATGATATTACACAGCCGTCAACTCTGCCGGCTGCAACTCTGCATCTACACAAACTTAGTGCTGGTCACTTTCAGGCACTGCGTAATATCATTGCGCCTGTTGCACCCATGGTAAGGCAGCAGAATTCCTTGATTATTACGCCAGAATGAGAGTATAGTTCCTAGCTATATCGGCCTATAAAATCGCTACTTTTCATTTTCCGCCATTCTTAGTACACGATGTAACTACAGAAGAGTCAAGTTTTAAATAGGAAAAATATTTAAACTCTTTAGTCATTTTATAGTGAGATGCTAATGGTCTAATCGGATTCAGTGATTTATGCTAAGCTATGCTAAAAGTGTTACCGCCAGACCCGGTGATCGCCTGAATGGATTCAAAAACTGTAAAACACATCTGTATAACTCTAGGGAAGTTGGAAAATGAGCCTATTTAAAAAAAAAAGTGGAGTGTTCCTTTAACAGAATATACTTAAATGCTCATTAATTTGGTGATCACATCTGTTGCTCTTTCTGCTGTCTAATACTATATTATGTTATAATGTTATTATTATTATAATTCGTATCAATGTATATTTAATACCTAGTACAGTTATATCTATAATCTCTCTTTTCTATTTTCTATTTTTTCTCTCACCAAATAACACAGAAATTGAATTAATAATAATTGCTATTACAATTCATGAAACTGTGGATTTAACTTATCGCTGTACCCGTTTAAACTACCACATCCATACATTTACAGCTTGGTCTGTGTTGTTGTTTTGTTCTGTTTTTTGTTTTTTGTTTTTGTCTCATTTGTGGATATGTGGGTGTATATATTTATGACTGATTTCAGCTTACGTATAAGTCACTGTCAAGATGTCGCTGTCAATCTATGTGTTTCACTATGCTCAATAAAAAAAATTAAAAAAAAGAATGTGTTATGCTACTGTTAGGGAGTATCTTTTTGAATGAGATGTGAGTGTGTTAACGAAGCGGGATCAATGATTAATACCTTCAATCTTTGCAAAAAGAGAGCTTATGGCTTCAGAAGACTTGGAATGCAATAGGACTTGTTTGTAACGCTTTCATACTGCTTGTTTATGGTCGGTTTTTGCAATAAATACCTGTGACTATACTTTTATATGTCTGTTATGTCTTTTATATTGTTTTGAAATGGAAGGGTTTAGGCTAGGGGTGGGTTTAGGTGCTCCAATGAAAGTAAACATTTATATAAAAGTATTTCTATTTTTTTAACAAATGCATGCAAACCATTAAATTAAGACAAACAACTGAAAACAATGGAGGACGCTGCGCGAAAAATGACGCAAAAGGGGTACCCTGAGCGATAAAAGGTGATGCTGAAGGGGTCCTGACCAAGCGTCAATATGTGACGAGTTGGGAGTGAGAACGTGTTTTTGAACCTCAAACCGCATAAACACATTGCATTACACCAAATACACAAAATAATGTTCTTTTTAGCAACATCATATGACCCCTTTAAAACATCACAGAGAATTAGAGTTATAGCGCCACTCAACGGACCTTTCAAGTCAGAACTGCAGTGACGTACATAATCAACATCACTTAAAACGTACCATATGTACGTTCATCTGTTCCAGGGAAAAAAACGAACACTCTTTCAGTGCCACTCAGTGAACATTTCACATTGAATATGGCGGTATGTATTTTGTATCTTGTGAAAAAGTTCCCACAGGTACGTTTTGTCATGAGATCAGGTTGCGATCTTCTCTGATTTCGGAAGCTAAGCAAGGTTTGGTTTGGTTAGTAATTAGACGGGAGATGCATGGAAATAGCAGGTGGCTCTCTGTCACCAAACAACAAGAAAGTTTGCTGTTCAAGTCCCGACTGAACCAGGGGACCTTTCTGTGTGAGGTTTGCATGTTCTCCAAAGACATGGAGGACAGGTGAACTGGAGACAGTAAATTGCCAGTGGGTGCAGCCCATGCAAATTGGGAATGCATTTGCGTTTTCAGTCATGGCAGAAATGGCCTTACACCCAGGGTGTTTCCCTGCCTACGCTTCAAAAACACTTCAGGCTTCTGCATTCCTGTGACCCTGCAAGCAAATGGAAGGGTGTCAAGAGTAATCAGAGCATTCGTGACATACTCAGTTATTATTTAATAACATCCGATCCAGTAAGCCAGGGAAATGCAGCTATAGGGATTTATTCTGTATAATGCAGAAAGATTTCCCCCCTCACTCGTCTCAGATGGAGTGGCCAATTTCACAGTCACGCAGAGACAGCTGATGGGCGGCATTGCTTTTCTCGCGCTGATGTCACTATTGATTTGTGAGTGGGCTTTCCCGGCTTTCCTTGGCTCTGTGGCGGAGTAGCGCATTGTAATGAAGATGTGGAAAGAAGAGAGAGAATTATTGAGTTTCGCGTGATTAGTGGGGGAGTTCGGGGGTCCCTGGCCTGTTTTCAGGCTACTTACACAATCGACCTCCAAATCCACCCTCAGATGATGAGAGCGTGCCTGAGTGTGATGAGTATCAGAGCTACAAATGAGGACCGAAAGGAATGTAATGATGCGCTGCGGCAAACACAGAGTTTTTTTTTTTCAGTATCTTTAGCATGCAATCAGGAACTGATTAAAAACACATTATGAAAATAATTTAGTTATGTCATTTTATAAAAAAATTCATCCAGTTATAAGCAAGAAACTGTTCCCAATCCCTCTTTTTTTCTTTAATCATGATTGCAATATGCGGTCATTGGGTTGATGCAATCTTGTTACAACAATACATCCAGAGGCTTTGCCTATGAGCCAGATATACAACACATTATTCGGTATCCAGCTGACATTTCAAAGAAACCAAAAAAATATAGTGTTGCTTAGTTAGAGAGCACTTTTGTGGCAGATAAAGGTAGAGACATTTGCATTTCAGTGCAATAGCACTTTCAGAGCTTCTTCTTGTAGTTTTACATCACTCTGATAGTGATAAAGGGCTTAGCGATGACATCTTGTAACTCTTGGTAAGTATTAAGATAGCAGCAAATGGGAAGGCAACGAATACTACAAATCTCTCTCTTCTTTTTTTTTCTTCATTTTTTATTTTTCATCTATTTATGCAGTGGCATCACCCATAAGAGTGTAGCTGCAAAAGTGTTGAAATCCTCTCCATTACAGCATGAGTGTTTCAAGGCCAAAAAAACAAATATGATTGGCTAATAGTTGTGTATGTTTGACAGCCTACATTCCTCATAGATGGATACTGCTGTGATTTAGGTCAAAAATACATTAAAAGGTCAGTAGGGGAGAGAGGGGTAAGATGAGACATCTTTTTATGTGGTAAGATAAGGGAAAATGAGGCAGAAGTACAATGAAAGTATATAAAGCAATTTCAGGATGTTTTCTATCATTTTAAACCATCTGAATGTATTTATGACAAAGGGTGCTAAAAATATGGCTTCTTATAAAAAAAAAAAAGTGTTCCTATGGCTCAATTTGCCACAGGTTAGGGGTAAGTTGACCCAAGTCAGTGGGTAAGATGAACCATTTGGGTGAAAATGACTGAATCTGATTCAAACCTATGTGAAATTTTAAAGACATTTTACCTCTTTTAAAAACTCACTTAATAATCGAATTTCATTTTACAAACAGTCACATTTCTTTTCTTAAAGCTAAAATAAAACCCATCAATTGAAGTTTAATTTTCAATATTTAATTGTTTGCATTTCTGAAACAATATGTTGTACACCAAAGTTTTAACCTTCCCAAAAACAGACTAAACAGAGAGTTTGTTGAGTAAAATTAAATAAAAACTGAATTAGAATAGTTGTGATTGAAGCTAATAAACATTTTAGTCATTTATACCCACCTCATGGTGGGGTACGTTAAAGTGCTGGCTCAACTTACCCCACAACATTTGGCTCACTTTGCCGCATAGCTGGTATTTTGGAAAAAAAACTAGCTAGGTTACCAATTCAGGCTAATATTCAGCAAAATGACTTGCATGGTTTTATATGTTGCTAAATCACCTATACGCATCATAAATGTTTTTAGACCTGGATAAATTTCCAAAACAGTTTTTAAAGTAAATGGGTGCCCTTTACTCCTCCCATGTGTTTCTCCTTTTCACAGTGTGGTAAAAATGATGTGTGATTCCAAATACATGGTCACATTACGGTAAAAGTGTACAGTTGGAAAGATACAAAGGGGTGGGTCAACTTACCCACTGGCTCAACTTACCCCACTCTCCCTTACATATCAAACAATCTGTGATAACAGACAAAGCAATAGTGACCATGTAATAAAAACATACTCACACTTATGTGTTGCAACATTACTGTCGGATCCACTATAGTCGGCACATCACCGTCTTTTAGTTTTTTTCCTTCTGAAAATGTCGCATCGAATTGTGCCTTGTTTGTAATGAATCTGTGGTAAAATTAAATGAACAAAGAACCAAGTTCTTACAGATGCGGTCTTGTTCTTCTTTAAAAATGAAGTTCATCCACTCTTTCCTAATGTTGGGATCAGAAGGAAAGCAATGCAAAGACTGTTTTTCCACAACTTGGCACTGCACAGCATCTTCTTGTATTCGGAGCCATCTTTATTGTTTAGTTTCTGAGTAGACCTGTGTTTGCCTCTTGTTATTTACAATATGCGTGAATCGGTGGGCGGGGCTAAACAGGAAGTGATGTAGAATATGCCACACTATTACATCATAAAGTGGCACATTCCACAACCTGTTATTTTGACAGACTGGCTTCAGTGTAAGCTGTTTTTAGACTACACTCTTAAAAATAAAGATGCTTTACAAGGTTCTTCACAGCGATGTCCCAGAAGAACCATTTTTGGTTCCACAAAGAACCATTCAGTCAAAGTTTCTTTAAGGAACCATCTCTTTCTTAACTTTTTATAATCTGAAGAACCTTCTTTCACCATGAAGAACCTTTCGTGAAACAGAAATCGTTCTTTATGGAACCATTTACACAAAAAATGTTCTACTATGGCGCACGTCCTGATTTTGCTGAGTTAGATGTGTTCCTGGGTCAACATATTTTGTTGACCCTGGAACAACATTTTAATCCAAAAATATAATCTTGACCACATCCCTACACCTAAACCTAACCTTACCCATGAGTAATCCCTAAAATTAGAGGAAATGATAGATGAATAACACTGATGTACAAGCACCAAACACTGATTGTAAGCCTAAACTTCACAAAAACTATAAACTGTTTTTTCAAATCTGATTGGTTAATCACCATGTTGTTCCAGGGTCAACAAAGATGTTGATCCAGGACCATGCCGTACTTGGTAAAATCAGGTTCTGCCTACTATGGCATCGTGAAGCACCTTTATTTTTAAGAGTGTAACGAGAACGTTCTGAGTTCTGAAACTTACAGGATGATTTTATAGTGCAATGACCTCTTATATGTCAAACTATCAAGGGAATTTTGGTGTCTCAGTTCATGACCCCTTTAAAGGACTAGTTCGCCCAAAAATGTATATTCTGTCAACATTTGCACCCTTATGTAATTATGTGCACAACACAAAATAGCATATTTTGAAGAATGCTAGTTTTGGACCATTGACTTCCATTTCATGGACAAAAACACAGCATTTGGAACTGCCTTGGCAAAGGGAATAACTGACCAAATGTTACCTTGACATCGCTGCGTGTGCGTGTAGCATTCAGTACTCCATCAGCTGTTGTAAATAAATGTTTCTTATTATTATTTTATTCAAATATTGTCTTTTGTGTCTTGTATACTATTAAACTTTTTCAAACTAAACTTGCTTACACTACCATTTTAAATCATATGTCTATCACTAAGGAAATTTTTTTTTTATTAAATTTAAATAAAGATAGATTTAATGAGCCTATTCTGCTTACTTTGTATGTGAAGTCAAAATCAACCCCAACTTTGCTCTAAAATGCATCGCAAGAGCTCCTAACCTAAGATCACGTGATCACAAATGGAAATCACTTCTGTGAAGTGATCACGGAATGTTCCCTTCGCTAACAGACTTGCCTTTCTGAAGGGATTAAGTTGTTCACTTTCGTTTGGAACGTTGCTACAAATGGCTTCCCCTTCCCGAAGTGCCCCTCAAGGGCTCAAAAAAAAGCCATTTGGAATTCACCCCAAGTCTTCTGAAGTCATGAACAAGAAAAAACAAAACTGAGGTTTTGTATTTTGATTTTTGTCATACTTTTCAAATCATATTCTCTATTCAGAATAACTGAACTGACACATTGCATTCTGTTACAAAATGCATCACACCTGGCATGAGCCAACAAAGTGCAATGCCTGATTCTAAACACAAATTGGATTAGAAGAGCTCTGGAAAAGAAAGATTATGAGTGAATAATAATTTTCTGTGTGTATGTGATTCAGGTATACCCTACATTATGGGGACAAAATGTCCCCACAAAGATGGCAATATCCAAAATCCTTGTCCTTGTGGGGACATTTTTTTGGTCCCCATGAGGAAACAACCTTATTAATCTTTTTTTTTTAAATCTAAAAATGCATAAAGTTTTCTGTGAGGGTTAGGTTTAGGGGAAGGGGATAAAAAATATAGTTTCTACGAACCTGATCTCATGACGAAAACGTACCTGTGGGAACTTTTTCACTAGTCATGAAATATATACCACCATGTACGTTTCCTGACATATTTGATGTGAAATGTCCACAGGTGCTAAAAGAGTGTTTGTTTGTTTTTCCCCAGAACAGATGAATGTACATACTGCATGGTATGTTTTATGTGATGCTGGTTTGCGCGTGTCACTGCAGTTCTGAATTGAAATGTCCATTGAGAGGCGATATACCATCTTCAGTACACCTAAACCTACCTGATAATATGAAAGTAAATGTGAGGTAAAAACGCAGTCGCAAGAAAGCCATTTTTGCTTGTTTTTCAATCAATCATCTTTCAGCTCTTTCATCGTGAATCATTGTGTGTTTTTCACGGGATTCGTAAATCCTAAGGATTCCGCATCCTAAGTCCAATTCCATGTCGGCTGAGCTACCGAGCAAGCTTGTTATGCCTGGAAAGCAAAACATATGGAGCTGTAATCATTACTGTGTACGAAAATGATTACAAGTTGTCTCTAGTATTTATTTCTGCTGGAAAATGTAGTGATATGTACTTATTGGTACATATTTCACATCTTGCAAAAAAGTTCCCACAGGTACGTTTTTGTCATGAGATCAGGTAGGTTTGTACAGTATAAAAACCATTACACCAATGGAAAGTCCCCATAAAATATGAAAACCCAGCATGTGTGTGTTTGTGCTGGTATTCACTATGTTATGAGGACCAAATGTCCCCACAAGTATAGTAATACCAGTCAATTTTGACCTTGTGAGGACATTTTGTTTGTTTTGTTCCCCACAAGGAAAACAGCTTGTAAATCATGTTTTGAAAATCTAATAATGGCTGTAGTTTTGTGTGTGAGGTAGGTTAAGGGTTAGGGTTTTGGTAAGGGGATAGAAAATATAGTTTGTACAGCATAAAACCCATTACGTCTATGAAATGTCTCAATAAAACATGTAAACCCAACGTGTGTGAGAGAGAGATTTTTGCTGCTCTTATCCTACAAAGTAAAAGAACATGAAAATGTCTGCATAATGCCGCTTTCAGATTTAGGTTATTGCTCCCAGAACCTACAAGTGTGTGTGTTTAAAGACTCTGCAGAGATGTTCTAGTGGGCTTTTGTCCATGAAATACTGCTTGCAAGGATTTTATGATAATGTTCTGTGATCAGCGTTGAGGCTGAGAGCAGTGTGTAGAGATGATGGGGCAATAGGGAAAAGGTGGGTCAGCGAATCTAGCAAGTTGTATCAAAAACAAATTGGTCCTGAGACCTTGATGGCAGCATTATCACCATTGTTGGGGAATAAACATTCATTAACATACAGCATAAATTGACATTTAAAGATGCAGTGCGTAATTTCAGCAACTTTAGTGGCACCAAACCGAACTGCAGCAATAATGATCGTTTTCAGTCTGGCTTTGGTTGAGCCAGAAGTTCAATGTCGATGTAGCAACTCCATTATGGGAGCGCTCTCCATTGACGGCCATTGAATAGCATGTAAATATTTTATTATATAATGATAGATGTTTTACCAGTGCCCATTCTGAAGTGCTCTTAACAGCATAAAATAGACTTATCTTTCCCTGCCTGCTGTTATTGACGTTACAGTACAGACTAATGCTGCCTTCAAGTGCCCCTGAAAAACTCGTAGCTCCAAGTGTTCATTATTACGACACGCCATGCAGAAACATAACACAGAAGTAACCTAAACAAATAAAAATGAATTACATTATGACCAATAAACCTGAAAAAACTACATCTGAATTCAAAATGATGACAAATATTCATTTCTATCCCTTATTTATACATGGAACCACTAAATGTTCTTGTACCACTCACTGATCTTTATATAGATTGTAGATATATGAAATTATCTATATTACAGATCATCGTTTCTGCCATGTTTCAAATCAACAATGTCATATTTGGTCAAATAGCTCAGGTGATTGGCTCAAAAATAATGAGCACCCATGAGTAAAGAAGGCAGAAATCCAATGCTTTCAGGGCATCATCCATGCAAGTGTTATTGAGTTCATGTGAATGATAACGGAAAGCTTCCAGGTATTATATAAAGCTATATATAATGCGTATGCAACCCATGCATTCACTTTTTCGTTGAGTTGGCTGCACAAATCCTGACTCAACATACTGTGTCGGTTCTCCCCAGCAACTGGCGGTGTAAAAGAAGCGGTCATCTAAAAACCCCTCATGTCATGTATTATTGACAGAAGACAGAAGGGAAGAGAGACAGAGAGAAAAAATAAAAAGAAGAGGATAAGAACATGGATGCACACAGAGGCATTTCACACTGCGCTTAACTCCAGGTTAGCGTCGTTCTGAACCCTGCTTTTAACCCTGTGTAGAGGAAGGTTTTACACTTGTACACTGGAATGGAGGTTAACACTTTTATGAAACCCTGCTTTGAAGTCTAGCAATGTTAAAAAATGTTCTGGCTAGGTGTTCAACAACAGACACCCAATCAGAAATTGAAAGCATGTGACTCATGGTCACATAAACCCAGCCAAGAATGTTATGTGGCAACATTTTTCAACATTGTTTAAAACCATCGCACACTTTTGTTTCTAAGTGACATCTGTGCTTCCTCACTCTTTCATGAGAGCGCATGAGAACAGCATTCTGGATGAGGACAGCACTCCGAAGCACACTATTTTGAGAAATCAAAATTAACATGCGTCACACAACACAACTCCTTTGAGTGTAAAATTATGTGTACGTTCTACTTTGAGGTGAATATTTCCAATCTGTTCTGGCTGTTGCAATTACGATGTGAGTTATCATCTATGACTCTGTCCCAAATGACTCCTAAAACGTTGTGGCTTTCATCCAAGTTCAGACTTTTCTGATATCATGCAGCTTTGACTACTGGGTAGAAGTCTGCTGCACCCCTCAGAAACCTAAAATGTCAAATGGGACACAGTCTTCACCTAATGGATATGCACGCAATATTAAGAACATATACTCTAAGAAAAGTCCATAAAAAATAGTGTCCAATCTACACTCTCAGATAAAAGAAAAAAGGTACAAAAGATATCACATCAGAAAGGCATTTATTTTCAGTAAAGATTAGGAAATAATCAAAAAGTTGAAAATAAAGCATCAGGTAGGGTTAGGGTAGGTGTAGGAAGGGATTTATTGTCCCAATAAGGTGGCACCCATTTAATAATTTTGATAATTACGCTACATTATTATTGCATACTGTTTGATAATGTACTACAATACTGAGGTGCAAATATTTGCCACTATTTCCAATAAGTAGTATAAATAGCAGAAAATACTTATATTTTTAAGTAATTGCTATTTGCACTTAGTGTATATCGCTAAGAAAATACACTATTTTCACTTAGTGCAAATAGCTGCTGCCTAAAGATACCTAAAATGTACATATTAGTACTTTTTAAAAAAGTAGCACTCCAGTCACAGCTTTTGTATGAAGGAATTTTCTGTTTTAATTTTTCACAGGTGTTTTCCATATTTTGAATTATGCTTTGTATTGTGCCATGTTTTAGAGTTAAGGGAAAGGTCTGTGAACTTAACAGAAAATGTACGGGTAATTTTCTGTCAAATAATTATCCGTTTTTCCTGCAAGTTTATATCTCACAATTCTGAGGAAAAAAAGTCAGAATTGTGACTTTATTTCGCAATTTTGACTTTGTATCTCACAATTCTGCCTTTATTTCTCATGACTGAGTTTATATCACGCAATTCTGAGGAAAAAAGTTAGAATTGTGACTTTATATCTTGCAATTCTGACTTTATTTCTCACAATTGTGATTTTACACAATTCTGAAAAAAAAGTCAGAATTCAGAAGTCAGAAATAAAAATGTTATTGCAACTTTTTTTCAGTATTGTGAGGTAAAAAGTTGCAACAACATTTTTTTTTATTCAGTGGTGGACACTGGCTTCTGTAGAAAGCTCTTGGATTTCATCAAAAATATCTTAATTTGTGTTCTGAAGATGAACAAATTTCTTACTGCTTTGAAACGACACAAGGGTGAGTAATTAATGACAGAATTTTCATTTTTGGGTGAACTATCCCTTTAATTTGCTCAAAACTAAATTCCTTATCCCTTTATTTTATTTTATGGAAAGCAAAATTTTATGGTGGTCACAGAGAAATATGTCATCACTGCAGTGCTCTATGTAAAACCTTAAAAGGAGTTGTCAAAATAAGCTGAACTCTAACTTAAGTTTTGTTGTACATGTGAGTGCACTCCTAAAGTGCATTAAAAACATTAAAATCTTTAAAAAGACGTCAAAGGACCTGATGAATGTACATGAAATGAGTACAGTCACTCCTGAATTAAATTAAACATCCTATGGGGGCTTGTTTAAAATCCTGTGGGTAATGATGCAGAGTCAATAGAAGAGGTTCTCTCTAAATCACTATCATTTTAATTTCTTTCTTCCTTTCCCCACGGGATGAATTTAGATTGGATTTATCACTTTAATATAAGGTGGCTGATAATAGCGTGAGATCAGCTAGTGTTCTAGATGGGAGGGAAAAAAAATCACGGTTCATCTACACCTGACACAGATAGCTATAAAAGCATGTCTTTAATTGTTTTTACCCATTGTTCCACAGTCACGTGTGAGGACATTTGGACAGCCACCGCAGAATGACCTAGATTTCACCGATTAAGCGAATGTAAGTGGCCGCCTTTAGCATAGACATGCGTCTGCGGCTAATACCAGAGACCTGTCACGTCTGGCTCATGTCACTGTCTTCATTGTCCCTTTGTCAAAAACAAAATGCACCTGTCCACCTCATTCAATTTATCCAAATATTACATCTCATGGCTGTCAGTGGCAAAACATTGTCAATTCAATTTTTCACGTCATGCCCCAAAGGAAAGTGGCAGCTATGGTTTGCTAGCTGCATTGTAAACTTCAAATTTCTAACAAATGTGCCATAACAAATCAAGGAATTACTAGCTGCTTGAGCTATAAGTGAGAAAATAGCTGAAATAATAATGGAAAGCATAATGGTAAATTCAAGTACCATGTGTGAGTTATCGGCTGCCGTTTAGTCTTATTTAACTTGCTGGGTAATGTTGGTGTTGAAACATTTATCCTCACTCCAGTTTGTTTTCCCACATGCAGCTTGTTACCTTGGCGCTCTTTGCTGCTATGACAGCCGCTATTAAGACCCTGAGTGATTTTTATGACTCCGCTCTGTGCTGGAAAAGGAGCCGCTCTCTCTTACGGGTCAGCCCAGGCAGCGCAGGCACTGCAGCTTCAGGGAGAACCATTAATCAAGACCCTCAATGCACGACCCCTCTGTCAAGACAGCTCTGCCAGGACCTAAAATAAATCAAGCCTGCACTTTAATACGGGAGTTGTTACAATACTAAATTTGTGTTGCACTGCTTCTTCAAACCAGCCTGCAAAATCATTACTTCCCTGCTGCATATAGCCAACCATCTGTGGAACATTAGATGCGAGGAGCCAAATGTAACACAACCTACCTAACCTAGTGACTGTATTTTAGGGCATTGTAGGTGTGTTCCAGACACAAAGCATGTTCCAAAAGAAAGGTACAGATAGCATTGTTATGATGCCTTGTAAAATCTTATGCATTGTGGAAAAGGCAATCTCATAATTTTTAAAATTGGGCATGCTTTATTTACCATGAAATGCAGTTTGTGTTGTGGAAAATTAGTGTGTGGAAAGAAAATGGAAGGTGTAAATAGAAAAGGAACAGTTCACTGTGCAAAGATGTGCAGAAAGGAAAGGAAAAGGAAAGGAAAGGAAAGGAAAGGAAAGGAAAGGAAAGGAAAGGAAAGGAAAGGAAAGGAAAGGACAGGAAATTAAAGTAAATCACAGGACAGACAGTCATGTCATGTCATGACAGGACCAGACCAGAAAGGACAGGACAGGACAGGACAGGACAGGACAGGACAGGACAGGACAGGACAGGAAAGGAAAGGAAAGGAAAGGAAAGGAAAGGAAAGGAAAGGAAAGGAAAGGAAAGGACATGAAAATACAGGACAGAAAGGAAAGGGAAAGGAAATCACAGGACAGACAGGAAAGAAAAGGACAGGACAAGACAGGAAAGGAAAGGAAAGGAAAGGAAAGGAAAGGAAAGGAAAGGAAAGGAAAGGAAAGGAAAGGAAAGGAAAAGAAAGGAGAGGAAAGGAAAGGAAAGGAAAGGAAAGGAAAGGAAAGGAAAGGAAAGGAAAGGAAAGGGCAGGGCAGGGCAGGAAAGGACAGGACAGGACAGGACAGGACAGGACAGGACAGGACAGGAAAGGAAAGAAAGGAAAGGACATGAAAATACAGGACAGAAAGGAAAGGGAAAGGAAATCACAGGACAGACAGGAAAGGAAAGGAAAGGAAAGGAAATCGTAGGACAGACAGGAGAAAAGGACAAGAAAGAAAAGGAAAGCAAAGACGAGAAAAGAAAAGAAAAGAAAAGAAAAGAAAAGAAAAGAAAAGAAAAGAAAGAAAAGGACAAGACAAGAAAGGAAAGGAAAGGAAAGGAAAGGAAAGGAAAGGAAAGGAAAGGAAAGGAAAGGACAGGAAGGAAAAGGACAAGACAAGAAAGAAAAGGAAAGGAAAGGAAAGGAAAGGAAAGGAAAGGAAAGGAAAGGAAAGGAAAAGTAAAACACAGGACAGGACCGGACCAGACCGGAAAGGAAAGGAAAGGAAAGGAAAGGAAAGGAAAGGAAAGGAAAGGAAATGACAGGAAATTAAAGGAAATCACAGGACAGACAGTCATGTCATGTCATGACAGGACCAGACCAGAAAGGAAAGGACAGGACAGGACAGGACAGGACAGGACAGGACAGGACAGGACAGGACAGGACAGGACAGGAAAGGAAAGGAAAGGAAAGGAAAGGAAAGGAAAGGAAAGGAAAGGAAAGGAAAGGAAAGGAAAGGAAAGGACAGGAAGGAAAAGGACAAGACAAGAAAGAAAAGGAAAGGAAAGGAAAGGAAAGGAAAGGAAAGGAAAAGTAAAACACAGGACAGGACCGGACCAGACCGGAAAGGAAAGGAAAGGAAAGGAAAGGAAAGGAAAGGAAAGGAAAGGAAAGGAAAGGAAAGGAAAGGAAAGAAAAGAAAAGAAAAGAAAAGGACAGACAGGAAAGAAAAGGACAAGACAAGAAAGGAAAGGAAAGGAAAGGAAAGGAAAGGAAATGACAGGAAATTAAAGGAAATCACAGGACAGACAGTCATGTCATGTCATGACAGGACCAGACCAGAAAGGAAAGGATAGGACAGGACAGGACAGGACAGGACAGGACAGGAAAGGAAAGGAAAGGAAAGGAAAGGAAAGGAAAGGAAAGGAAAGGAAAGGACATGAAAATACAGGACAGAAAGGAAAGGGAAAGGAAATCACAGGACAGACAGGAAAGAAAAGGACAGGACAAGACAGGACAAGACAGGAAAGGAAAGGAAAGGAAAGGAAAGGAAAGGAAAGGAAAGGAAAGGAAAGGAAAGGAAAGGAAAGGAAAGGAATTTGTAGGACAGACAGGAGAAAAGGACAAGAAAGAAAAGGAAAGAAAAGACGAGAAAAGAAAAGAAAAGAAAAGAAAAGAAAAGAAAAGAAAAGAAAAGAAAAGAAAAGAAAAGAAAAGAAAAGGACAAGACAAGAAAGGAAAGGAAAGGGCAGGAAAGGGCAGGGCAGGGCAGGGCAGGGCAGGGCAGGAAAGGACAGGACAGGACAGGACAGGACAGGACAGGACAGGACAGGACAGGACAGGAAAGGAAAGGAAAGGAAAGGAAAGGACATGAAAATACAGGACAGAAAGGAAAGGGAAAGGAAATCACAGGACAGACAGGAAAGGAAAGGAAAGGAAAGGAAAGGAAAGGAAAGGAAAGGAAAGGAAAGGAAAGGAAAGGAAAGGAAAGGAAAGGAAATCGTAGGACAGACAGGAGAAAAGGACAAGAAAGAAAAGGAAAGCAAAGACGAGAAAAGAAAAGAAAAGAAAAGAAAAGAAAAGAAAAGAAAAGAAAAGGACAAGACAAGAAAGGAAAGGAAAGGAAAGGAAAGGAAAGGAAAGGAAAGGAAAGGAAAGGAAAGGAAAGGAAAGGAAAAGTAAAACACAGGACAGGACCGGAAAGGAAAGGAAAGGAAAGGAAAGGAAAGGACATGAAAATACAGGACAGAAAGGAAAGGGAAAGGAAATCACAGGACAGACAGGAAAGAAAAGGACAGGACAAGACAGGAAAGGAAAGGAAAGGAAAGGAAAGGAAAGGAAAGGAAAGGAAAGGAAAGGAAAGGAAAGGAAAGGAAATCGTAGGACAGACAGGAGAAAAGGACAAGAAAGAAAAGGAAAGAAAAGACGAGAAAAGAAAAGAAAAGAAAAGAAAAGAAAAGAAAAGAAAAGAAAAGAAAAGAAAAGAAAAGAAAAGAAAAGAAAAGGACAAGACAAGAAAGGAAAGGAAAGGAAAGGAAAGGAAAGGGCAGGACAGGACAGGACAGGACAGGAAAGGAAAGGACATGAAAATACAGGACAGAAAGGAAAGGGAAAGGAAATCACAGGACAGACAGGAAAGGAAAGGAAAGGAAATCGAAGGACAGACAGGAGAAAAGGACAAGAAAGAAAAGGAAAGCAAAGACGAGAAAAGAAAAGAAAAGAAAAGAAAAGAAAAGAAAAGAAAAGAAAAGAAAAGAAAGAAAAGGACAGACAAGAAAGAAAAGGACAAGACAAGAAAGGAAAGGAAAGGAAAGGAAAGGAAGGAAAAGGACAAGACAAGAAAGAAAAGGAAAGGAAAGGAAAGGAAAGGAAAGGAAAGGAAAGGAAAGGAAAGGAAAGAAAAAGTAAAACATAGGACAGGACCGGACCAGACCGGAAAGGAAAGGAAAGGACAGGACAGGACAGGACAGGACAGGACAGGACAGGACAGGACAGGACAGGAAAGGAAAGGAAAGGAAAGGAAAGGAAAGGAAAGGAAAGGAAAACACAGGACAGGACAGGACAGGACAGGACAGGACAGGACAGGAAAGGAAAGGAAAGGAAAGGAAAGGAAAGGAAAGGAAAGGAAAGGAAAGGAAAGGAAATGAAATACAGGACAGAAAGGAAAGGGAAAGGAAATAAAAGGACCGGATCCAGACCGGAAAGGAAAGGAAAGGAAAGGAAAGGAAAGGAAAGGAAAGGAAAGGAAAGGAAAGGAAAGGAAAGGAAAGGAAAGGAAAGGAAAGGAAAGGAAAGGACAGGACAGGACAGGACAGGACAGGAAAGGAAAGGAAAGGAAAGGAAAGGAAAGGAAAAGACAGGAAAACACAGGACAGGAAAGGAAAGGAAAGGAAAGGAAAGGAAAGGAAAGGAAAGGAAAGGAAAGGAAAGGAAATGAAATACAGGACAGGAAAGGAAAGGAAATACAGGACAGAAAGGAAAGGGAAAGAAAATTAAAGGACCGGATCCAGACAGGAAAGGAAAGGAAAGGAAAGGAAAGGAAAGGAAAGGAAAGGAAAGGAAAGGCAAAGGACGGGACGGGACGGGACGGGACGGGACAGGACAGGATCCAGACCAGAAAGGAAAGAAAAGGAAAGAAAAGGAAAGAAAAGGAAAGGACTGGACATGACATGACATGACATGTCATGACTGGACCGGACCAGACCGGAAAGGAACGGACAGGACAGGATAGGACAGGACAAGACAGGAAAGGAAAGGAAAGGAAAGGAAAGGAAAGGAAAGGAAAGGAAAAGGACGGGACGGGACGGGACGGGACGGGACAGGACAGGATCCAGACCAGAAAGGAAAGAAAAGGAAAGAAAAGGAAAAGAAAGGAAAGGACTGGACATGACATGACATGACATGTCATGACTGGACCGGACCAGACCGGAAAGGAACGGACAGGACAGGATAGGACAGGACAAGACAGGAAAGGAAAGGAAAGGAAAGGAAAGGAAAGGAAAGGAAAGGAAAGGAAAGGAAAGGAAAGGAAAGGAAAGGAAATCACAGGACAGACAGGAAAGAAAAGGACAGGACAAGACAGGACAAGACAAGACAAGAAAGGAAAAGAGAGGAGAGGAGAGGAGAGGAAAGGAAAGGAAAGGAAAGGAAAGGAAAGGAAAGGAAAGGAAAGGAAAGGAAAGGAAAGGAAATCACAGGACAGACAGGAAAAAAGGACAGGACAAGAAAGAAAAGAAAAGAAAAGAAAAGAAAAGAAAAGAAAAGAAAAGAAAAGAAAAGAAAAGAAAAGAAAAGAAAGGAATGGAAAGGAAAGGAAAGGAAAGGAAAGGAAAGGAAAGGAAAGGAAAGGAAAGGAAAGGAAAGGAAAACACAGGACAGACAGGACAGGACAGGAGACGACAGGAAAGGAAAGGAAAGCAAAGGAAAGGAAAGGAAAGGAAAGGAAAGGAAAGGAAAGGACAGACAGGACAGGACAGGAGACGAAAGGAAAGGAAAGGAAAGGAAAGGAAAGGAAAGGAAAGGAAAGGAAAGGAAAGGCAAAGGACGGGGCGGGACGGGGCGGGACGGGACGGGACGGGACAGGACAGGATCCTGACCAGAAAGGAAAGAAAAGGAAAGAAAAGGACAGGAAAGGACAGGACAGGACAGGAAATGAAAGGAAAGGAAATCACAGGACAGACAGGAAGGAAAAGACATGACATGACATGACATGACTGGACCGGACCGGACCGGACCGGACCAGACCGGAAAGGAACGGACAGGACAGGACAAGACAGGAAAGGAAAGGAAAGGAAAGGAAAGGAAAGGAAAGGAAAGGAAAGGAAAGGAAAGGCAAGGAAATCACAGGACAGACAGGAAAGAAAAGGACAGGACAAGACAGGACAAGACAAGACAAGAAAGGAAAAGAGAGGAGAGGAGAGGAGAGGAAAGGAAAGGAAAGGAAAGGAAAGGAAAGGAAAGGAAAGGAAAGGAAAGGAAAGGAAAGGAAAGGAAATCACAGGACAGACAGGACAGGACAGGAGACGACAGGAAAGAAAAGAAAAGAAAAGAAAAGAAAAGAAAAGAAAAGAAAAGAAAAGAAAAGAAAAGAAAAGAAAAGAAAAGAAAAGAAAAGAAAAGAAAAGAATGGAAAGGAAAGGAAAGGAAAGGAAAGGAAAGGAAAACACAGGACAGACAGGACAGGACAGGAGACGACAGGAAAGGAAAGGAAAGGAAAGGAAAGGAAAGGAAAGGAAAGGAAAGGAAAGGAAAGGAAAGGACAGGAAAGAAAAGGACAGAACTAGATAAAACAAGACAAGACAGGACAGAACATAATATATATTTTAATTAAAAAGTAAAAGACAATTAAAATGATAGTTAAGCAATTATAATCTTTCAAAAGATTTCTATTTCAAGTAAAGGCTGCTCTTTTGAACTTTCTATTCATCAAAAAAAAAAAAAAAAAAAAAAAACTACAAAAATATGAAAGCAGAACAACTGTTTTTAAATGGATAATGGTAAGTAATGTTTCTTGAGCAGCAAATCAGCATATAAGAATGATTTCTGAAGGAAAGTGACACTGAAGACCAGAGTAATGATGCTGAAAATTCAGTTTTTCCATCACAGGAAGTACATTTTAAAATATATTAAAATAACAAAGGTTATTTAAAATTGTAATATTTCATGATATGATTGTTTTTACTGTATTTTCATTTAAATAAACTTTTTTCTCAAAATCATCAAAAATTCTTATCGACCCCAAACTTTTGAACAGCAGTGTATATATGCAGCGTTATGGCCACAGTCCCCTTTTCCAACTGCTACAAGTCATTGTATTGTGTCACTGGATAACAAGCACATCTACCTCAAATATAGAGAATGCATTTCAACGTGCTGCAGAACAGCAGTGCTACTAAAACTGAGCTTTACAGGCAGCCAAAGAAGAAAAACAGTACAGTCACTGATTCTTCAATGTGCTCTGCCTTCGTAATCATTTCATCTATTTTCATGTGGGCAGCAGGACATCCTGTGTTTGACGGGGTGTGTTAAACCCAAGGAAATTCACTGCAGAGACTAAACTGGTTGTGCTGGTGTGCTGCTGGTGAGGTAGACGCCCAATTAAAGCTCAAACATACAGCATGAATCATTTAGCACCGTTAATTCAAGAGTTTCCTCAGGCGAGAGACGAGAGGAACCGTTGAGACTTTCGCTCAAAGCGTCACATAAATGCGGTGAATGTGACAGCTTCAATTAATTCTCTCATCCACAGCATCACAACTTGTTTTGACAGGAGTTTAAAAAGACCTTTTTGTTCATTTCTGGGCTTTGATAATGAAGATATGAAGCATTATGATGAATTGATATCTACCTCTATGAAGGCTGTAGACAGTCTCTCTGCAGTCAACATACTCTCTATAAACCTAGAGCAACACCTAGTGGTCGTACTCGCATACTGCAACCTAACTCGACTGCCCAGTGAAGGTGAGACACTTCAGAAATGATCTTCTTTCAGAAGACTGTGAGCCAGAGGCACATATTGACATTTGTTTTCAACTCAATCTCTTTAATTATGGATTTCCTGTCATGTACGCAGCACACCTTGTGGTGTCAAGGTCACTTTTCTGCAAACTTGCAAACTTTTCTGTGTTATTTTGCATTGAAGGACATAGATGATACTTTTGCTTCTGACCACAGATTGGTTTGATTTGTAAGTCTTGACATTTGAAGTCTCATGAAGTACTGTGGGCATACCATGGTAAAGTGAGTGTACCAGATAATACCATGGTGCTTTAAAATAATAGCAAACAATTAACATTTTCATTTACCATGATATTTATATTGTCCATCAAGGCTCTTATCAAATAATATAGTAAATGTCCACAAATGCATAGTATTACTATGGTACTGGTCCAAAAATACATCGTACATAGAACATAGCATCCAAATTGCATGAACAAAAAAAAAAAAAAAAAAAAAAAACTATCTAAAATAAAATAAAATATGAAGTTTAAGTACTAAAATTACAACTAAGACTAAACTAAAAATATTAAATCAAAAGCCCAAGCAAAAATAATAAAATAAAATAAAATAAAATAAAATAAAATAAAATAAAATTACTAATTTTAATTACTAATAAAAGTACTAATATTACTATTACTGAAACTTAAATAAAATTAAATATTAGGTCAAAAGCCTAAAAAAAATAAAATAAAATAAAATAAAATAAAATAATATGAAGTTTAAGTACTAAAATTACTACAACTAAATAGAAATTAAAAAAATAACAACAAAAAAAAGCTAAAACAACAAATAAAAATGACAAAAGCACAGGAAATTTGCTAAAACTTGAACTTAAATTTACTGAACATATAAAAATTAACGCTAATTCAAAACACTGGTACACACGTAAATCAATGCTGATATTACAAAATCTGTTTCAATAAAGATAAATTAAAATAAATACAAATATTAGAAAGATACAACTAAACTGAAATAAAATTATATATGAGATCAAAAGCCTTAAAATAAAATAAAATAAAATAAAATAAAATAAAATAAAATATGAAGTTTAAGTACTAAAATTACTACAACTAAAACTAAAAGATCAATAAATTCAAGCTAAATAGAAAAAAAAAACTAAGAAGAATGACAAAAGCACAGGAAACTTGCTCAAACTTGAGCTAAAATTAAAAATAAAACTGAAGACATAAAAATAAAGGCTAGTTCTAAATACTGGTACACACCTACATCAGTGCTGATATTGCGAAATCTTTTTCATTAATTGCAAAGATAAAGATTCAATATAATAGGTTTTATAAATATAAATATATATTAAATAAATAAATATATTAAAAGATACAAATAAATATAAATATTAAAACGATAACAAAAAATAAGATAAACAAAAAAAAGCTAAAACTTACAATCTGTAGATGAAAATAGATGAAAACTGAAGCATAATAATTACTAAACTAAAATTTAAAAAAAAATCTTAAACTAAAATAAAGAAATGGATTCAAGCTAATTAGAAATATTAATAACAATGGCAAAAACATCACAAAATTAAAATTCTTATCATAATAAATGTATATAAAATATAAATATATAAAATTTAATATAAGATAAAAGGTAATTCAAATTATTAATAAATACTATACATAAATCCAAAATAACACTGGCCAAAAATATGGACTTACCATGGTACATGGCCAAAAATACATGGAATTGATTACCATGGCACATGACGGAAAAACATTGTATTACGATGGTCGAAAAATGTGTGGTATTTCCATGGTTCGTCTTCAAAACCATAGAAATATCGGGAAATGTATGGTTTGTATCCAAAAATGTGACATAAATGTGGAACATGTCCAAAAAAAATCAAGATATATGTCAAGAAATGTGTAATGTGTTAAAAAAAACCAAGGTGCTAACTTGTGTTTGGGAAGGATGGATACCACGCTATTGACATGCCCTCAAAAAGCATCTTCTTGATCTTAGCCCAGCACTAAAACACGAGGCCTTTAAGACCTGCCGTAAACAGCAAGGCGATTTTTCCAAGGGCCTGTAAGAACGAAGCATTCAAATACACACATCCTGAGGAAGGAACACGTTTCCTGGTCCACGTTAAACAAAGAAAGGCGGTTCCATGAGATAAGTGCAACCCACTCTGCCCTTCTCTTCATCCTCCAGCGCCCAAGTCTGCGTCCGTCACGTTCATGAACACTCACCTGTAAGGATGAGCATGTGTCTTCTCTGGCTCGGCCTGCTCCACATCAGCCTGAGTGCACTGTGTAAGGATACTTCACATAGGTGATTGACACCTTTTCGTCCTCCTTTTGTCTCACCTCTTTCTCTTTTGCTCTCACCTGCAGGGCAAGCGGCTGACACACAGGCAGGTAAGTCCTCGATTCACTTTTTTTTTAGTTTCCGTTTGTACTTTGTATTTGCATTGGCGAGAAACCGCTTTGGTCACGACAGTTTCGGGACACCAGGTTATTTTTACCTCAGACTAACCTGACTTCTTGATTTATATAGTTGGGAAAAGGGACCAGTGAAATATTATGAGAGTTCTGTGCTTTTCTGAGAATTTTTGCATTTATTTTTAGTCAGTGATTCGCTTGGATGCTTTGATCCTTCACAGATGTTTTGTTTAGGCCCTCACAGGAAGTTTGTGCTTCGGCTAATATCAAGATGTTTAGTCTATGTCTAATTGGAGGCTCAAACATGATCAGTGATGCGGATTGCAAGCCACAAACACTGAGATTTTCTAATCATCCTACCAGCGTTGAGTTTGGGCGTGGATTATCCTTGTTTTTCCAAATTTACTGAAGTGACGTGTGTAGCCATGAACTCTGCTTAAGTTTGTTGGCCAGGTTGAGAGCTGTACGGCAGAAATCAGAGGCGCTGCGCTCCTGAGGGAGTAATGTTTGGTGTTTGTTTATGTGATTTCCTTCCTTACGCTTCTTTCTGTTCAGAATGCCGCTGCTTTCCACACTCTCCACCTCCTTTAAGGCTTCAGCAAAAGAACTGTGTGCTCTGCTCAAAGTAAACACACAGATAAGATCATTCTTTAGAAGTGACAGGATTCAGCCAAATTCAGTAGCGCATGACCGATAAGGCAATCCCAGACTGCACCAGCTGTGAAAAGAAGTGTGCTTAAATGAATTTAATGTGCGCTTACTCTTAAAAATAAAGGTGCTTTAAAAGGTTCTTCAAGCGATGCCATGGAAGAACCATTCAGTCAAAGGATCTTTAAAGAACTGTAAACTGTAAATTAAACTGTAAAAAGAAATCATTAAAAACAGTCAAATCACTGGCAGCAGTGGATGACAAACAAAAGCCATGAAATTAAAGTAAAATCTGTAAAATTACTGTGTTTTTAGGTAAAACCTTGTAAAATGCCTGTAAAATTATTGATTTTTACTCCAATTTTACAGTTTTTGTTTGGCAGCCACTGCTACCAGTGATTTGACAGTTTTTTTGTTTTTTTTTTACAATTATTTTATTTTAGTTTGTTAAGACTAAAACGTGATACGGCATTGCGCTCGAGTGATGAAGAGCTCCAGTACGAACCTGTGAAACTGCGGTTTGACAAAACAGCTAAATTCTGCATAAGGAAGTTAAAATAGCATGGCTGCATCAAAAAATGCATTTTTATATCACATTTTCTTTTGTTAACTCAAGAAAAATTCAAGAAAAAAAACAAAACATGTTTCCTTAAATTATTTTCATATTGCATATTTTTCCTATTTTATTTTTTGTTTTAAAAGAGTAAAAACTGGTAAAATATATTAACAATCACATTTAAAAATATACACTTTTTGATATACCATAAAAATAACAGGTAGGAGTCCATCTGAATTGTATAACAATTAGGCTATCCGTCTAGCCTACCAAAATTTCATTAACAGAAGAAGTACTGTAGTCTTCAAATCTGGCCTGGGTACTGTCTTATGTTTTAAAATCACTTACAATTTTTTTTTTATTTTATTTTTATTTTATTTTATTTTTTAAGTGTAGGTTGTTTATATACAGTATTATACAGTCTAACCAAAATGTATTCAGACTCCTTCAACATTTCTCACATTATCACAGTTTATTCGCTATAGTTTAGAAAATGGTAATAAAATATGACAAGAACTCATATTTAATAAAAATAAAAAGGTCACATTAGCAATTAAAGAAAAAAACACTTAAGCAAAATATGGTCAGGTCAAAGTGTCTGAATAATTTTTTAGTCCCAAACTGATATACATTTTACTGTAAATCCACAGTATGAAGAATGTTTTGATATAATATGTCACAGTTTACTTTATTTTGCTATCCTCACTTACATAAATAAACTATAGTGTCCTGCACCCACTAGTAAAATTATATCTGGTGTCTGAATAATTTTTGGTTTAACTGTATGCCCACTGCTATATACAGTAGTTATTTATAAACAATTCAGGTAAGCAAACAATACACTGTGTCTCCTCTGTCATGTTTATTCTGCTATTTTGACTAAAGAGAAAAAAGTTGTAGATGTACACAGTATGTGTTTCATGATCTCTTGATAATCTGTTGCTTCTAATAATGTTTTCATTTTATAATTTTATTTACGGCATGGGATTTCTTGAACATAACAGTGACCCCACTATATTTTCTTTTATGTGTGTTTGTTATTTCTGGGTGTTTCTGAGCAGCTCTGACCATTGATCATGTGAAACTGATCATGCTTCCTTCTAATAATGTGGAGAGCGGCACTAACGTGATCTTGCGTTGTGAGGCCAACGTCAGTCAGAGCCTCCCTCAGCCACTGACATACTCCTTCAGCCTCCTGCAGGACGATCAGGTGATGTACTCCAAAAACATCAGCGACTCAGTGATGGAACGCAGTTTATCTTCAGCCAGGGTGTCCAACTCTGGTCGCTACCAGTGCAGGGTCCACATCCATGACAAGCAGAAGACAAGCAACAGTGTGTCATTAACAGTCACAGGTTAGTAACATAACTGATCATCCTCTAAGCCCCACCTTAAAGAGAGTGAAAATAAAAATGTCTGTTAATTTATTCACCATCAGGCCATCCAATATGTAGGTGATGTTTTTACTTCAGAAGAATAGTGAGGATTTTTAGCTGAAACTGTGGGGATTCATAAAATTCCAGTCAGTACCTACCATCACTTTGATCAGGTAATACAAAATTAACACCCATTGTTCCTGATGATATACTGAGGTCTTATGAAGCAAAATGGTAGTTTTTTTTTTAAGTTTGCTAAGACTAAAACTGAAGTTTTGATTAATAAATCCTAATTTTCACACAATTACTTATTTAACTAATTACTTATTTTAACATCCTGCGTGATCTGAAAACATCATTTTAAACATTGTCGTCACATGTACAGCTTCATATGCATGAGTTTTCTAAGTCAATAGTTTTGCTCGGTTGCTCACGTGATACGGCATTGCGCTCGAGTGATGAAGAGCTCCAGTACGAACCTGTGAAACTGCGGTTTGACAAAACAGCTAAATTCTGCATAAGGAAGTTAAAATAGCATGGCTGCATCAAAAAATGCAATTTTATATCACATTTTCTTTTGTTAACACTATCATTTAGGTTTAGGGTTGGGTTTGGTGTAGGGGATATTTTCAACACCATAGAGCATTAACCTTTAGCGACACTCCGCTGATATTTGAATTCTGCCACAATATGTAACTCAAGCAGTGTAATAAAAATGCGACGATATGTGCCTGTATGTAACGTAATAAAGATGTGCCACAGTCACGTATTGAACGTGTGTTTTACAGGGCTGCGGCTCTCCAGGACCGACGTTCACCACCCCTGCCATAGACTCCCCATGTTAAAATGCCCAACTTTACAGCAGAAAAAAATATGTTTACAGCCTGGTACAAAAAGTGGTTTTGGTCTATATAGCTAATTTTGCCCTTCATGTCAATTGTGAGGGGGGTGATTTTTTTTATAACTCATCTGTTTAATTTATATTAAGCCTTAAAGTTCTGCATAATTTAGGGCGTGGCCACTTGAGTGACAGGTGGGTTGCCGCTGCTGTCACCACCGTCGCGCTAGGCGGGCGTGGTTTCAGCAACCAGCTACACCCGCGTCCCGCCTCTTTGCCCATTTTCGATTATCCGGTAGTGACGTGCAGTGACGCGATTCCAAGACGGCGACGGCCGACTCCCGCCCACTAAGAGCTTCAAAAATGCTCTTCAGAAACCTACGGGTGACGTCACGGACACTAAGTCCATATTTTTTAGGCTATGGAATATCCACCTTATTTTTCCCATAAGAGTGGGTGCAGCCATTTGTAAATTTTTTGTGTCTGGCTTCCGGTCTCATCCACTTCCAGCTATTTTTAGCTGCACAAAAAGCTCGTTTTGCTGCTTGATGTTGCAAACTGGTGTGTCTTACCATATTATTTTAATGTATTATCTTAATTATGAACACACTGGTTTGTAGTGCAAACTGTTTTACCGTTTACTGCACTTCGATATTGTTCTCGTTATTTCCCAATGGCGGATTATGAACCAGACATCTAACACATTACCAGAAAACAGCTTACTTCCGCATTGAAAAATAAGGTGGATAGACGCACATATTTTCATGAGCATGGGTTGAATTTCTACCAATCAGTACATTAGTTCTCTAGTTGCCAGGCAGAACTGCTTGCCCAGCCAATCACAATAAACAAAGACCAGAGTGACCTGTTAATCTTAAGCTTACATATTTTGTAGGTAAACAAGTTACACTATCTTAGGTTTTTGATTTATGGACCCAAAACGTAACATTTTAAGTAATGTTTAGACAACATTTGGGTTTAAAGTATATGCTTTATACAAAGCATCCAACATTTGAACCAGTTCATTGAAACTAGAGCCATGCTGGTCCTTAGCTGGTCAAGGACCAGCATAAACCAGCAAAGGACCAGCATAAACCAGCTAAGGACCAGCATAAACCAGCTAAGGACCAGCTTAAACCAGCATCAAAACATACCTACCAGCATATGCTGTTTTTTTCACCAGGGTGTTTCAGTATCTGGCTTAAATTGAGGATTTGAACATTTTGATACGCTAATCTTTGAACATTTTCATTTTCATCACCTTCAAAATCAGTATTTTGTTTGCCAACAGCTTTGTCATCAGATCCACCATTAAATGATGCTATTTGAATATGAACTTGCTCTGCAGTAAATCGCTGAGCAAATCGAAGATTTCTACCTGATCTCATGACGAAAACCTGTGGAAACTTTGTCGCAAGACACGGAATACGTCCCAATAAGGAATTGAACACTATAGGAGCCAGTTTTACTAACAGCTTGTGTCAGCACAAACCGTCTTTTGGCGTTATAATAGTACTGTCAGGATTTACTAAAGGCACTGAAAATTTGCGCTGAAAAGGCGTGGACACCGTTATTTTTGCGCCTGACCTTATTGAATATGCATCTGTTTTTCCCACACGTATTACCATATTGACCCGAATATAAGACGACCCCCCTATTTCAAAATGCTTTTTGAAAACCAAATCTTGTGTTTTATTAAGAAAAAATACAATTATTTTCATATTGCATATTCTTCGTATTTTAATTTTTGTTTTAAAAGAGTAAATACTGGTAAAATATATCAACAATCACGTTTAAAAATATGCACTTTTTGATATACCATAAAAATAACAGGTAGAAGCCCATCTGAATTATTTAACAATTAGGCTATCCATCTCATAGCCTACCGAAATTTTATTAACAGTAGAAGTAAAATCTTACTGTAGTCTTCAAATCTGGCCTGGGTACTGTCTTATGTTTTAAAATCACTTACAGAGCAGATTTGGTCCCATCAGGCTATATGACAGCCACGACTCATGCCGCTGTAAGCTTTTCTTTTTTGTTTCGAATCGCTATCTTCTAACATTACAACACACATTACATTACGTATTTCTTGGCACACTCGTTTTACGTGTATTTGGCGCCAACTGGAAAAACATGACTCATGATGAAAGAGCTGAAAGAATAAGCTAAAACGGCATGCTTGCAATTGTGTTTTTACATCACATTCACTTTTGCTCTTAATGTCGGGTACGTTTAGGTGAAGTGCCATTGGTACAAAACTAAGGACAAAACAAACACTCTTACAGCACCAGCTCACATCGCATACGTCACAAAACGTACATGGCGGTACGTATTTTGCATCTTGCGAAAAAGTTTCCACAGGTACATTTTGTCATGAGATCAGGTTGCAAGATTTGATGATGGTATTTGAGTAATCTTTTCTTTTGTTTTTTTGCTTGAGACGCATAACAGTTTTTTTAAGTCGGCGCCTTGAGAAATAAAGGTGATGTCACTAAAGACCCGACATATGCGTTTAGGGTTTAACCGTGCATGTTGGAAATTGTGACTATTTTTATATGTTTTTGTATTACACCTACATTGTGTGATTGATGTGTCTGATTATAGTCAGTGGTTTAAAAAGTCTCTAAACCCATACAGGCCTTCAAGTCCCTATGCTGAAGGTGAAGTCTGACATCGTGTCTGAAGGAGAAGACATTATTGCCACATGCAGTGCACCAGAGGAAACGGGCAGTCTGATGTTCTATTTCTACGAGGACAATCAGGTGGTTAAGAGAGTCGTTAATAGCACCAACTCTGTGACGACAACTCTGACCGTGCAAAAGCTCACAGACAGCTACCTGCACTGCACCTACATGGTTATCATGCATCCCAATGCTGGAACCTCTAACAAAAGCAACACAGTGAAAGTTATTGTACGAGGTAAAAGCATATTCAAGTTACTTGAAACCTGCTAATAACACATCATTTGTGTTCACTTTGGGCGATTGTCAGTGGAATCGCTTCCAACAAAATTTTCCTAGAAAGAAAATATGATATGTCAAGAAACAAAGCAACACATGGGGAAAAAAACTGCTAATCAAGCTATTTCATAAGGTCTTTAAAGAGCATATATATGCACAGCTGATGATATTTTGCATTAACAGTGAGATGGACTTTTGTTTTGTTTTTTTTACAGATCTTGACGCAATCACCCCAAAAATAAGCATCTCCCCTATAGCGAATGTTGTTGAGGGTGACAGGGTGCAGATCACATGTACGGTGCAAGATACCTCAGTTCTTGAGTTGTACCTCACCAAAGGCAACTCTGTTCTTCGTCAATCACATATAACTTTCACATACAGCTTCGTAGTAAGAGCTGAGGATTCAGGGGACTACGTGTGTAAGGCAGAGAAAGGCAACGTGCAAAAGAGGGCAGTCTATCAGTTATATGTTGCAGGTAACTTTTTATTTTAATAATGATGTTTATGCATTGAAATTGTAGTTACACTGTCAGAAGAAAAGGTACAGTTCTGTCGCTGGGGCGGTACCGTAAGGTACAAAGTGAAAAGGTACAAATATGTACTTTTAAAGTACTAATATGTACCTTTAATACCTTAGTACCTTTAAATATGAATTTCAAATCATAATTTTCAACTTGACGCGACAGGAAAGAGACATTTTCGCCATTAAGAAATGTAAACTGAGTTATTTATAATTTAGTTTTTACAGATAGTTTGCTATATATAGCATATATGTTTTCTGGTACCACTTTTCTGGTAAAACCTTTAGCAATTTTGTTGTGTGTTTTTGTCATTTTGTATATGTAAAAAATATTGTTTTAATTTTTAAGTCAGTTATTCTAGTTATTTTATTCGCAACTAGAAGTTGAAATATATATATATATATATATATATACACTCTTAAAAATAAAGGTGCTTTAAAAGCTTCTTCAAGCAATGCCATAGAAGAAAAGAACCATTTTTGGTTCCACAAATAACCATTCAGTCAAAGGTTCTTTGACCCATCTCGTTTTTACCTTTTTAGAATCTGAAGAACCAACCTGCTTTCACCACAGAGAACCTTTTGTGAAACAGAAAGGTTCTTCAGATGTTAAAGGTTCTTTATGGCAACGTGAAGCACCTTTATTTTTAAGAGTGTTTGTATATATATATATATATATATAACGTGTTTGTAACAACTTATTAATTTATTAGAAATAATTTATTAGAAACTGAAATGATTCCATTGCATAAGTGTTCATACCATTCTGGGACACTTCAAATTTAGCTCAGGAGCAAATTCTGTTGCTTGTAGATGTTTCGACATTTTGAGAGGAGTTAACCTGTGGCAAATTTAATTGAATGGATATGATTTGGAAAGGCCCACACCTTTCAATAAAAGGTCTAACAGCTGAAAATGCATATCAGACCAAAAACCAAGCCCTGAAGTCAAAGAGTCAGGATTGCATTGAGTCACAGATCTGGGGAAGAGTTTAGAAAACATTCTGCCATATTAAAGGTTCACAGAAGCATGTAGCCTCCATTATCCATAATGGAGGAAGTCTGCAACAACTAGGACTCTTCCTAGAGCTGGCTTCATGGCCAAACTGAGCAACTGATAGAGAAGGGCTTTGGTTAGACTGGTGACTAAGAAGCTAATGGTCATTCTAGTTGAGCTCTAGATTAAAGGAATAGTCCACTTCCAAAACAATTTACAAATAATTTACTCACCCCGTTGTCATCCAAGATGTTCATGTCTTTCTGTCTTCAGTCGTAAAGAAATTATGGTTTTTGAGGAAAACATTTCAGGATTTTTCTTCATATAATGGACTTCATTGGTGCCCCTGATTTTGAACTTCCGAAATGTAGTTTAAATGCAGCTTCAAAGGACTCTAAACGATCCCAGCCGAGGAAGAAGGGTCTTATCTAGTGAAACGATCAGTCATTTTTTTTTTAAAATAAAAATTTGTATACTTTTTAAGCACAAAAGCTTGCGTAGCACAGGTTCTGGCTGCACACGTCATTTAGGATGTCTTATTTACGAAAAGTGACCATAATAAAATTGACCGTTATTCTTTGTGAGGTGTAAAATACTATAATTTCTTTTTCACTTTGCAATTTAACGGTTACTTTTCTTAAATGAGACCTCCCCGATGACGTGTGCAGCCTTCAAATGCGACCTCCGGAGGATGCAGCCTTCCAAATGAGACGCAGCTAGTGTTTACAAAGCGAACACGCAAAGACTAAGAAAGTGCAAGTAAGTCAAACACTGTTTACAAACAAAAAGGTACAACGATGTTGGACGATTCTGAAGTTGTAGGAGAAAATAAGATGTTTCTCGCCATACTCTACCTTTTTAGCCGGAGTACACAGACGATGAACTTAGACATGATTCGTAGTAGTGATGGGACGTTCGGATCATTTTACCGACTCGGACCTTTGAGTCTCGTTCAGCAAAACGAACGAATCTTTTTCGAGTCATTTCATTAATTTTAGCTAAATCAGCGTCACGTGACAGCCCCATAAGATGAACAAACAATCTGAAAAACTCGAAGACTCGAAACAGGTGAACTAATTCCAGTACAGAACCTAATAGGATGTTACACATGCGCAACTGAACGAATCACTTCCCGAGTTCAAAATGAACGAATCGTTCAAGAACGACCCGTGGATGCGCATCCGAGAGCCTGTGCTACGCAAGCTTTTGTGCTTAAAAAGTATACAAATTTTTATTTAAAAAAAAAATTACCCATCGTTTGGCTAGATAAGACCCTTCTTCCTTGGCTGGGATCATTTAGAGCCCTTTGAAGCTGCATTTAAACTACAATTTGGAAGTTCAAAATCGGGGGCACAATTGAAGTCCATCATATGAAGAAAAATCCTTTAAAAATCAACAATTCTTTATGACTGAAGTCAGAAAGACATGAACATCTTGGATGACAAAGTGGTGAGTAAATTATTTGTAAATTGTTGTTTTGGAAGTGGACTTCTCCTTTAAATGGAACAAAAGTGGCTTATAGACAACTATGTGACTGTCCTTGAGTGGCCCAGCCACAGCCTGGGCTTGAACCAGTGGTTTAATGTAACTAAGTAATAATACTTCGTTACAGTACTTAAAAAAAATTTTGGAGTATCTGTACTTTGCTTGAGTTTTTATATTTCAGCCAACTTTTACATTTACTTCACAACATTTGGTACTTAAAATGTATGCTTTTACTCCCAATACATTACCCCGAAGCATATTCGTTACTTACTACAAAATAGTCAGAAGTCAGAAGAACACTGCAGGAAAGCAAGTTTGACAAATGACAACTGGTGGTTTTAATTTCACATTTTAAATATTTTTTTCATGTCTTCAATTATTTCAGATATCAGTATTCAGCGTTTTATGTTAAAAGCAAAACATTAGGCCTATTTATCTTTTACTTTCAATATTTAAGTACGTTTAAAATAAAAAAAAAAGACTTTTTGTATTTAAGTACAATAAATATCACATACAGTACTTTAAGACTTTTACTGAAGTAATATTCTAAACAGTGACTTTAACTTTTGCCAAAGTCATTTTCTGGTAAGATATCTGTACTTTTACTTAAGTATGGCTTTCAAGTACTTTATAAACCACTAGCTTGAACCCTATCAAACATTTCTTAAGAAACCTGAAATTGTGTGTCTGCCCCCATCCAAGATGACAGAACTTGAGAGGAAAAGAATGGCAGATAATTGCCAAACACAGATGTGTAAAGCTTGTCGCTTTGTACCAAAAAAGACTTGAGGCTGTAAAAGGTGCTTCAGCTAAGTACTGCCTTAAGGGTATTAATACTTATGCAATTTACTTATTTCAGTTTTTTCAATTTCAGTAAATTTGCAAAGTTGACACAAATCAGTTTTTGGCTTTGTCATCATGGTGTATAGAGTGTAGATTGATGTGGAAAAAAAGTTATTTTAATCAGTTTAACATAAGACAGCAACATGACAAAATTAAAAAAAAAAAAAAAAGAAGTTTGAACAAAAGTTTTTATGGCTTCCTTTTTAATTTTAGTTAACTATAATAACACTGCATGATAATAGAATAATTTTTCCTGACTCTATCTTCACTTTACAGAACTGTTCTCGAAGCCAATTTTGAGCATGAGCCCAGACCAGGTTTTTGAAGGACAACGCTTCATTCTGACCTGCACCAGTATTGTAATGTCCTCAGTGAAGATCGGAAAAGCAGACATAAAGTATGTTTTGCTGAAAGATGATCGACGCATTTCAGCAGTTGCCAGATATGATGACACTGCAAGCCTAGCCACCAATGGGAATTACTACTGTATGGCCATGGCTAAAGAAGTTAACAAGACCAGCTTACCACTCATTTTAAAAGCTAAAGGTGATAAGTTTTTGTCTGATTTTGCATCTGTCATGCATATACTATCCATATTACTAACTGACTATTGTAACATAGTATTTTTTTGTAATTTCTATGTTATAACATGTTATAGCACAGTAATAACAAAAACTGTTGGGTAAGCTAGCAATAAACTAGCAATATAATCATTCCCAAGGGTACCAATGCTTAAAAATGATTGTTCCATGAGGGGATTTTTGTAATGATGAACCATGCTAGGTTCCCAAAGCAAACTTCCAGTGAACAGTTCTTCAATCAACCATTTGTTCTTAGTCTGAAGAGCATTTAAATATTCTAAAGAACCTTTTTCCTTTTGTGGAATGGAAAGATTCCATGGATGTTCTTCATGGAACCATAGATACTAAAAAAGAACCTTTATTTTTAAGAGTGTAAGAGTGTAGAGTTGACACAAATACTTAATACTTAATACTTAATAATTTATTTCAAATAACATGGTGCAAGAGCACTTTTTTTTTTTTTTTTTGTGCAATCTTTTCATTTTTGCTCCTTTCTTTTCCAGTGCCTGTTTCTGTCCCAGTTCTGCGTGCTGTTAATAAGGTGATTGTTGGTAAGCCATTCAAGGTTTCATGTGAGGCTGAAAATGGAACACTTCCAATAATCTACATCTTACTGAAGAGCCACGTTCCAGTGGCTTACAGGACAGTGACTGAAGCAGCCAACAGGGCGATTTTTAACATAACCTCCATCAGCTTACCTGACGAGATTGACAGCTTCAGATGTCAGGCTTATAACCGTGGGCCCTCGTTCGTTATGACCAGTGAGCACCTTAGAGCACCAGTTATAGGTAAGAGGACCCCAACTTCATACTGACATATTTGTGTCGCTGCTATTTTTGAATTGAAGTGGAAGTGCATGATGCCATTTTTAGATGCTGATATATGCTTTAATCACTAATGGACCTTTGAATCCGGTACCATGTTTTGATGACTGAAACTTGTGTCACATTCATTTTATTCCTGTTCTGCACACCAAAGCCTGGCAGATGAAATAAGCACTGTTATTTAGCTGAAGTTTCACTTTACGAAGAAGTTTTTCAAGCCATTTGAAGTTTGTCATGAGAGATTTTTCAACATAGACTAACTGGGGGAAAAAACTGTGTCTGTCGTTACATTTTTTGCAAAACTCCAGAAATGTACCTATACAATTCACTGTAGTTTCCAGCTGAAATGGATTTACTATTGGCAGTAAAACACCAACAACTTTTATTCTTTCACAACTTTCACACAAATTTTAATTACTGCAGCAGAATATTGATTAATGTAGACTTGTTTTCATGCTGTTCCTTGCACAAATCTATGTTATGACCACATAACACTTTTACCATAGTGCATTATTTGCGAACTAACGCCTAACCAGCTCCATGTATGGTTTTTCTGACAGAGTAAACTTGTCCAGTATGCAGTAAGACATGTCATGTTGAAAAAGTTGAATGATTTATAAAATCATGTGTTATAGTATTTTGGTCACAGTTTTGCATCCTTCCCAACATCATCATTTATTTATGGTAAAATCACTCCAGTGCACTGCCTCTCAAGCTTCATTTATTTAATACGCTTTTGTTTTATACTAGATGAAATGGCACAAAAAGTCACATTTTATTGCCAGTACTTGTTTTGTTTGCTTTTATCAAATTTAACATGAGTCTCTTTAGGAGAACCATCAAAAATGATGAATTAATCAATATCAGTGAAGCAAACATTAAGTAAAACATGAATGCACGTGAAATCTGATTGTTGTCAAAACACAAACCTGTTAAGTGGTTAGTTTGCGTAAAAATAATAGTAATAATTTTGCTCAGCCAAACCTCTGAAATCTATTTCACTGAATAAAAAAATAAAGAAAAAGGTGATCGCGACACCTTTATATCACTTTTTTTCTCACAACTGCGAGTTTATCTCTTGCAACTGTGAGTTATTAAGTACATATCAGTCTTTTTATTCCCTCAAAATTGGATTTTGTAACTCGTAATTGGAGAGGTTATACCAGAATTGTGGTCAAAATTGCGAGTTTGGTCACACTTTATTGTCGGGCCTATAACTACGACTTTTGCATCAGTAAACTCCTAATTTGCTGCTTATTAATAGTTAGTGAGGCATTTGTCAAGTTTATGTATTGGGTCAGATTCAGGGATCTAGAATAGGTTATGCCAAATAAGGCATTAATATGTGCCTAAGTACTAATAAACTGCTAATATGCACTAATAAGCAACTAGTTAATAGTGAGAATTGGTCCTTAAAATAAAGTGTTACCACAAGTTTATATCAATTATGACTTTATAGCTAACAATAAGTTTATATTATGCAATTCTGAGAAAAAAGTCAGAATTATAAGTTTATAATTTGCAATTCTGATTTCATAACTCAATTGCGAGTTTATATCACACAATTCTGACTTTATAACTCACAATTGTAAGTTTATATTTTGCAATTCTGAGAAAAAAAGTCAGAATTATACGTTTATATCTCGCAATTCTGACTTTATAACTCAGTTGCGAGTTTATCACGCAATTCTGACTTCATAAATCACAATTGTAAGTTTCTACCATGCAATTCTGATTTTATAACTCACAATTGTACATTTATATTATGCAATTCAAGAAAAAAAAGTCAGAATTATGAATTTATGTCTCGCAATTCAGACTTTATAACTCAATTGCGAGTTTATCACGCAATTCTGACTTTATAACTCAAATGGTACGTTTATATTATGCAATTCTGAGAAAAAAGTCAGAATTATACGTTTATATCTCGCAATTCTGACTTTATAACTCAATTGCGAGTTTATCACGCAATTATGATTTCATAAATCACAATTGTAAGTTTCTACCATGCAATTCTGATTTTATAACTCACAATTGTACATTTATATTACGCAATTCTGTGAAAAAAGTCAGAATTGTGAGTATATATCTCGCAATTCTTACTTTATAACTTAGTTGTGAGTTTATACCACACAATTTAGATTTTATAACTCACAACTGTACATTTATATTACGCAATTCAAGAAAAAAAAAGTCAGAATTATGAATTTATGTCTTGCAATTCTGACTTTATAACTCAGTTGAGAGTTTATATCACACAATTCTGAGAAAAAAGTTATTTCTCGCAGTTGTGAGTTTATATCACACAATTTTGAGAAAAAAAACCCTGAATTGTGAGTATATATCATATATATATTGTGATTTTATAACTTGCAATTGTGAGTCTATATCACAATTTTGAGGGGAAAAAAAACTGAATTGTGAGTATATATCATATACATATTATGATTTTATAACTTGCAATTGTGAGTTTTTATCACACAATTCCGACTTTATAACTTGCAAATGTTTACATTAAAGTTTACATTAAAAATATGGAAGCCTGTTTCCGCCACTGACTTAAAAAAAATATCTTTTTATCTCACAATTCTGGCTTTATAACTCGCAATTGAGAGAATATCACGCAATTCTAAAAAAAAAAAATGTCAGAATTGTCAAATAAAAAGTTGCAACGTTTTAATTTTTTTAATTATTTTTTTATTCAGTAGTGAAAATGGTTTTCAGTAGAAATCTCGTTCTTGCTCACATTCAGATAAAAAACGTGACATGACAATGACTCTAAAGACCATTTTGTTCTCACAAGCTTTATTGGACCACAGTGCACCAGTTTTAATTTTTTAAACTGGTAATAAGGAGGTTGCAACGGAGCTGATGATATTCGAATAATGTCTGAAAGATGATTTCAGAAGACTTGTGGGCTAGTATTATGGTACTTGCATAAATAACGACAGAATTCACATTTTTCACTTTACCAGTACCAGTTTCCAGGCCAGTCCTGGATCCAAAGGAAGCTACGGTCACAGAGGGGTCAGATCTCGTCCTCACCTGCAAAGTACAACATGGTACTCACCCCATCACCTTCACCTGGTATCATAACAGAGTTATGCTCCCGCACTCCACCAAAGAATTCAGATCCTCAGAAGGACAGTATGTTGTCAAAACCATCGAACGAGACCAGAGAGGTGACTACTACTGTGAGGCGTCCAATTCCGCCCTTGAAGCCAAAACGAGTTATCCAGCCAGAATCGGTGGTACGTTTTCAAATATGAACACCAACTTACTCACATTGAACCCTGTTGAAAAAATGCTATGCTAATAGCACCCCTTGTGGCAATCCTGAGAATGTAATGTTTGTACTTGTGTAGTCTGTTTTTTGGCCTAACAGTAAAAAAGTCTACAGAAGATGATTTTGAAGATGTTCAAGTGTTCTTTCTGCTGATTTTTGTGTGTTTTATAGTCAGTTTAGCGCTGTGGAAAAAAGCTCTTATTGGAGTGTTCTGTATCTTGCTTTTGGTGGCTATCGTCATAGTCCTGGCAGTCTTTTTTAAGAAAATGTCACATCCACGCAGAAAAAAGCAAGCAACTGAGTTATCAGTGTAAGAGGATTTCTGCTTAATATCTACATAATTCATTATGTCTGATATCACCATCTGAAGGTTTTTCCATTCTGTTTGAAAATGCTTTCTTTCTCAGAAAACCTTCAAGGCCCAAATCAGGGGATCCCATGAGAGTAAGCCTTACTCTCGACATTGAAGACAACACCGCTCTCAATGGTAACAAATTCTTGTCCTATTAACATTAATACAGTGCATCTGGCTAATTTTTAAGCTGTTAAAATGTTACTTTGATCTTTAATTAAACTAACTGATCCATTTAAATTAAAGCTTCTGGTTCAATGCCAGTTGAGTATGATGATGAATTCCACAGAAAATCATTTTTGATGTGTAAATAAAATTTCTGTTGTTAAGTACTCACCCTCATGTTGTTCCAAACCCTTAAGACCTCCGTTCATCTTCGGAACACAAATTAAGATATTTCTGAAGAAATCCGAGAGCTTAATTTATATCAGCTATATCTGATATCTTGTATTGGACAGGATATATCAAACTGGATACCTAGTATTTTGAATGATATTGAAAGTTCTGTTTTATTGGCACTAAATTTTAAACTCCTATCTTGTTTGTCGCTGATATCTTGTTTCTGCCTTACAGGAACTCCCTGCGTGATGGGCAGGAATGTCTGGAGTGAACATGTATCTGGCTCAGGTACAGATTTTAAACAGGATTATGCCAATGTGATGTGAGTTTATCACATGACACCCTCTGCTTGATGTTGTTTTAGATTCTGATGATCAAACTGATGAACACTCTGAGATGGTTCAGCCACAGGAAGTTGATCCCAGCACAGGTGAGTTGCAAGAATTTTAAAGCTCTTCAACAGTCAATGAATCCCTCAGATGAAATCATTGTGTCAAAAATCTGTCAGTTGTAGCTGGATATTAAATATTTGTTCTGTTGAATCACTGGATGTTGTTCTGTGTAAAATGCTGTGGCAACCACCGTAAACTTTGTTTAAATTTTTTAAATTGTTCACAAAAATGCAAGGAAGAATGCTACTGGTTCAATTGTTAATGTCAAATTCAAAATAACACAGTTGCGACCCTGGACCACAAAATCAGTCATAAGGGTCAATTTTGGAAATTTATATTTATATATCATCTAAAAGCTGAATAAATAAGCGTTCCATTAATGTATGGTTTGTTAGGATAGGACAATATGGTATCTGAGAGTGCAAAAAATCAAAATAATAAGAAAATTGCCTTTAAAGTTGTCCAAATGATGTTCTTAGCAATGCATATTACTAATCAAAAATTAAGTTTTGATATATTTATGGTAGGAAATTTACAAAATATCTTCATGGAACATGATCTTTACTTAATACCCCAATGATTTTTGGCATAAAAGAAAAATCAATCATTTTGACCCATACAATGCATTGTTTGATATTCCTACTATGTAATGCTATGTATGCTGTTTCAACTGAAAGAAACTTGTACTAACTGATCTTAAAATATATCAGTGCATTTCTTTTGTCTCAAGATGTACACCAGTAATGTTACGCTTAGTCTAAGCCCTCTCTGTGAAACCAAGCCATTAAGTTACTTTTTTTCATTAAGTTACCAAGCCATTAGTACTTACGGGTAGAGGAATTTTACCTGTTTATTTGATGTACGGCTGACAAATATCACATTAAGTTTTAAAAATTTTAAAACCATATTTTTAAACAGTTTTTAAAAATATGGAAGCCTGTTTCTGCCACTGAATTAAATAAAAAAATAAAACTTTTTTTGCTAACTTTTTATCTCACAATTCTGACTTTTTCCTTGCAATTGCGACTTCATATCTCACAATTCTGACTTTTTTTCTCAGAACTGCTTGACAAACTCCCAATTGCCAGTTTTAAAGTCAGAATAAGCAGTTCTCAGACATAAGCAATTCTGGGAAATAAACTCACAATTCTTAGAAATAAACTCGCAATTGTGAGAAATAAAGTATATCATAGAGTTCTAACTTTATAACTCCCAATTGTGAGTTTATATTGTGCAATTCTGACTTTATAACTCACAATTGTGAGTTTATATCAGGCAATTGTGAAAAAAAAGTCAGAACTGTGAGTTTGTATCACGAAATTCTGAGAAAAAAAGTCAGAATTAGGAGTTTATATCTCGCAATTCTGACTTTATAACTTGCAATTGTGAGTTTATATCGTACAGTTCTGACTTTATAACTCGCAGTTGTGGGATTATATTGTGCAATTCTGACTTTATAACCAGTGATGGGAATAACGGCGTTAGAAATAAACGGCGTTACTTACAGAGTTATTTTTTTCAGTAACGAGTAATCAAACGAATTACTGTTTCCCCCATTATAACGCCGTTACCGTTACCGACGATGAAATGCGGCGTTACTATAATTTATTATAACTTATTATTTATTTTTCAGTTCATATGAATGGATGCGTAGCGTACCTGTATTTGATGAACCGTAGACTCTAGTGTGAAGGCACACAACTAGCCGTCGCTTTCTCTTAGAATCAGAATCACGAGGATTTTGTTGTGGTTTGTTGTGAAAGAAAGATACAGAGCGAGAGAGTCTTTTATATCATGCAGAATTGACGCGCTATTTGAAAACGATATTCTTTGTTGTATTTTCCTGTCAAAATAACAGAGGTCGTTCAGAATTCTTCAGCTTTTAAGAACTGCCGGTTTCTCCGGTAGTAGGCGGAACTAATGCGCAAATGGCAATCTCATTGGCTGGCGCTCACCTATTATCGTCCCCTTTTTGATTTCAGCAAATCAGTTCAAGCGAACACAGACAATGAACCCAGCAGATCATTAATCTTTAGTGCGTTTTATATTGTTGTTAGTAGTAGAATTCGTAGTAGTTTTGTCTTATCAGTATTATTTTTTTCCCCCTTTTTTATAGATACACTAAATGACAAACAATCTAACAAAATCTAACAATCTGACAAACCTAAGATCAGTCAACATGAAAAATGCATTCGTACATGGTTATTCTAGTAGTTCTAATTACTGAAGTTTAATGCTAAATTATTATAATATTATATTATACTGCTTGACAGCAAAAGTGTACTTTCAGATATTTAAAAAAAAACTAGCAACAACAACAAAAAATGTACCAGCCAATGGCAATTCTATTGCCAAGGTGTCCATAGAAGGTTGATAATATTTACTATATATTTTTTTATTTGATAGGTGTCTCTCACATCAACATTAAAATACATTATAGTAGATTACTGTACAATGTTTTATAATAATAATTTATTCTATTTAGTGTCCATTTCATTTAACATACTTAATATTGGGGACATCCAAGTTACTTGACATATTTGAGCATTTTTCTAAAAAAAAAAAGTAACACAATAGTTACTTTCCCTAGTAATTAGTTACTTTTATAATCATGTAACTCAGTTACTGACTCAAGTTACTATTTGTGAGAAGTAACTAGTAACTCTAACTAATTGACCCTTTTACAGTAACATGCCCAACACTGTTTATAACTCACAATTGCAAGTTTAAATTGTGCTATTCTGATTTTTTAACTCGCAATTCTGAGAAATAAACTCGTAATTCTGAGAAAAAAGTCAGAATTGTGAGTTTATATCTCACAATTCTGACTTTATAACTTACAATTGCGAATTTATATCATGCAATTCTGACAAAAAAAAGTCAGAATTGTGAGATAAATAGTCGCAGAAACAGTGTAAACAGAAACTATAAAACAGTGTAATCCAAATGTATGTACGTTTTATATGGAATTTAAAAACATAAATCTTAACTTTAGGATTCTAAATATTTTTTGAATGTTGTATTGTTTTTTTGTTTTTTTTTCCCCCTACTGTCTAAAGCCAGAAAATATCATGACTACTTGGAGAACTTCTTATCTGTATTCCTTTACTATATACACTTCAAAAATTTCAATTTGTATGCTAAAAATGTCTCCATATTTCTAGATGGTCCCGTGAAGAAAAGCATGGAGTCCGTATGCAGTGTCCAGTACACAGAGGTCCAGGTGTCCACACCAGGTGAGCTCAGATGTTTGAATCACGCACATTACAGCATGACAGCTCTTTCCTTCGAGCATGAGACACATTGTTACATTGCGTCCTAACTGTCATTGTTAATGAACGTGTGGTGTTTTCATAACGCATGAGACGCCAGGTGGCTATTTCCTGGACTGGTGGGAAAGAGTTTCCTGTTTTCACAATGGGCCCTCTAGCCTCATGTTCCTCTGCCCAACCGACACAGAAACTCGGCTATTGTTTCCTCAGCGCAAATAAGCACTCCACAGTCCCTTTTCCCTAGTTGATTAATAGCAAGACCTCTTGCTAATCATTGCGGTATGCGTGTGAAACAATGCTGAAACATAACAGAGGTCACACTGAAATGGGTTTTGGCATGCCCACATATTGCCAAACAATAGCTGCATCTGGAGGGAAACAGATTACTTACACAGGCGCATTAGCATGGCACTAACACGATAAGCCTAAGGCGGGCATTGCACTCGTCCTCTTTGGGAGTTGATTAGAGTTGGTTCAGGAAGTTGGGCTGAAGTTATTAAATATTCATCCATTTTCTACTGCAGCTCTTTTTTTAACTGTGGTTTGTTTGTTTTTTGCAGGAGTTTCGGAACAGGCTGAGGGCGTAAGTGACGCACAATGTTGACACATAGACACACAAGTCCATATGTAGGTATGTACAATTAGTTTTGCCACAGGGAGGCCCTCTAGTGGAAGAAATAGGTGCCACAGAAGAAATCTCAGTTTGTTGAAATGATTGTGAAGCCTGTCAGGAAAATGTCCACTCATGCAAAATCCAAAGAGAAAAAGTTAGAAGTTTTTACATGTATCTAGTCATTTTAATGTTTACTATTCCAATTATTTTCAATTCTCATCATCATCGCTGTGTGATAATTAAGAGCAGTACAACAAAAACTGTATTAGATTGGACAGCCAGGTAATTAAAATAAAAAATATTGCTTAGAACATGACTCTGCAAGCTAGTTTGTGAAGTTTGTTTGCATTTTTCTCAGCAGGCAGCTCTGGAATATGCACAACTCAACAACAGTGAACAAGAACCTGCAAGAGTCTCAACACTTCTCACCTAATTTATTCAGCTTCAGCACCACCAGAAGCTGTTTTACATTCATGATGTGCTGACTTTGAATATTTTACTTTGTTGGCATTATTAACAGTACTTTGTGGCTTGGATTGTTTATTACGTGCGCACAGTTTTGTCGTGATGTTTATATATCAGAGATTAAAAATCTGAGCAGTCAAATCAAGTGTTTTGCTGCATGCTTTTCTTTGTTTTTTTTCTCTTTGGTGTGTTTTTTTCAAGAACTGCGTGGAACAGGAAAGACATTTTTGCTTCCAGAACACGAGGGAGCCACTAAATCACTGGAAAAAGGAAGTCTTTTAAAGTGCAGCCACTCAGAAGTGTCTCTTTAAACATTTAGGATCAAAAGCCACTGCTAACTTTTTACATAGCAGTTTAAAAATGACTTGGCCCCAAGGGAAAGTTGTTTTAACTAGATCACTTAGGTTTTCATTCTTAGTATTGATTGATTACTGTTATAAACAATCTGAGACGGAGAAGTGAATGCTGTCATTGAAATATGTGCCATTTCTTATGGTATACCACAGGGTTCTATTTTAGGACCTCTGCTATTTTTGTTTTATTCTAAAAGTTACATTTAGTTTTGTATTTAGACATCACATATCAACCCATATCAATACATATCAAATATATTTATTTTATTCGTTTATTTATATTTATATATATTAACCCCGGGTATTAAGACTTGTATGGCTTAATATAACGTAAATTTCTTACTGAAACATAGTAGAAAACCCATGAAAGATTTATGTTATTTAAAAAATCCACATTGTTTTATACATATTACCACAACACAACTCAGAAAAGAAAATATTAATACAATGACCACAGCTACCAGAGCTTACAGGTGGCGATGCATATAAGCAATCCAAATGCTGTAGAATCGATTTTCCCCATAAGGAATATAAACACCCCCAGATATCGAGTAAAATCTCAGCTGAGAAACTCCTTCAGTGGCTGCGGCAGCATGACAATTATCAGCATTTTTACATTCTAGCGTTTCTTATCTCTACCATTTGTAGGCTCTTTCAGTAGCTGTGGTCTACTAAAAGCCTCAAATGCATCAGGGCCCATTCTGTTCTCCTCTTCTTATCACTAGGAAAGCAGTGAATAATTACATCGCTTTTCTTGTTACCCTACAACTGAAAATTACAACCAAAAGCTGCACATTGTGGCATCATATCAGTATTTTATTTTCTGAGTTGTGTTGTGGTAAAAATAGCAACAGATAGACCCAGTAGCTCTGAGTGCAACTACGTCACCTCATTGTCCAACCATAGTCCAAAATCAGCCAAGCAAAAGTGTAATTTCAAACATTTAGGATCAAAAGCCACTGCTAACTTTTAAAATGACTTGGCCCCTAGGAAAGGTTGTTGTAAATAGATTGCAAGAATATATATTTCCTATTAGTCTTTTTAAGAAATTTCACTCAGGTTTTCATTCTCAGCACTGATTGATTACTGTTATAAAAAATCTAAGACTGAAAAGTGAATATTTTCATTGAAATATATGCCATTTCTTATGGTATTCCACAGGGTTCTATTTTAGGATCTCTGCTATTCAGTTTTATTATAAAAGTTACATTTAGTTTTGTATTTAGACACCACATATCAACCCATGTCAATACATATCAAATATATTACATATCAAATAGAGAACCCTGGGTATTAAGACTTGTATGGAGTAATATAATGTTAATTATCTTCCTTACTGAAACGTAGTAGAAAACCCATTAAAGATTTACATTTAAATAATTCACATCGTTTTATACATATTTTACACTATGGGGGCGCCATTATGACGTGAAATGGTTGCACTCGGTGAGCTAATGGCGCTACATGTTGCTATTTTTACCACAACACAACACAGAAAATAAAATACTGATACGATGACCACAGCTACTGAAAGAGTTTACAGGTAGCAATAGATATAAGCAAACCAAATGCCGTAGAATCGCTTTCCCCACAAGGAGTCAAAACGCACCCAGATAGTGAGTGAAATCTCCACTGAAAAACTCTTTAAGTGGCTGTGCCATCATGACAAGTGTCGGCATGTTTACATTCTGCCAGGATGGCATCTAGTGTTTCTTTTCTCGTCTTGTCTACTAAAAGCCTTATATGCATCGAAGCTAAAGTGGAGAGAACAAAGACGCAGGTCTTTAGGAAGTTTTATTCGTCCACAGGCATCTTCCGATTCTTTTCTCCTCTTCTTATCACCAGAAAAACAGTGAAGACTTACATTACTTTTCTTGTTGCCCTGCGACTGAAAATTACAACCAAAAGCTGCACAATGTGGCATCATATCAGTATTTTATTTTCTGAGTTGTTTTGTGGTAAAAAATTGCAACAGTTACTCCCAGTAGCTTACCGAGTGCAACATTTCACGTCCTCAAAATAATAGCACCCCCCATAGTACAAAATATGCATAAAACAATGTGGATTTTTTAAATAATATAAGTCTTTTATGGGTTTTCTACTTCATTTACATTATATTAAGTTATACAAGTCCTAATACCCAGGGTTTCCTATTAAAAAATATAAATATAAATTAATTAATAAATATATTTGATATGTATTGATATGGGTTGATATGTGGTATCTAAATACAAAACTAAAGGTACCTTTTATCATAAACCAAAAATAGCAGAGGTCCTAAAACAGAACCCTGTCGTATACCATAAGAAATGGCATATATTTCAATGACAGCATTTACTTCTCTTTCATGGGCTTTCTACTACATATTTCAGTAAGAGACATCATTTATGTTTTATTAAGCCATACAAGTCTTAATACCCGGGGTTCCCTTTAAAGGAGAAGTCCACTTCCAGAACGACAATTCACAAATAATTTACTCACCCCCTAGTCATCCAAGATGTTCCTGTCTTTCTGTCTTCAGTCGAAAAGTAATTATGGTTTTTTAGGAAAACATTTCAGGATTTTTCTTCATATAATGGACTTCAATGGTGCCCCAATTTTGAACTTCCAAAATGTAGTTTAAATGCAGCTTCAAAGGGTTCTAAATGATCCCAGCCGAGGAAGAAGGGTCTTATCTAGCGAAACGATTGGTCAGTTTTTTTGGAAAATTAAAATCTGTATACTTTTTAAGCACAAAAGCTTGTGTAGCACAGGCTCTGGCATGCTACGTACTAATGAATCATGTCAAAAGGTCGGGCGGAATGTAGGCGGAACCACAGACCCAGTGTTTACAAAGTGTTTACAAATACTAAGAAAGTACAAGCAAGTCATACACTGTTTACAAACAAAAAGGTACAATGGGTCGGACGATTCTGAAGTCGTAAGAGAAAATAAGATGGAGTTTTTCTCCATATTTTACCTTTTTTAGCCGGAGTACACAGATGATGAACTTACAAGTGATTCGTAGTAGTGATGGGAAGTACGGATCATTTTACCGACTCGTTCAGCAAAATGAACGAATCTTTTTTCGAGTCATTTTGTTAATTTTAGCAAAATCAACATCACGTGACAACCCCATAAGATGAACAAACAACTCGAAAAACCTGAAGACTCGTGAACTAATTCCAGTGCAGAATCTAAGGTCCTTTAAGACCTGTCTTAGTCCGAACATGCAACCTCCGATCTGCATATTACACAAGCAGCACATGTTAAACAAAGAAAGGTTTACTTTTATTTTCATTTAACATATTTTAAAAATTAAGTCACTTTTTGTGTCACGTAAAATACTGCACTGCTTGTGACACTTCCAGTGTCCTTGGATGATGCCAGGCTACTGGAGGGCTCCAACGTGACACTCAAGAGCTTATCAGCGTGACTCCCCATCAATCATATGACATCGTGGGCTGTCAACATCAATAGCCACCCATTGTGGTTACCCTAGAGGAAACAAGGGAGTCCCATAATGGGGTGCCACTTTAGCGGCTAGAAATGAATAGACCTTCAGGGGTGCCAGAGTATCTCCCAGAGCTTTATGAAGGAAACCGGGCTTTGCAGAAGCCGTATGAGGTGTGTACGCTGAGCTTTTCACCACTCTCAGACATGTGCTTATTTTAGGGAGGGGGAACGTCATGTACCTCTGTTTTACTGCCATAAAGTGTCCCTCTCATGCTCTCACTCACTCATAACATGAGCCCTGATTCAATGTCGTGCAGAATTCCAGTCCTGCAGTTAGCTGCAATGCTAAAATTGGCACGCTGACCCCTGTGAAATGTATTCTGGGAATATGTTGTCTTTCACTTTGCCTTATGGGGCCAGTTCAGAATGCTACTTTATGAATATCTTGCACTTGTGACAAGAAGCTCCTCTTTCCTGGATGCACACCCTTCAGCACTGTAACACTACACTGACTATAAAACTCAATGATTATATTAATATTAATGGTTGTGTAATCTGGCTAGCGTGGCAGCAATTTATACCTGAAGAGACTGACTTATGCAACTGTTTACAAGCTTGCCAAATCTTTTTCTCAGATGACTCTGGTTTTACTCTGGTATGACTCAGATTACCTAAAATTAAATGAACAGATTGTAGATTTCTATAAATATGAAAGTATATATAAAGTGTGTATATATATATATATAATAACACTTTGCATGAGTAGAAGTGAATGAAAGTGTCTAGTGTGCCCACATATATATAGTGACACTACTTAGATACCGTCAAAATATCCTGTCAGCAAGACACGGGTCATCTCTGTCTCTACCTGCCTCTCGTCTTTAGATAACCTTCCACTTTCCTCGAAAAGCTCCCGATGGGATGACCCAACGAGAGAACAGGAAGGTGCCTGGAATAGGTTATCATCCATCTGAAGATGATATCTGTGTTATGCAATGAGTTCATGTGAGTAGTTCACTCTTCAACAACCTTCACCCAGCCTGAATATCAAATTCATATTACAAATGGATAAAATGAATAGTTTCAGTTGAACTCGGCGTACAGCAACTGGTTACATCCACAGATGTTTATGCACTGTTTATACCCTTTTAATTTAATCAAAATGCCTGATTACACATCACATGTAGTCTGTATGAAATTTATGTGCATATGAAGAGCAGCAGTTTATTACCATTAAAGGCTTGTCAATCTTGTCTATGGTCCTGTCAGGCTTGTTAATCCTGTTAACCAAAGGATATTATTGCCTTTCTGACATAGAAAAATATGCCAAGAAAGCTTACTTGTTGCAAACTTCACAATTACTGAGAATTACAGTCAGTGTCCCAAATTTATTTTGCTTATATGTGTAATAGTAGCTTCTTGCCATTCCTTCTCTAATATCTCTGCATGGGTACTGATGAGAGAGTTGTCTTATGCAGTTTTTTTTAGCATCAGTTTTGAAAACCATTGTGCTGCTTAAAGGAGAAGTTGACTTCCATAACAAAAATTTACAGATAATTTACGCATCCCCTTGTCATCCAAGATGTTCATGTCTTTCTTTCTTCAGTCGATAAGAAATTATGTTTCTTGAGTAAAACATTCCCGAATTTTTCTCCATATAGTGGACTTCAATGGTGCCCCCAAGTTTGAACGTCCAAAATGCAGTTTAAATGCAGCTTCAAATGGCTCCAAACGATCCCAGCCGAGGAAGATGGGTCTTATCTAGCAAAACGATCGGTCATTTTCTAAACAAATTGACAATTTATATACTTTTTAACCTCAAATGCTCGTCTTGTCTAAGTCTGCGCAAACTGTTTTTTTCCAGTTCGATACGATCAATACAGTTAGGGTATGTCGAAAAATTCCCATCTCGTTTTCTTCCCAAACTTCCCAATATCATCCTACATCACTGCAGAAGTACTGACCCAGTGTTTACAAAGTAAACATGCAGAGAAGATCAAACACGCTTTATATAAAAAAAAAAAGGCAAAACAGCGATGTATGATGATTTTGACATTGAAGAAGAAAACGAGATGGGAGTTTTTTGACATACCCTAACTGTATTGACCCGGATTACTCAGACTACGCGCATCACAGAGATGAGACAAGACAAGCGTTTGAGGTTAAAAAGTAAAGAAATTGTCAGTTTGTTTTAAAAATGACCCATCGTTTCGCTAGATAAGACCCTTCTTCCTCGGCTGGGATCATTTAGAGCCCTTTGAAGCTGCATTTAAACTACATTTTGGAAGTTCAAACTTGGGGGCACCATTCAAGCCCACTGTATGGAGAAAAATCCTGAAATGTTTTCCTCAAGAAACATAATTTCTTATCGACTGAAGAAAGAAAGACATGAACATCTTGGATGACAAGGGGGTGAGAATTATCTGTAAATTTTTGTTCTGGAAGTGGACTTTTCCTTTAAAGTTTTGTAGAAATTATGATACCTGTTATCCAGGATTCTTTAATTAAGTTCAAAGTTGATGTTCAGGAAAAAAATAACAAGAAATATTTTGTAAAATTATAAATGTTGTCACTTTTGATTAATGTAGTGTGTCTTTGATGAATAAAAGTAATAGTTTAATTACAATAACTGGGTGTTAGGTGTTAACCTCAAACATAGCCCTAAACCTAACCATAAACCATTGTTACCTTTAGTCAATATTGTCTTTAGTAATTACACTGTAAGTACATGAAATTTTATGAATCTGAAACTCACCTTTTTCAGTTAAAAAGAAATTTCATTTGGGTTGAGTTGGATCAATGGGCGACCAGATAAAACAGCCAAGACTACCAAACTAACTCGTTTAAGGTTTTTCAGTTTGGCAGGTTGAGAGTGTAAAATACAAAACAAATTGTTACAAATTACTAAAACACTAATTTCCAAATTGGAAAATACATTGTATTATGCTGAAGTTGGTTCAGAAATTAGAAATCAGACATTTTTTTTTTACATTCATGAGGGCAATTTTTATATTCACTAGGGTGGCCCTTATTATATTATGTTAACCTCTCACCCCCTCATTTGTTTCTCCACTCGAAGTTAGTAATGAATGCAAAATTCCATCCAGATAGTTGGTCATTTAGGGTGTTCTCAAAGAATGTATTTTTTTATCAACTGGTTCTTCAAGAGCTGATATTAGCAACGTCTTTGTTCACTGATAAAATATTATATGTTTCTGATGTTCAAAGAGTCAGACTTGTAACCTGAAGGTCATGGGTTTGAGTCTCAGTACGAGAGGGGATTGTAGGTGGGGGGAGTGAATGACCAGCGCTCTCTTCCACCCTCAATACCATGACTAAGGTGCCCTTGAGCAAGACACCGAACCCCAAACTGCTCCAGTTGGTGCAGATGGTTGCTCACTGCTCCGGGTGTGTGTTGTGTTCACTTCTTACTGCTGTATGTGTATACTTGGATGAGTTAAATGCAGAGCACAAATTCTGAGTATGGATTACCATACTTGGCAACATGTCAGAACGATGGCAGAACGCGAGCTGGGACTCGAACTTGGGACACCTGAAGCGCAACAGTGCTACATGTCAACGCGCTGCCCACAAAGTTATTGGCGCCAATGTAATTTAACATTTTAAGACTAACAACAATGTTCTGTGTTCTCGTTTTTAACATAATTCACAGTTTACTAATGGTTTTGTATAATTATTAATTATGTGCTGTTATTGATCATTATGAATTTCAACTTTGTTGAGCACACCCTAAACGTAGTCCAATCTTAGCGAAATTTGGTTTGATTCTGTTTCTCATTAAGGAGAGTGGACTGGGAGGGTGAGAGCAGAAGATTTCAAAAGTCCAAAAATAAGGGCCACCCTATTATTCACCTTATTATTATAATCGCCATACTATGTCGTCTTTAATGTCAAATACCTGAATTTACCCAATTACTTTAATCAATATTTTAAACTGTTGTCAGTAACAATAGATTTGTAGCCGAAATTATACATGTAAAAAAAACAATAGTTCAGAGGGCTGCAATATTATGACAAAAATCATTATTGTAGATTGTTGCTCTTTATATTGTAACCAGTGTTGGGCATCTTACTTTATAAAAGTAATTAGTTATAGTTACTAGTTACTTCTCATCAAAGTTACATCATTATTAATGTAACTAATTACCCGGGAAAGTAACTACTGTATTATTATTATTATTTTTTTAAAATTTCAAATATGTCAAATAACTTGGATGCCCCCGATATTAAATATGTTAAATGAATAGAACATTGTACACTAATCTACACTATTTTAATGTTGCTGTGGGACAATGTGAGAGACACCTTGCAGGAGCTAAATATCACATTACATTACTTGATATGGCAAAGTCTACTATTATTTGTGTATAGTCATAATAACAACAAAACAATGTACTTTTGTAAAGAAAATAAACAGGGTGCACACTTTGCCGTCTCGGTCTCTGTCACCTTTCTTCACAGACACATAAATAAAACAAACTGAATCTCAGCGAATACCTGCCTCATAGACATGAGAAATACATACAGTATGTATGTGTATAGAAAGCTTGAAAGTTCGTCTACTTTTAAAGGAAGTAAGTCACGTCGAATACAAAAAGTCCCTGATAAAGTAATCCGTATGATACCAACGCGAGCTCCAGTTTTTCCCGTCTAAACTTATTATTTCTAATGTAATCATGCCCACGACCGGCTCTGCTTTTCAAATTTTTAACATACATGTGAGAAGCGCAGACATGTAGGTAAACACCCACATCACCTCCGTAAGCAAAAGTGAGTATTTGTCAAGTTCATCTCAGCTACTTTTTGTTTCTGGAAGAAGATGTGCTGTCAATAAGCCAGAATTTACCTCAGAAGAACAATGCAACACAACATGATGCAATGCGCAGCTTTGCAGGTCCTATGGTTAAGAGAGAGCCTACTCGGATGAAAACAGCTTTAGTGAGCTCAATTGTACTAATGCATTTTATTGTGAGTAACGGTAACGGTAAAGGGGGAAACAGTAATTTGTTTGATTACTCGTTACTGAAAAAAGTAATGCCGTTAGTAACGCTGTTTATTTTTTATGTTATTCCCATCACTGGTTGTAATAATGATTATTAATATCGATATAGAAAACTTTTTTTTTTGTGTGTCTGCATTTTGGGCACATCACATTCTGGATTCAAAGACAAACATGTCAGTCCATAACGTTAGTTTAGTCTAGCGCACGTTTTGCACGTAATGCAAACCTTCCGTTATAATAACTGAATCTATGAAATGAATCTTTTAGCTATTTACATATTCTGCACTGTGTTGTCTATAATAAGGGAATTCACGAGCGTGCGCAATCAACACAGCTCTGTTGTTTTCAGCGCTGACTAATCTAAGCACCTCTGATTGGCCAATGCATTCCTAAGTTCAACAGAAACACGTTTGATTGGTTATAACACTCAACGCTGCACAAAACAGTGTGTAAAAGCAATCTGATGCAGTTTGAGCAGATATAAATATAATTCCACAAACTGACACTTTTTATTCATTTTCACATTTCAATTTAATTGTGGCAGCTGTAATTTGTTGTCTAATAGTGCAGGGGCATTTTTTGCCCTGTTTGTCTTGAATTTTATAGAGCATTTTTGTTCATTTTAGTGGCATTTTTGCCATTAGGCCTTGTTAATTTCCACCCCTGTGCCGAATAGTAAAAGTTTATTGTATATTTCAGCTCGTTCCAAAACACTGTGATCTAACAGAATGCAATATTTCTCTGCCAGTCAGATGTTGAAGACTCTCTTGGCCAAGTGTGAAGCCTATGGGGACCAAAAGTAAAAAAAAAAACAAAAAAATTAAAGATCAGTAATTTAAAAACCTGTATCTATTAACCACTTTTCTGAATACTGGATGGATGTGTGTTCCTCAATATCTGTGAGGGTTTGAGCTTCGTTTTTGGCCAATCAGTGTGTTTTAAATGCGCCTTTATCCCCTGTTGTGTAGTGTAAAGCACTAACGTGTATGTAACAGCACCTGTTTTGCTGAGTGTTACTCTGATGTTTTTTTCCTCTTGGAGCTTACCTTGTACTGTTCTTTCCACTTCCTGTTTCTTTGCTAAGTACGCACTCATTGGCTACTGGTGGCGTGTGGGTAAAACTCACGCCCCCATTGTGTAAGCAACATAGTGACCGTTCAAAGCACCCGCATTTTTTTTTTAGAATCGGGAACTCAATCCCCACACAAACAATCATACCATCAAAGCTCTTTCAACCCACCCTATGAAGTCAGCCACACACATGCGCCTGCAACGCTTTGAAACAGCTGCGTGGCTCTACTCAGAACTTCAGGCTATTCGCAAGCTAGCATTCTTCATACCTGCTCAATGTCAGTACGCCCCTGCTCACATTTGCACAAAACAAACCGCAGGCGAACAATAGACCGCTGAGAAGTAAAGAGTCAAATCATTAAACACATCATAAAAAGCTTTAAAGGAATCATTAAAACGCTTGTGTGAAGCTCTTGGAGGTGGACATCCTGTATGTGTGGTTTGTTGTGTTTGGATCTGAGAGAAAGAATCAGAGATGTTCTTTCAGTCATAATATTAGCGTGAGTTAAGAGTGTTAACTCTGCTACAAGAACATCCTGAATTTCATAGCTATGCAGTCAGGCTAGTCGACCTGGGGTGTTAAATATATGTTTAGAAATATATTTACATTTCTGAGAAGATGTATTATAAATGTAAAAATAAAAATGTATTTTCCCCTGCAAAAAAATATCCAATAATGCAATATATAAAAATATGAAACATTATTAAATCATTATAAATCTGCTTTTGATCTCTAGTAGACCATCCACATTTGTATTTAGCCACAATTTAAGCTACTTTAAGACTGGAAATACATTTTGTATGTATTTTATAGGTATATGAAGTTTGAAACTAAAATGTTTTCTATTTCAATAATATATTTCTTTGAGTTTCACTGTTTGCAAAATACAGCTGAGGTCAAAAGTTTACATCCCCCTTTCAGAGTCATTAAAAATGTAAATGATTTTACCAAAATAAGAGGGGTCATACAAAATGCATTTTGTTGTTTATCTAGTAATGTCACACAAATTTGTTGGTTTTCCAGCATTTTTGTGTTTTTTTTTCCAGCATTTTTGTGTATTTTTTGTGATTTTGAGATCCATCTTTTCACACTGAGGACAACTGAGAGGCTCGTATGCAACTACAGAAAGTTCAAACACTCACTGATGCTTTAGAAGGAAACATGATGCATTAAGAGCCAGGGGGTGAAAACTTTTGAACAGAGTGATGTGTGTATTTTTCTTATTAACACACTACAGAAAATCAATTTTAGTTTTAATGGTTAATACTTAATGATTTGTAATGTTTGTAATGGTATAATTTCTGGATTGGTTTCTATTGTTTTTTTCAGCAGGGCCCTGTGTGATTTTCATAAAGCTTTTACTTGTCTTGAAAGTTGCTAACAAGTGGCTATATGGATTGATGGAGGCTGTCAGGGTCATTAAACGTCACGCCAAACAGGAAAACTCATCATCAAGTCATGTGACTGTGGCGTAGTTTCTTTATCTCTTACGTTTAGCTTTTTACTTCTGGCAATTATATATAGGCTTGAAGATTCATGAAAGTTGTATTAATTTGTAAAGATTAACATGAACAAGATGTGTAAGAATTAGTGCTGTCAAAATTAGCGTGTTAACACAAGCGATAAAATTTTCCAGTTTAATGGCGTTAAAAATATTTAATGCAGGGGAGAGGCTAGGGCTGGCCACCCCACTTACAACCACTGCTTCTGTCTCTTGTTTTCTTGACAAGAAGGGCATTTATTTAGTCACAGAACGTGTTTACGACAACAACGAATAGGGGGTTTTTCAGACGCACACTCCACCGTCACTTCAGAGGCAGGCGCTAGTCAAACGAGCGTGGGAAATGTACAGATGACGAGGTAGCTTCAGTAGAACATCAGTGAACTGTGATCAGACAAGATGTTGTCAGGCCATATCAGTAAAAACCAATTTACCTGTCCTGTCAGCCGTTATACTGTGCTCATAGCGTGTGCGCTTCAATTGCATGCACAAATGCAGTGACAGACGCTGTAGCCTGTATCATTTCATATTAAAGGGCAAATGAAACTACAAGCATGCATGTCAGATCTGTGTCACGTTCAGCAGCGGCAGCTCTTAAAGTAATAGCAGCCAAATAAACTAATAACCCAGCTGCTGTGATGTCTGTTAATCGAAGGACAAAAAAGAGGAAACCAATAACTTTTGTTACTTTAAGGATTCATCTATATTTAATTTAATGTTTGATAATTTTATTCAATTTCTGTATATTTCCTACTTGCTGAAGGGTGCAGGTAAATAATGGGTTTATGTGAAGATTGAATCATATCCACTTAAATTAAAAGCTGTTATTTTTTAAAGTCTAATAAATGTTGAAAAATTGATAGCTTGAATGGCTATAGTCCATGGTTAAATATTAAGAAAAAATACAAATTTCCGAGAGACATCAATAATATTGGTATCACCATCAGTCATTAAAAAATATTTAACAGATATTAAAAATATACTGTCTTTGTTTCTACAATAATTTAAAGATTGAATGTGAAATTATTGCAATAGAAAAGTATATTTAAAAACTTTATTGACTTTTTAAACTTTAACTTAAAAAAAAAAAAGTGATTAATTTGTTGTTCTTGTTGTTGTTGTTTTTAATGGATTGTAAGAATGATCTAGTAAGAATCATAAACTTGTATTGGTCACAGAGCTTATTTTCTGCAATTATCCAAAAGCATACCCTAGGACAGTGTAATTTGAAAGGGAACCCGAAACTGAATCAAATCTGAAAGTAAAGGAGCACAAAGTAGAACAAAAAGTAACAAAACAGTCCTCAGATGCCATGTTTGTTACCTGTGTGATGTTATTAACGTCCTATATTGTTGATCTAACTAGAGTTAAAGTGACAGATGTGCAACCATGTTACTTAAATTTTGGGAAACTGTCAAAGTTCATTTTTTTCGCTAATGGACTTGCTGGTTAAACTAGTTGTAAGCCTGGCCTTACAAGGACACACCTAGCACACCAACATCCTTTCTTCAGCAGGAGGGTAAATGGGCAGAGAAGAAGGGACTTTCACACACAGGGCAAGGAGGGTGAGAGGGTGCGGGTAAATGGCCTATTTTTGCTACACTTCACCATTAAGTTTCACATCTGCCATCTGAGCTAAACGGTGGTCTATTATGAACAGCCCCTGGAGAACCTGCACTAATTCTACAGCCTGACTTTCAGTTCCAGGAGATCATCTGTTCATACTGCTTTAAATGTTTGGTGTCTTACGTGTTGCGTATTTTGTGTATGACATAGTGTCTTAAATAAGTGCTAGTGCTAAAATTATCTTAATATCAACATGCATCGCCACCAGATAGAGTTGATAAAATAATAGCAATTTATACCACATTATGCACATCTATTGCAGATGTATTTCTCATCTTTTAAAAGCAGATGACAAGCAATAAATATACTTATGCTTTAATATGCTTTGGGTAGAAAGACATTTAAATACTATAAATGTATGTGAATATTACATTAAAGGTGACCTATTATGCTCTTTTTACAAGATGTAAAATAAGTCTCTGGTGTCCCCAGAATGTGTCGGTGAAGCTGGTGAACGCAACAGATTATTTATTATATCAATAATTGGGCTACTTTAACACTGTTGCTGCAGGTTTTTTTTTTTTTTTCAAGTCAGGGGAAAAAATTGTATTTTACCCCGCAGAATGGGATTTTTTTATTAGGTGACCCACTCCGAAACGCAATCAGGCTAATTTTGAGTAGCAATTAGGCAAGTTTTGAAGTTGTGAAAACCTGGCAACCCTCAGTTACAGCTCGTCTTAGATACTCTGCCAAACAGTGATGCGGGCTACTTTAACACTGTTTCTGCGGGTTGTTTTTCATGTCAGCGGGTTGAAGCGACCCCAATAACATGATATTTAGTCCCTGGAATGTGAATTTTACCTGGGAAATCCCATCAAAAAATGTGTATTTTACTCCGTGGAATGGGATTTTTAGTGGTGGACCAGTTTCAAAATGCGATCAGGCTAGTTTTGGCCTAATTTTGAGTAGTAATTAGGCAAGTTTTATTGTGAAAACCTGGCAACCTTCCTTTGCAGCTCATCTTAGATAGTCTGCCTAACAGTGTTGCCAAGTCTGCAGTTTTCCCGTGGAATTGGGATACTTTAACACTGTTGCTGTGAGTTGTTTTTCATGTCAGTGGGTTGAAGCAATCCCAATAACGTGATATTTAGCCCCTGGAATGTGAATTTTACCTAGGAAACACCGCAAAAAAAAAAAAAAAAAAAAAAAAAAACATTTATTCTACACCGTGGAATGGGATTTTTAGTGGGGGGCCCACTCTGAAATGCAATCAGGCTAGTTTTGGGCTAATTTTGAGTAGCAATTAGGCAAGTTTTGTTGTGAAAACCTGGCAGCCCTCCTTTACAGCTCGTCTTAGATACTCTGCCAAACAGTGTTGCCAAGTCAGTGGTTTTCCCACGGAATTGGGCTACTTTTACACTGTTGCTGCGGGTTGTTTTTGATGTCAGCAGGTTAAAGCAACCCCAATAACGTGATATTTAGCCCCTGGAATTTGAATTTTACCTGGGAAATCCCACCAAAAAATGGTAATTTTACCCCGTGGAATGGGATTTTTAGTAGGGGAGCCACTCCGAAATGTGATCAGGCTAGTTTTGGGCGAATTTTGAGTAGCAATTGGGCAAGTTTTGTTATGAAAACCTGGCAACCCTCCTTTACATCTCATCTTAGATACTCTGCCAAACAGTGTTGCCAAGTCTGCAGTTTTCCTGCGTAATTGGGCTACTTTTACACTGTTGCTGCGGGTTGTTTTTCGTGTTAAAGCGATCCCAATAATGTGATATTTAGCCCCACAAATGTAAATTTTACCCGGGGAACCCTGACAAAAAAATGTGTATTTTGCCCCCCGATTTTTAATTGGGGACCCCACTCAAAACGTGATTGAGCTACTTTTGGGTTATTTTTGAGAAGCAATTAGGAAGGTTTTGTTGTGAAAACCTGGCAACCCTGCTGCCAAAAGACATCTGTTTGGTTTTGATTATCATGTCCATCATGTTTTAAAGCCATATTAGTTTAAACTTCTGATATACAGTTTTATGAGCACACATATCCAAAGCATGCACACAGAAAGTGACTGTCACACCACATGTGAGTACTAAACTAAGTCCTCTTTCAAGTCTTATTTTGTTAAAACTGTCAAATACACACAAGTTTAATACACACGATACACACAGATGCACACGAGTTACAAACACAGTCGGTTATTTCTGTGAAGGTAAACAGCTGAGAAAAAAGTGTAATATATAGTAAATAAATCAATAAATCCACTGTTCTCTTGTCTCCTCTGAGGCTGGGACTCTAAATATTGTTCTGTGCTCGTCTGTGCAGCCAAAGACAGAACAGCTAGCATGCTTTGCTCGAACTTTTGCCATGGCATTAGAACTGGTACACCATTGGCTAATGAAGTAATTTATCTGCAAATTAGTGACATCCACTGAGCTTTGGAAAAGTCATCTAAAGCAAATTAGCAGTGTCTATTTAACTTAACCATGTGCAACCATCCCATTTTGTCCCATATTTATTAATGCTGCAAAAATTATTTTCTATTTTTTGACATGCGACAGGAAGCGCAATGGAAAACATGTGCTGGTGCCTTAAAGCAGGGCAACTCTGCAGTGTGTGGAATGGCATCCATGTGTCTATTCCGTGCAACCAGAGCCAGGTGTGGAAAAGTCTTGTTTTGCTGAGTGCAAAGCTCGGTTTAAGCCTGGAAACTTCTCACAGATAACAGGCCACAGCGGGCAGTGCCAGGGCATTACAGTCTGTCAACTCTCCAGTCTGTTAAAGGCTTTATAGTCTTACATTCGGCACACCAGGGGAGTAAACGTTATTTATCTATGGTAAGATGCTTAAAAATAGAATTACATGAAGAAAATCATGACAGAACTTTCATTTATTTTGTAGGAAATGTTGAAGTGTTTGACCACACTAGCCTTCACTATTTAAGTTCTTAAATGCAACTGCTAAGACAAAAAAAAAATCCATCAAAATACCCGTCACATGACATGCTGAATGCTGGCTTTCTGAGCACATGTAGCACTGCTTTTTGCTAAAGACCCCATGCTAGCACTGTGTCTCTTATGTCTTAACGGCATTCACTGCTAGCAGCAGGGTGATTAGCCGCTTCTTTTAGACAGTGGATTACTGAACCCTGATATAGACTGGGCTTTACTTTTTTATACTGGCTGATTCTGTTCGGAGGGTCTTGATTTAAACCCCTCTCGCATCCTCGGTAGTGTTTATGGTCCGAAGATTAAAGTGAAAATCCACAGGTCCGTTTCAAACCCTGTTTTCTAAGGCTGCATCCTATCTGGAATAGAAGCAGATGAGAGTCTTAAAGTGATTTAAAGTGTTCTTCATGAGCAGAAACTCACACGAAGAACACGTAGACCAATACATTTGATGTTAGCATGTTACTAAACTAACATTATAACATGGTACTCCAACACAGACATTAGTTTATAGCACAGTTTATAGTAAAATATCCATATTTGGTAACTATTTCAGTTGATACTATTTATTATTGAACAAATATCTACACGTCTCCTGCTTTTGTCAGCCAGTCTTGGATAGTTTTTATTTAGCTTGTTATTCCACCACTATAAATAAATTACTTAAGGTTGATTTGTTGCTATAATTTGCAGATTGTGATTCAGAAGTGCGTGTTAGAATGTTTTTTTTTAAATAAGTATACTTGTTATAGATATTATAAACTTTAAAAGAAAATACTTAATCTACTGTGAACTGAATGTAATGTTTTCAAATACTTAACTGTTAATTGCAATTAAACAAAAATGTATTGCAGACAATATCAAAGCAATTAAATGTGCATTATTGACCTGCTTAAGTAGGACTTACATACAGCTTTATATGTAATTACATAATTACTTATATTGTCTATATTGTACTTTAATGTCATTTCTTTTAAAACAAGTACATGATGCACCTAAATATATTCGTAATTACACATTCATAATGATGAAGTTGCAATGCATTTAAAATCTATAAACTTCAAATGTAATATCAAATAATACACTACAGTTAAAATTATAATTACATACTTTTCACGTGTTTCAGCATGTTAATCAGCACATCAATTTAAGTGTATGTCTTTAAAGCACAACAAAAGATTATTAAAACATGATTAAAATGTACTTTAAAGTAAAACATTTCATTTGACATTACAAATCTAAAGTTAAATTAATAAAATTAATACATCAGTAATATACAGTTGAGGTCAAAAATTGTACATACACCTTAACCCTTTAACTGTCACTCCCATTTTTGAACAGAGACATAAAAATGCACTATCCAGACTTAAATTTGTATAATTCATGAATGAAAACATTTTGTAATATGATTTTGATGTACATTTTCCATGGTAATGCAATGTCTGATTTTAAAAAGCCTTTCAAAGGATGAATTTTGAAATTTTAAGTTTTGAGCTGATATATAATTTCTTATGATATCTAAAGTGTGATACGGAAAAAGGCAATGAAGAAAGTCTTTTGTGACAAAGGTCAGAATTCATGTTATGATGTAGATTTTTTAAGTGGCACTCTTGACATATATTAATCTATTACTTTTCCTACATAATTTGTAACACAAAAATATGGTAAAATATCCATTTAGGAGTCTTAGACCTTTCCAATGATGTATAGTTTGTCATGATTAGATTAGGATTTATTTGTAATATGGTAAAGTAAACTTAGGCGTCCCACAGGGTGGACGGTGACAGTTAAAGGGTTAAAGAATCTGCAAAATGTTAATTTACCAAAATAAGAGGGATCATACAAAATGCATGTTATTTTTTATTTAGTACTGACCTGAAGAAGATATTTCACATGAAAGACATTTACATAGAGTCCACAGGAGAAAATATATAAAAAGAAAATGTATAAAAATGACCCTTTGCAAAAGTTTACATACGCTTGATTCTTTATACTGTGTTGTGAATGATCCACAGCTATATTTATTTATTTATTTATTTTATTTATTTTTTTTTTTTTTGTGATGAGTCCCTTGTTTATCCTGAACAGTTAAACTGCCCGCTGTACTTCAGAAAAATAACAACCAAATTCTTTGGTTTTTCAGCATTTTTGCGTATTGTAACAACACGGTATTTTGAATCAAGTGTATGCAAACTTTTGAATGGGGTCATTTTTATAAATTCAACTATTATTTTCTCTTGTGGACTATATGTAAACATCTTTTATGTAAAATATGTTATTCAGGTCACTACTAAAAAAAAATAACATGCATTTTGTATGATCCCTCTTATTTTGGTAAAATTATTTACATTTTGCAGATTCTGCAAGGTGTATGTAAACTGTATATTTAATGTGCAACATGGACAAAGGAAGAAGCCTAAATAAATAAATCAATCAATCAATCAATCAATCTTACTTTCAAGAATTTCTGTTCAATTTAAATCACATTAGCATTTCATTTTTTTATTATATGGACTGTTAGTTTCAAGTAATTTCTGTGTATTAAAGCACAACAAGTTCTTAAAAAAATAAAACAGTTCTTAAAATTTGCATTAGTGAACACCTGAACACAGAATAGCGATTTTGCCAGGTTATAATGCCTGTAGACTTAGCTGTGTTGAATTCAGGACTGGGTTTACAGCAGTACACCTAATACCGCGGTACCTGACAGCCACATCATCAGGCCTTCTATGGTAAAGCACTGAGCATGTAGCAAATCTAATGTAGTGACAGCAGGACTGACACTGCAGCCAAAGAGGCAGAGAGGTCAAATGCCAAAGCTCTCATAAATGGGCAGCTTTTCACAGTGAGAGCTGAACATAAATTCACCACATGAACACATGGTAAACAAAACCATAAAACAGTAAATAATCATTTTCTATAGCAGATGGCAACCTGAAGCTAATAATTTTATCCACTGGTGAACTAGCAACCTACTAATTACCAGTTCTTGTGTGTAAGGGTTACACGAGTTTCATAAAGTGCGAGTTACTGTAACCACATGCTCATTTAATTAGTTCAGTGTCATTTTAAATTAAGTGAGTTTTGAAAGTTTGTTTGATGACTTTAGTCTTTAAATAATAAAATTTCCACCTCTTTATTAAATATTTTGGCTAATTTGATTGCACATTAAGTTACAAATGGTGTGATTTTAAAGCAAAGTGAAGTAAACATTAAATCAAAATTGGATATTTATTTATTTATTTATTTATGATGGACATTATTTTAAATAAATGGAATAATGGTATTATATTGTACAGTTAAAAATACAGTGAAAACATAAATATTGTAAAATATTATTACAGTTTCAAATAACTGTGTTCTGTTGTAAAATTTAAAATGTCATTTATTTCCCTAATGCAAAGCTGTATTTTCAGAAAGAAATTTTAAACAGAAATCTTTTGTAACATTATAAATGTCTTTACTATTGCTTTTAATCAGTTGAATGGATAAATAGTTGCTGATTAAAAGTATTAATTTTCTCAATTAAATATTACTGATATGCTGTGTAGGCAAGTAAAATGGGTAACTTTTTAAATCCATCTTGTGGATTTTCACCCAAAACTAAGCACAGAACCTGCTCACTACTGAATATTTGAAATGTTTTATACAGAGAGAGAGAGAGCAAGAGACTCACGAAGGAAGCGATAAACTCAGCGCTTGATTTAGTGTAGGACTTGTCTGTTCTTTGTTTCTGAAGTGTGTATCACGTACACTTTAGAGCAGTGTACGTGTGGGAGTGTTGGTAGGGCTGCTTGTACTATGTTTAACATGCTTTATTTGCACTGTTGACCTGATCACGTGAGCGGTCGCATCATGCTGGCACGTATCCAGAGGCGATGCAATGCTACAAGGAACAATCCTTTCCAGCCAATCGTGTTCATTTTCTGCTGGCCCAAGCTGTGTGGTGTTGCACTGCCACAAAAGAGAGTGTGCAATATGATAGTCAGGGTAAAAACAGCCACCCCTGGCTGGGAAAATTCAATTATCTCCACCTCAATAATATCTCTGTCTAGACTTCAGCTCTGAGCCACTTGCAGAGTTCTTCAAACAATCATATACCAATATATTGTACTTTTTGATATTTAAGAAAAGACATTACAGGTCACACTTTAGTTTGGGGACTAATTCTCAATGTTAACTAACTATAAACTATGACTTTTGCATCAATAAGCTCCTAATTTGACGCTTATTAATAGTTAGTGAAGTTGTTAAGTTTAAGTATGGATTAAGGCATCTAAAGTATGATCATGCAAAATAAGGAATTGATATGTCACCCTGGACCACAAAATTAGTCATAAGGGTCAATTTAATTTCATCATCTGAAAGCTGTATAAAAAGGCTTTTGATGTATGGTTTGTAGGATAGGACAATACACTGAAAAAACTATTTGTTGAATCAACTTAAAATAATTTGTTACCAGACTGCCTTAAAATATTAAGTTTAGTCAACTCAAATAAGTTAAGTTAACTTGAAATGTTCAGTTGTACTAAGTGACAACTTAGATATTTGAGTTCATTCAACTTAAAATTTTAAGGCAGCTGGGTAACAAGCCCAGATTTGAAATTTAACAAACTAAATTTTTTGTTTAGTCAGCTCAAATATCTAAGTTGTCGCTTAGTCCAACTTAACATTTCAACTAAACTTATTTGAGTTGACTGGACTTAACATTTTAAGGCAGCAGGGTTTTAAATTATTTTACATTGACTCAATAAATTGTTTTTGTTTTGTTTTGTTTTTTGTTTTTTTTACAGTGCATTTGGCCAAGATATTTGAAAATATGGAATCTGAGGATGCAAAAAAATCTAAATACTGAGAAAATCACCTTTAAAGTTGTCCAAATTAAGTTCTTAGCAAAGCATGTTACTAAACAAGAATTAAGTTTTGATATATTTACAATAGAAAATTTACAAAATATCTTCATGGAACATGATCTTTACTTAATACCCTAATGATTTTGGCATAAAAGAAAAATCATTAATTTTGACCCATACAATGTATTGTTGGCTATTGCTACAAATATACCCGTGCTACTTAAGACTGGTTTTGTGGTCCAGGGTCACAAAAGTACTAATAAATAGACAATATGCTAGTAATATGCATGCTAATACGCAACTAGTTAGTAAAAGTTAGTCCTTAAAATGAAGTATTACCACAATATATGTCACCATAATTTCCCCAGTTGATTAATCACACTACATAAAGACAATTGCTTTGTATGACAAGTTTTCTAAAAATGTTATGCTTAAATATGCAAATAAGGCATTATCTAATTAAATATGCAAAATTTTACATACATTTCCAAAACCAGGTCACTCCATAAATGAGAAAATACTGTCAACAGCCAGAAAAAGAAAATCGTTATGTTTTAGGAATACGGTGTTATATAAATAGGGCGAATGTTACATAAGCAAACTCTTCCGTAAAACCCCTCAGCATATCGACAGGAACAAAACTGTGAAGTCTGGTGTATGTAAACGCTACTGAAGTGGAGATTGCTGGAGTAGCGTAGGAGAAAAACTCACTTTAAAAAAAGGTAGGCCATCAAAACTGGCGTTTCTCAGAATTTACTAGTCAAAAGTGACTTGAATGACACAAGACAGGTGGATCCCCAATATATGCAATCTATGGTGATGTATAGAGCGACATTTTTTGGTGATGTGTATCATATCTTCAGATTCATCCTCAGAGGTGTTGACATCAAGATGTCCCAGTACCTGATCATGGTCGTGTCCTTTTCAGGTCACAATAGTGTTGATAACATGAGCTGAGATGGATTATGTCCTTGCTATTTCTCTTGGCTGGACGACACCTCCTGTGAAATGCTGCAGCCTGAAACCGAGGCCTTTGAAATCTGGATGGTAGCAGCTCAGACGCTCCTGGAGGACAGCTGCAGCGGTGCGGGTCACAGACCTGAGGATCAGAGGACGGTGAAAGCACACAAACGACTGCTCAGACACCGGACCGGCTATGTGAGAGCAGGCACGTACATCAGACTGACCTTTTCAAGTACTTGAAGGTCAAGAAATCACATTTGCCAGGATTTAATTAAAAAGGAAAAATAAATATCATATTTCTGTAATGGCATTATATGACTGGATGTGGGGAATTTCTCGAAGGGAGATGTTAGGCAGAATCTCTGAACCTTTGAACTCTTTCCAACAATGACTGTATGATTTTGAGATCCATCTTTTCACACTGAGGACAACTGAGGGACTCATATGCAGCTATTACAGAAGGTTCAAATGCTCACTGATGCTCCTGAAGGAAAAACAATGCATTAAGAGCCAGGGGGTGAAAACTTTTGAATTGGAAGATCAGGGTAAATTTAACTTATTTTGTTTTCTGGGACACATCTTCTGTAGCTTCTGAAGGGCAGTACTAAATGAAAAAAATAGGATATTTAGGCAAAATAAGAGAAATGTACAAAATCTTCATTCTGTTCAAAAGTTTTCACCCCCCCGGCTCTTAATGCATCGTGTTTCCTTCTGGAGCATCAGTGAGTGTTTGAACCTTCTGTAATAGCTGCATATGAGTCCCTCAGTTGTCCTCAGTTTAAAAAGATGGATCTCAAAATCATACAGTCATTGTTGGAAAGGGTTTAAATACACAAAATTGCTGAAAAACAAAGAATTTGTTTTTCTGGGACCTGAGGGATTTTTCTAAAGAACAACAGGCAGTTTAACTGTTCAGGACAAACATGGGACTTATGAACAACCATCACTAAACAAAATAATTCCGGTAACAACACAGTATTAAGAATCAAGTGTATGTAAACTTCTGAAAAGGGTCATTTTTTATGAAACTTTTATTTTCTCTTGTGGACTATATGTTAATTTCTTTTATGTGAAATATCTTATTCAGGTCAGTACTAAATAAACAATAACATGCATTTTGTATGACCCCTCTTCTTTTGGTAAAATAATAACATTTTGCAGATTCTCCAAGGTGTATGTAAACATTTGACCTCAACTGTATATTACTGATGTCTTAATTTTATTAATACTAACAATACATTTCATTTTAAATTGATTGAACTGCATTATTACATAATTAATTCCTCATATAGCATGGCTAAAGCAGCTTGTCTGGGCTTTATATGTCTCATCGTAACATACAGAAATAGAATCAGTGATCCGACTGAAATCGAAAAGAACTATTTTTTGTGTGCCTGCACCATATGACCTACTTGGTTCAATACTGAGGGTGATGGTAAATTTAGCAGGCCTGATTTACAGCCGTGTGACCCAACTCTAGACAGCATTAATGTACTGGCACAGCACACAGCGTGTTTAGATGCTTGTTTGAGCTTTATGTCTCAATGAAGTGATGTTGGTGTGTGCTTGCAGGTGAATATGTGTTTTTTTTTCTGTGTGGAAAACATCAAGCAATGATAACAAACCTGCTGTTCCCTGATACACATGTGTGAGCTTAAACTGAAGCTATATCACCCTTGGTATAGCTTCTAGCTAAATCCTTGATTTTTGTTTGAATGTATTGTTAATTTTGTCAGCCATTTTTAAATTTAGTTTTAGTCTTAGTCCTTTAAATTAGATTTAGTCTTAGTCCTGTGTCAAATGCACTTTTTAGTTATCATATTTAGTCAACCTTGCCCTGTTTTTGTTTTTCAGTCAAGTTTTAGTTGACTAAGGCCCGGTTTCATTGACAGGGTTTAGCCTAAGCCAGGATTAGGCCATAGTTCAATTAGAACATTTAAGTAATTTTTTATAAACATGCCGTGGAAAAAAATGTTATTTTTAAAATCGCTGGTGTGCATCTTGAGACAAAACAGTGGCATGATATATTTGAAGATCAGTCAGTGCAAGTTTCTTTCAGTTGAAACAGCTCAGACTTACATTTTAGTCTAGGACTAGCTTAAGCCTTGTCTGTGAAACCAGGGGAAAATGTCAGAGCATTTTAGTCTAGCTTTAGTTAATGAAATCTTAGTCACATTTTCGTCGTGCTGTATGCAGACTCATACACATGGTTTATTTTACCTCACCTAGTGTGCTGATTTATTATAGGCTTTTTATCATATAAATTAATATTAAATAAGATATGCACTCTCTCTGTACATTATGAAAACTGGTAAAAACAAACAAAAAATATTATAACACTGAAATTCCTAATAGTAATTCCAATAATTCCAGATTGCAATAATGTTTCTCTATTAATACAACATCTGTTGAGTAAGTGCATTTATTAAGCAACTGCAATCAGTTTTTATTTTTTTAAAATACATTTTAGTTTCGTCTTTTATCATCAAAAATATAGCATCTTGATATAGTCACAGTTATTGTTTATTGACCTTATTGTCGTCATATTGTGTTAGTTTTCATAATTTTTATTAACAAAATTAAGACTATTTGAATGAAAGGAAATATAGACACTGTATGTAATTTTGTGTGTAATCTTGTGCACACATTTGAACACTCACTCTTTAGACATGGGACAAAACATTTCTCATCATTGTACCTACCATTATTTTTGCAAATATCATTATTTACACTTTAAAATTAATAAAAAGATTACAAACTTATTCTTAAACAAAGATTATTACTAGAATGTTAACTCAAATGTAACATTTCAAAAATATTAAAATGTTAAAAATATATTATGTGTAAGAAATAGGAATATAAATTATACAAATAAAAAATATACATTCTCGCTCAAAAGTTTGGGATCAGTAAGATTTGTAATGTTTTCTCTTATGCTCATCAAGGCTGCATTTATTTGATCAAAAATACAGAAAAAAAAGCTGTAATATTGCAAAATATTATTGCAATATAAAATAATGTTTTTTATTTTAATATACTTTAAAATATAATTTATTCCTGTGATGCAATGCTGAATTTTCATCAGCCGTTACTCCAGTCCTAAGTGTCACATGATCAGAAATCATTCCAATATGCTGATTTATTATTAGAATTATAAGTGTTGGAAACAGTTGTGCTGCTTAAGTTAAAAAGAACAGCATTTATTCAAAATATAAATCTATCTCTTTTTTTAATTTATTAATTTAGCACATCCTTGGTGAATAAAAGTATTAATTTCTTTCAAAAAAAGAAAGAATAAAAATGTACTGACCCCAAACTTTTGAACAGTATTGTATATTGTTAGAAAACCTTTCTATTTTAAAAATAATCTTTTTAACCTTTTATTGATCAAAGAATCCTGAAAAAAGTATCACAGGTTCCAAAAAAAAAAAAAAATATATATATATATATATATATATATATATATATATATATATATATATATATATTAAGCAGCACAACTGTTTCCAACATTGATAATAAATCATCATATTAGAATGATTGTCTTTGCATCATGGGAATAAATTACATTTTAAAATATATTCACATAGAAAACAGTTATTTTAAATTGAAATAATATTTCACAATATTAGAGTTTTTTTTTTTTTTTTGATCAAATAAATGCCTATATGTCCTGAAATAAGGAAGAGGCTCATTTTGAAAAAAAAAAAAAAGAAAAAAATCACATTTTTATAGGTTTCACAGTCCTGTCCCTTTTTGTTTTGGCTCATAATCATTTCTTCAACTGCGTTACCCAAGTTATAAAGAAATTATTGGCCTTTTTTTTAGCTAATTTTAAAACCTTAAGTAGTCAATTTAAGGAGCTTTAATGTGCTATATTTTGTCTATTGCATAACATCTTGACTGCATTTAAAATCACACACTTCCAAACAGTATTTATTTATTTTATTGTGTTTGATATTCCAAATAAAACAGTAGCCAATCATTTGGATGTTGTCTTGTATTCTCAATACATGTTGGCATATCAGTCAAGAAATATTTATGTTTTGAACCCTGTATCTTGTTTTGTCACAGCACTTGAGAATCAGTGCACAATGTTCTCTAAGCTGTGTGGATATCCAAAACCAACAGCCGACATGATTTATAGTGCTTCGAAATGTTATAGAAAGATCACATGGCTCTTGCAGGCCTTAGAGTGAAGCTCCTCTCGTAAAACGCTCATTCCCTTCAGCTGTTGCTCATGTGCTCAATCACACCATCGAGGATGAGCTCTTTCATGTGGTAAACACACAATGCCCAAGTTTTTCGAAAGAGACCCTCAGAGAACATTCACTGGTGCGGTCATAGATGTTTATGAGGGGGTGGGGACGAAATTTGACATGCATGTGAAAGCTCAGTGGGAGGAGTGACCACAGTCACTCGATACAAGAGATGACATTCCAAAAATAACCCTACAAAGGGTATATAGGACCCTGCTTTAACCTTCACTGTCAGAAGAGCAGACTGTGCATGCAATGACGTTGATGAAACAAGTGGTGTTGGAAAATTAAACTAACAAAACTCCACAAGAAAACCCCTCACAAAGGAACAGGTTCCTCTGGAAAAGTGACATTATTTCGGACTTGAAGCGGATTGTAAAAACTGAAGACAGTGTGAACCCAAAGTCAAGGTTTAAGATCCCCTCCCAAAAAAGGATTTTACTCTTGCGTGGAGCTTGATTTGAATTTCAGAGTGTGTTTTGTCCTCCTCTTGAGGGGGAGGCAAAGCCGTGGCGTCTGCGGGAATGAAGTACAGCTACCAGTACCCGGTGTCACAGTACACACGCTCCAACACACACTACACTCCCACTCATTACACACCGTCACACTACTCCAGCAGCTCCTACTCACCTGGACACTACAGTTCCACAAAGTACAGCCCTACTACACTCCACAAGCCATCGTACTACACTCCACCAGCTTACACACCTGCCTACAAGCCCACCTCCACTTCCACCCCTGTCTATAGCAAGGTATCCCGGCAGAGCAGCTCACCGCGGACAAGTGTAACAGTACAGCATACTCCTACCGTAACCCTCAAACCAGCACGGGCCGTGCGCTTCACGAACGATGTCGTATTCCAGGATTTAGTCCGGCACGGTGAGCTGGAACAGATCGGGCGGTTTATGAGGGCGAGGAAAGTGCGTCTGGACACCATCTTCCATTCTGGTGAGTGAACCTCACCTGCATACATCCAGTGCTAACACATTCATTGTTTAATCTATGGTCGCCAGTATCAAATCTAATACGTATTTCAGAGGTGAAGAGTGTTAAAATGAAGTAAACCATTCATAGGTTGACTTCCTGTAGAGTGTAAACTCTTGGGCTTTATGGTGTGTTTAAAATATAGATCAAACATAGCGGCCTGACATGTCAACTTCTGGTTTAACCAATGGTAGGAAAATTGGGGAAGGGCCAGTGGGGGTCAAGGTTAAGCTTCGGCAGTTATGGTTTGTCTAAGTCATGTTGAAAAGATTGTTTTTATGAGTAAGAACGTCACCACAAAGTCATAATTATGAGTTGGAAACTTAAGATTTCTCTCCAGGAAACTCCCTTGATTTCTTGGGGGATGTTAGCAGAAAAACATGTTAAAAACAATAGATACCACTGTTGAAAAAAACAGCATATACTGGTTTTAGCTGGTCCTTTATGCTGGTGGGACCAGCTAAGGACCAGTTTCAACAAGCTGGACCAGCACAAACCAGCATCCATACTTCAAAACCTAACTATCAAGCAAATGCGTTTTTTTTTTTTTTTCAACAAGGACAGTAAATTTGTTCAAATGAATATATTTGTTTATTTACAGTAATCTACAGTAAAACTATTTTAGTTGCATACACATAATAACCTAGAATTGTGCAGTTATTGTATAATAGAATATATATAATGATTCGCAATGCACATTTTACATTTTATTTATGATTTTGTAGATGCAGAATTATAAAATCTCATTGAATTTTTTGCACAAATTGTACATCACCATCATGCTCCGTCCTTTGAACTTTGTAATTACGTAATTTCATTAATACGATCTTCACCAAGAAGACATGAATGCACCATTAGCCTTTTTTTAGCAGATGCTGTAAATACAAAAAGCTTGTTACTCCTTCACGTATTTTGATGAAAATAGATGTTTTTCACAAAAATTTGTTAAAAATGTGTAAAAATTGCACCTTAAGGGGTGTAACAGTTTGTCACTATAGCTTGTATCCTTAAAGAGACAACTTTTTATGCCTAAAAAGTGCATGTTACTACCTTGGAGTAGTCGTGTACATGCTTAAGGTACTACTATAAACGTTTTAGGAGCAAATAAGGTACAGCGATGTTTCTACACTGTAAAAAAAAAAACCTTTCAAAATGTTTCAACTTAATATAATTTCTTACCCTGCTGCCTTAAAATTTTCAGTTACTTAATGTTATTTTAAGTGGCAACTGGAATATTTTAGTTGACTAAACAAAAAATTTTAAGTCAGCGGGGTAACAAATTATTTTAAGTTGAAACAACTATTTTTTTACAGTGTATGAGTGTTCTGCCCCATTGACAAACTGTTATACCCCTTAAGGTACAATTAGTGTAAATTGAGTGTAAATAAATTTATATCGTTGTAGGTTTTTTGACGAATGTTTGCATCAAAAAGTTCTAATATAGAGTGATAAATCACTTGATATTAATGGCACAGGTGATGGGATAAAAAGCAATAGTGGTAAAATTCAAATCAGAGATTTATACAGCTGTATGCGCCAGCTGAGCAACTGGCATTAAAAAAATAGTTCACCCAAAAATGAAAATTTTGTCATTAATTAGTTTCCCTCAGTGGTTCCAAAACGTGCAAGGCATTCATTCATCTTTGGAACACAAATATTTTTGATGAAATCCAACAGCTTTCTGACTTTGCATAGACAGCAATGCGACTGACGCATTCAAGGTCCAGAAAGGTAGTAAGGACATCTTATTAAAATAAGTCCATGTGACATGAGTGGTTCAACCGTAATGTTATGAAGCTACTTCTTGTGTGCAAACACAAGAAAAAGAATGATTTTATTCATCAGTTTCTTCTCTCACATGTCAGTATAACGCATCATATGCATTTTATAATTCAGGTATATTAGAATTCCTTGGGAATGACATGTTTGCCATTTAATGAAATATTTAAAGTGGAAGAAGACGTGTTTGAGATTATTCAGCTATTCATGGTTCTTTATGTGTCTGTTTAGACAGAATTAGTTATGGAAATGTTTAATCTCACTTCTATCTGGAACTGAGCAGCCCATCCTAACAAGAGCCGTTTCTCTTCTCAGGAATGGCAGCGCTCCATGAAGCCGTGCTCTCAGGAAACCTGGAGTGTGTGAAGCTCCTGATAAAGTACGGAGCTGACGTTCATCAGAGGGACGAGAACGGCTGGACTCCACTGCATATGGCCTGCAGCGATGGTTATCCTGAGATTGCACGGTGGGCGCAAACTTAAACACTCACACTCCTACAAGCAGCAGTATTGCATTAAAATGTACCCTTGCAAAAACTAATGAATTTCAGAGATAAACGATACATGAAAACCATGGCATGAGTACTGAAAAAACATTGTTTACTAACTGTCTAAATAGACAGTTTCCTTTTAACTTTAAACTAAATCATGCCATATTTTCCCCTTGTAATAAAAAAAGCATGCTTAAAGCATGTCAGCCGGTCTGATCTGGTTTAACCTGGTCCTTAGTTGGTCATGAACTAGCTTCTGCTCAGGACCAGCTTAAACCACCTCAAGCTGCCATGCTTTAAATCATACCTAACCAGCATACGCACAGGGATAAAAGGACACTTGAATATATTTAAAAAGAGAGCATTTCATGTACTTAAGTACTTTTTTAAAGTACACTTTGTAATAATGTCAAATGAAAAGTTTTACTTTAAATAATTTGAATAATTATGTTTTCATATTCTTCTCTCATGCTTTAAAGAAGTACACTTATGTGTTTGATGGGAAGACAATACAAGTTATTTTGAAACTAAATATATGTAAAAACTCCTACATAAGAGGGTCAGATAAGCACTCTAAAGTTTAGAAAACATTACATTAAGTGCACCTAAGTATATTATTTCTGTATTAAGTAGGGCGTCTCATTTTTTCAAGTGTGCTACAGTGTACTTCTCTTTCACAAGGGTATAATATCATATTGTTTTCTAAATTAGTTGTATTGAAGTGTGAAATATAATTCCTCCTTTAGGTACCTTCTCTCTCTGGGTGCCAGCGTGGAGGCAGAGAATGAAAATGGAGAAAAACCGGCAGACCTCATCGACCCAGACTGCAAGGAACTGCTCAAGCTCTTCGAGACAGGCTGTGTCTGAGTGCTGACCCGTGGAAGAACTTGCTAGTTAAAGCTAGCTTTCGAAAAAAACATTCAGATCACTCTCCTGAGCTTCGCATTTTGTGTGGTTCTCCTGATATACTTTATCTTTTTGTTTTTGTTTTTTGTTTATTTTTTGCTTTTTAGCTAGACACGACTTTATTATACAGTACAGAGGGACAGCAAACGTTGCATATCTGTTTGCTTTTGAAGTCAACGTGAAGTTGCGTGACCTTGAGTATTTCTGAATGAAACGTGATATTGAATGAGAAGAAATGAAGGGTAGGACTTTTATCCATTGGAAGTAGATTGGATAATGAAAGATGGGGGTACATACAGTACCACAATGCAGACAGATGGTTTGAGGGAAGGTTTTGAAGGTTTTCTAATGTCAGACAAAGAGAAAAGTCGTGTCAGATGTGGAGCAAGTTATTAAACTTTGATAAAAAAGAAGAAAGATGGAATAACATACTATACACAATAAGACTAGGAATGTTTATGTAAAACATAAGTCACTTTCTTCATCACAGTAGCACCATACATTCGCACAAACCAGCATCTCTCATTGTTTACAGACGGATATCTGTACGCCATCTGCATTTGTTCATTTTCACTGCTTTGTTAAACATACTTTGTACAAGGGGTGATTGTTATTATTTTCATAACTCAGAAAAGTGATCTTTTATGTGACAAGGGATGCAATCCTGTAGATGCGAAGAGATGCTTGCTGAGAAGTGCACAGATAACTCAGAATGAAGGGTTGTGCCGTCTGTCTGCTGGGCAGCAGGAGAGCACAGATCCAGAACTTGCTGTCAGACTCGCATATGAAGAAATACTGAGGGGTTTGTGCATTACTGTTAAAAGTGAGGGCACTACTGACATTTTGAATGTCTCTTGTCAAAGTCTTATCTTTATCTTATTTTTTACAAGGTTTTCATAAATAAAGCTGCTTTTTATACACATATTGAGTTCTTTTTGCATTAAATCCATATTTGATATAAACTACCAGTCAAAAGTTTTTTTTAAGATTTTTAATGTTTTTTTTTAATGAAGTCTCTTCTGTCTACCAAGCCTGCATTTATCTGATCCAAAGTACAGCAAAAAGAATAAAATTTTGAAATATTTAAATATTACTATTTAAAATAACTAAAAATGTAATTTGTTCCTGTGATTTCAAAGCTGAATTTTTAGCATCATTACTCCAGTCACATGATCCTTCAGAAATCATTCTAATATTCCGATTTGCTGCTCAAAAAACATTTAATATTATTATTATTATTATGTTGAAAACAGCTGAGTAGAATTTTTTCAGGTTTCTTTGATGAATAGAAAGTTCAGAAGAACTGCATTTATCTGAAATAGAAATATTTTGTAACATTATAAATGTCTTTATCAATTTAAAGCATCCTTGCTAAATAAAAGTATTACTTTCTATAATTTCTATAATATATACTCCAAGATTTTGGATGGTATAGTGTATAATGTTACAAAAGCTTTTTATTTCAGATAAATGCTGATCTTTGGCAGTGTTGGAGAAAAAGTAATGTATTACAATATTGAGTTACTCCCTAAAAAAGTAACTAATTACATTACTTAGTTACTTTTTATGGAAAGTAATGCGTTACTTTACTTTTGCATTACTTTTTAAATCTGGATAGGGCTTGCTTGTTTGTTTTTAATATAAAAAGTTCTATTTTTGGCAAAGGTAAAAGCCTTTTCATACCAAAAGCCACAGCCTTTGAGAAAAGTAAAATTCACGTCTGTACAGTAGACCACAGAAGAAAAAAATGTCAACTCTTCAGCAATAAAAAAAAAGGAAAACAAATGTTACATTATCTAGAGAAATTTTTGCTTATTACTATGTTTGAACTGGATCATCAAAGGTTGGCAGTTAAGAGAATGGTTAAAAAAATGGGATTAAATGCATAAAGGATATTTGTATTATTTAACATATTTAATTATTGCAGGTTTGCATCATATTCTGAATTGAATTTCACTGTTTTTTTTTTTTTTCATTTTGAGCAATACTGAATCTGTTTTCTGTGAGTGAGATGAATTAATGCATGTTCACATTTATTCTAGAACTAACATCTTACTCCCCATTTCTCTCAACATGGGGACAGGAGAGCTTTTAATCTATAAATGGAGGGAAAAGTAACTGGCGTTACTTATTTGAAAAAAGTAACTCAGATATTTTCTTGTCAATTAAAAAGTAATGTGTTACTTTACTAGTTACTTGGAAAAAGTAAAAATATTAAGCAACTCGCGTTACTTGTAATGCGTTACCCCAACACTGATCTTTGGATCTTTCCATTCATCAAGGACTCTGAAAAAATATACCCAGCTATTTTAAATATTGATAATAATACAAATGTTTCTTGACCAGCAAATCATTAAGACTGGAGTAATGATGCCAGCTGAAAATTCAGCTTTACATCACAGGAATAAATTACATTTTAAAATATATTCAAACAAAAAGCAGTTATTTTAAACAGCAAAAAACAATTTTGCTGTATTTTGGATCAAATAAATGCAGGCTTGGTGAGCAGAAGAAACATTAAATATAATAATAATAATAATTAATTAAAACTCTTACTATTAAAAAACTTTTGATTGGTAGTGTATGATATTTATGTAGCATATGATATTTAGCGATGTGTGTTTGGAAAGACCTTAAAAAAGTTATTATTTTCAGTCAGAGAAATTTGCTGTTTGAAAAAGTGAAAATCTATGTTTAAAAAAACCCTGCGAACTGCAAAAGTGCAATAATAATTTTTTTAACTGATATTTATAATGATATTTAATATTTTGCATTAATATGCACCAATAAAATAAGAAGCAGTAGTATTTATTAATATTTATTTTTCTAAACATCCTAAAAAATGCTGTATCCTAATAAAAGTGCGTCACAATATATATTTTTACTATGGATATTTTTCCTCACACAAAGAAGAATGATAGGCTATTTAATAATTTCCATTATAAAACTAGACACAATAATAAACATCAGCATTTATCAACATTTGTTTTATTAAAACGTCCGAATAAAAAATTATACATCCTAATAAATATACCACGTTTTTTACTACGAATATTTTTTACTTCTAAGGGGGGTGGACTGCGGGTTTTTACAGCCAATCAGAAACGCTCTTTGTCAGTTACTATACATATTAAGGTTTGCTATTTGGTTAAAGTTGGCATAGGTTCGCAAAACCTTACGGCACTTTTAAGTGGTAAGATTTATTAGGCTATGTTTGCCAAATATAGATTTCTTACTTATCAAACCTGATCCTAAATTCAGAGTGTGGTTCAAGGTAATTCTTTAAAATGTAAAAATCATTCCCAAATCAGACCTATATTTGCAAACAGTATTTCTGGAAACAAATTTAAATACGCTTTACCTCGTTTCGCGCATGCGTTCCTTTCTCAGCTTGCTCGGCTGAACCGGAAATAATTCGTTGGCATTAGCAACGTTTCGGCCGAGCCAGGCCTGAATACAGAGATAGCAGAAGAAAGAGAAACAAACAGAGAGGTTTGAAACTATTAATTTACGCGTTTTCCACTATGTTAGCGTTAGTCTGAATATTTCGTGATGCCCTCGCTGTGTTTATGCTCTGGTTGCTTGTGAAATCCGCATCAGTTTCTCACTATGAACACAATGCTAACAGACTAGCTGCTAGTAACTCATAAACAATAACAAACACTGAGCTGCTGAATTATCTTACTTAAATGACATCCAGTCCTGTCGCTTGTGACAGAAATATAGTATCATGTGTCAGTAATATCTCTAGCCAGCCTTATGCACTGATAAACATGTTAGAAGTATGTATATTTAAATCACTGATGCTGCTGCTGCACTGATCTCAGATTGATTCGGTCATATCAGCTAATAAACTGTGTACCACCGATTTAGTTTTCAGTTTTGCTGTCTGAGTCTGTTATTCAAATGCAGTTTTATGACAATTGGTGTCTTTTGACTGAATTACTTAAATCTTTTCCTGCAGAAAACACATTGAAGAACAGGCAAACATTCCTGTTGAGCCTCATACTGAGATTGTGAGGCAAGAGACTATAACAGAATGACAAGGTAAAGCCATCTTATTAATAATTACAACAGAGAGACTTAATCAGAGAATGCATAATTAATTATAAGAGAACCACTGTTAAAAAGAAATGACTTGAGTGATAAACAATGGATCCTTTTCACAGATTCTGATGGTGCATTTTTACAGTAATTAAAATTGTAAAATTAGCAACGTTTTTTATATTTTCTATTTAATTTTAAACACTTTTTATTACATATTTTTCTATTAACTTATGTTTTATGGTCTTCTCAATGAAGTTAATGAGAGAGAGAGTTCCAGATGTCAAAATAAGACTTTATTGAACGAAGCAACAAAGCCGAGATGACCGTACCACATCTGAGTCTTTGTCTGACCAGGCTTCCATGCTTATTCCTTGTTTTTAATCAGCCTTTTTAACCAAAAATTGGCTAAAATGGTTTCGCTTTTTTGGTTTGCCAAAATTAATTTGTACTTCTCCTAGCATATTTTCTAATTGTGGAATTTTTCTAATTGTTTTTTGAAATAACTTTAATTTCACCGCTTTCTGTTGGATGGAGCTGTCCTCATCGGACATACATCAAACTTGTTTGTGCTATACCTGTCATTATGGAAATCCCCCAAACTCCCTGGTGCAATTCAGTGGAAAGCACCGGAGACTCACAGTCTGTATTGACACATCAAATATTGGAATGGTCATTATATTAAACAGTGTGTTGATTACTGTTATAGCCAAACACTACCAGTCAAACATTTTTGAACAGTAAGGTTTTTAATGTTTTTTTAAAGAATTCTCTTCTGCTCACCAAGCCTGCATTTATTTAATCCAAAATACAATATAAATATAAATATAAAGTAAAATATTTTTACTATTCAAAAATAACTGGTTCTGTTGTAATATATTTTAAAATGTAATTTATTTGTGTGATCAAAAGTAAATTTTGAGCATCTTTACTCCAGTCTTCAGTGTCACACGATCCTTCAGAAATTATTCTAATATACTTTTTAAAACAATCACTTATTTAAAATAAGTCTTCTTTACGTATTCGAAAGTTTTCAGACAGTAGTTATGGGTTTTTCTTTTTTCCTCAGCATTATTGTCGTTTGATTATTACTGATGAGATCATAGTCAGTGGCAGCTTTAACAGACTGTATTCACACGAATGCACAGATCTATTTCGATATATCAGAAGTTTTGTCCTGTTTTGAAAACATAACTGACTGTGTGAACATCAATTTCGTATAAAAGTATTCGAAAATGAAATTGCATTTAACTTCAGCTGCAATCGATCTTCAGAACAATAAACACAAAATCTTACTGTTCAGAAACTTTTGAATGGTAGTGTACATCATGTTTTTGAGTAAAATATCACAATACCTTTGCATTAAATTACACTATTGGTCAGAAGTCTGAAATCATTCAGTTGTTTTAACGTTTTAGAAAAAAGGCGGCATTTGTTTGATCAAAAATACAGAAAAAAGACTGTGGAATATTATTACAATTTTAAATCACTGTTTTATAATGTAATATGTTAAAATAAAGTTTATTCTTGTAATGCAAAGCTGAATTTTCAGCATCATTACTCCAGTCTTCAGTGTCACATGATCCTCCAGAAATCATTATAATATGCTGATTTGCTGCTCAAGAAACATTTATTATTAATATCAATATTTCAAAACACTGCTATGTCATATTTTTGTGAAAACCAAGATTCCTTTTTTAGGATTCTTTGTTGAATTGACAAATCAATGTAACATTATAAATGTTGTTACTGTTCTTACTTTTGATAAATTTTATGCAGTCTTTTGGAAAAAAAGCATTAAAAATCCTACCTCAAACTTTTGAGTATGTCACAGTTTCCAGAAAGATATTAAGCAGCACAAATGTTCACATAACATTGATAATAATCAAAAATGTTTCTTGAAGCAGCAAATTGGCATATTAGAATGATTTCTGAAGGATCATGTGAAAATTAAGTAAAGATGCTGAAAATCCAGCTTAAAATAGATCTTGTAAATTATAATATTTTACAGTATTGATGTGTTCACTGTATTTTTAAACCAATATGAAGAAACAGATAAATTAAAACAAATAATAATAATAATAATAATAATAATAACAATAATAATAATAATATTTTGCTATTGGAGCAAATAGGCAGGCAAAATTTTTTGCTGTAGTCTCCTATTTTATTTTCCCAAAACTGAGGAATATGAGAAGCCCAGAATTGTGAAAAGGGTCCATATTAAAATGTCTAACTACTTATAAAAGCAGCTTCTACTTAGTTTATGGTTTCACCGTTTTGGGAAACAGGTTTCAGGATGCACGTTTCAGTTTACCATCTGGTGTGTCTACATTATGAGCATGTTTATCATTACATATAGAACTTGGGGGAAGTACCTTTTTTAACACCAAAGTATAAATAAATAATCCATCTTTATAGATTTTTGTAACTGTAACAAAAATGGGACTTGTTTGTGGAACTTATCTACAGTTTCTCATATTTTGAATGCATCTTTTAATAAAACATCTTTTTCACTGATTTGCTTTTTTCAGCTCTTCTACCCCTAGAATGCACACATACAAGAGGACTTCTAGCCCTCGATCACCAACGAATTCAGGAGAGCCTTTTACACCAGCACATGAAGAAAATGTGCGCTTCATCCATGACAGTAAGACATGAGTCGCAGCTTTTTAGCTGAGCACCATTTTTACTTTTTAAAAGTGTGATTTCCACACCTGAAAACATCACTGAAACGTATAAATTCTATAAAAAGCATGAGAATGTACTTTTTGTTGTAGTTATGCTTCACTGTTAAATGTTAAATTGGCTAGAAATTATTCTCTATAATTATTTGCATGTAAATTTATTAAAGGAGAAGTCCACTTCTAGAACAACAATTTACTAATAATTTACTCACCCCCTTGTCATCCAAGATGTTCATGTCTTTCTGTCTTCACTTGTAAAGAAATTATGGTTTTTGAGGAAAGCAGTTCAGGATTTTTCTTCATATAATGGTGACTTTATTGGTGCCCCGATTTTGAACTTCCAAAATGTAGTTTAAATGCAGCTTCAAAGGGCTCTAAACGATCCCAGCCGAGGAAGAAGGGTCTTATCTAGTGAAACGATCAGTCATTTTATTCGAAAAATACGTGTTCGCTTTGTAAACACTGGATCTGTAGTTCCACCTACGTTCCGTGTGACCTTTTGACATGATTCAATAGTACGTAGTGTCGTGGACACGCATCCCAGAGCCTGTGCTACACAAGCTTTTGTGCTTAAAAAGTATAGACATTTTTATTTTACGAAAAAAATTACGATCATTTCGCTAGATAAGACCCTTCTTCCTCGGCTGGGATCGTTTAGAGCCCTTTGAAGCTGCATTTTAAACTACATTTTGGAAGTTCAAAGTGCATTATATGGAGAAAATGCCTAAAATGCTTTCCTCAAAAACCATAATTTCTTACTGACTGAAGACAGAAAGACATGAACATCTTGGATGACAAGGGGGTGAGTAAAATATTTGTGAATTGTTGTTCTGGAAGTGGACTTCTCCTTTAAGCCTTGCAATTACGACTTTGGATTTCAAGACAGAAATGTTCTACAGCTTTTGTGTTTTCTTTCCAGCTTGGCTTTGTGTTTTGAGAGACATTAAATCCCCACAAAATAGTGAACGTAATGATCGTGGACCACAGGAGTATGTGGAGAAACACCCAAATCCCAACCTACATTGTAAGTTTACTTTTATGTAAAAGTTTCTCACAACATTTTCTTTGCCCATATTTATGTTCATGCAGTGTTTTTAAATCTATCCGCTTCATTTTTCTCCATTCTTTCAGCTTTTATACCAGTGGACCTGAGTGACCTTAAGAAGCGAAACACACAAGACTCCAAGAAGTCTTAGACCGTTCCCTCTCTTTCTGATCCAGCAGTTTTTTTTTGTCCTCCCTTTTACATTTGGGACCTTTTTACTCTATCAGTCTTCTGTCAGCCAACAAAGAGCCACAAGCTGGGAGATTCGGCCACCCTAGTCCAGAAAGCTTCTCTCTTCTCTGCCTCATGGACCAGTGGTCTGGACTTACAGGCTGACATCTATTTATGCGTTACATTTTCAAGAGCCGTTTGAGTGGCCATTCCCTGTTTTTCATGTTCATCCGGACTCTCTGATTTTTTCTTTTTTTTTTTTTTTTTTTTTTGCAGATGTGAAAATACAAAGACCTGTTTTAGGATTTTTTTTTTCTTACTCCTTGGGTTTGGGTTTAAATTCTTCTTTATGTGCTTTTTTTTTGTTTTTTTTTTGTTTTTTTGTGGATGTGCAGATGACAAATGGGAAAGGCAAAGAACAGTGATGCTTAAACTGTTGGACAGACTCTACACAAACTTTCACAAAATGGGACGCAGTCCTGGAATTTACTCCTTTTTCAAAACGCGTTCATCACCCACCGGAGAGTGACTGACTGTTCAGTTAGTTTCATAGATTGATTGATTTATAAAAGAATTAGCACGTTTTGTCTGATAGGACAGGTAAGTTTGGCTCGGCAACTATTTTTAGTAAACGTACCTCCATTTTTAACTATGAATTGATACCTTAAAGAACTTTAAGTAGATTTTCCACATCTTTCGTTCCCAGCCTATAAAATTAAAATAAAAGAATACTTTTATGTTATCTCAGTCTCTCTGCATTGGATTTATCATAAAGTTTTGTCTGTTGACTTTGTCTTTGTACTCCTAAAATTCAACAACAAAGGAATACTTAACAGAAATGCATTTGAAGTTAAAATCCTTCTTTTCTGGAAATGGTTAAGAAATCATCATAACACATCTTGAAATCATAGTCATATCCAAATTTGTGTTATTCAGCACTCTTTAGAATAGGAAGTCAAAAATCATGTCTCTGACTAAACTATACAGTTGAAGTCAAAAGTTTACATACACCTTGCAGAATCTGCCAAATGTTTACATTACTAGTACTAAATTTACTAAAACATTACTAGTACTAAATGAAGAAAAAAATGATATTTAGGCAAACAAAAATCTTAATTCTGTTCAAAAGTTTTCACCCCCTGGCTCTTAATGCATTGTGTTTCCTTCTGTAATAGTTTCATATGAGTCCCTCAGTGTGAAAAGATGGATCTCAAAATCATAGTCATTGTTGAAAAGGGTTCAAATACACAAAAATGCTGAAAAACCAAAGAATTTGTGGGACCTGAAAATTAACTTTTTTTTATTGCTTTTTCCCCTATGTACATACACCACACAAACAATAAACAAATATATATTTATACAATTATATATAATATAAAATTAACATTTTGCAGATTCTGCAAGATGTATGTAAACTTTTGACTTCAACTGTATTGTATAAAAAAAAATTAAACATTTTAGGATGAATGAAATGAGAACATATAACTATATAACCCATAATATTTAGTGTTAAGTCTTCTGATTATAATTCATTTTAGAGGGTACTGTGAAAGTAAGAAAAGCTGAACATTACATTTTAGAAAGAGTTCAGGTAAGTGATCATATCATGATCCCATTTTCACTGCTGAGTTGGCTTTTGGAGATCATGTGATTTATATGAACAAACTTCTCAAACGTCTTATTAAACATCACAATTAAGCTTACATATGTTCATATTTTTCAGAAATACTGTGCATTTATGGTGGGTACCTATTTATTGTCAGTAGATGGTTGTTAGTTAATTTTGCAGATTTTTTAAATATATAAAATATATTAAAATATAAATATATATATACTTAATACCTTAAATATATCAAAATATATCAAAACTTAATTTTTGATTAGTAATATGCATTGGTAAAAACTTCATTTGGACAACTTTAAAGTTGGTTTTTCAATATTTGGAATTTTTTTTTTTTTTGCACCCTCAGAATACAGAATTTCAAATAGTTGTATCTCAGCCAAATATTGTCCTTTCCTAACAAACATATATTATTTACTTATTTATTCAGCTTTCAGTTTCGAAAAATTGACGCTTATGATGGTTTTGTGGTCCAGGGTCACATTTCATATTTTAAATACTTTGCACCATTTTATCACTCTAAACTGGAAAACATTAAGTTCTCCAGTATGTATTTTTTCGATAAATTATGGCATAATTTAGGTATAAATATTTTGTGTAATATTATGAAATGTTCTAAAAACGCAAAAATAAACTATGATAGAGTACACCTAAAAATGTTATTCTATCGGTTTTCAGATTATGTATAAAGATCAAATTGAAAAAAATTACCCTTATGACTGGTTTTATAGTCTAGGGTCACATATTTCTATTTGTGAGCTTGGAACGGTGAAAAAATAGAAGCTAGAGAGAAAATTACTACATAAACTTTTTTAAGAAAACCTACAGAGGAATTTAAACCGGAAGCGCTCGTTTCACCGAAATACGTCATTGGCGTTCCCGCTATAAATGTGGCGCCGGCGGTAGGACGTTGTTTCCTCTTTTGTGAGTGAGCGTTAGCACAGGGGCAGTGTAGTACTTCATACGAGCTGGTTTTGTTTTTAGTTAACGGCAGTGTTTAGCGTTAACAAAGGCCAGACCATGGCAGACAAGATGGATATGTCCTTAGACGATATCATCAAGCAAAACAGGCAGCGCGGGGGTGGCGGGCGCGGCGGGAGAGGAGGCCGCGGTGGCCGTGGAGGCACAGGCGGCGGCCGCGGTGCTGGCGCCGGCGGGCGGCTCGGAAACACAGGCGGAGGCTTTGGAGGCCGCGGCGGGGGATCTGGCCCCATGAGGAACCGACAGAGCCTGAGCCGCGGAAGAAGCAGACCTACGCCGTACAGCAGGGTAGGAGAAAGCGGAGAAAATCATGGGCGCATCCACATGCCTGGGTGAAGTCCCGGTTTTTATCTTTCTAGGCTGCCAGCAAACATGGCGGCTAGCTCGCTATACGTGCCCCTGGAGCTTCTCTGGCAGTGTAGTTCGGAGAAGCTCGGTAGATATATATTGTGCATAATGTGTTCTCTCCCTAAGCCCGTTGTCTTGCCATCCGTGTGAGCTTCAAGCATCGCGGGTCGGGAAGCTCGGCTACAGCGTGTCTGGAGCGGCTTGTGCATCTCCTATCCTGCGGCCGTCGACGCCATTTTGGAGACGGCTGATTCCCTTTCATTCAGCCTAAGCTTTCTTTGTTTTCGACAACCTCCAGCGCACATCCTCACACGGTCTACCTCGTGATTTTTGAAGAGTCCACTCTTGTTTTTTTGTGTGCGTTAAAGCCCAGCTTTAAGAAGGCCTTCGTTCCTCGCTGGAATTCGGCTTTTGTTTGGGAGGGGTTTCATGGTGTCAAATATCCTTGAAAGCAGAAATATAGTTATAGTGTTGGAGCCGTACAGGATAAATGGACTTTGACCATCCATGTCCAGCGATTATGGAGATCCCCCTTGCTAATTATTAGTTTGAGCTTAGTGAGGGCAGTATTTATATAAGCCCGTCAAAATGGCGTGGGCTCAAAATGGACGCTCCAAAGCGGCTTCAGATTCCAAGCATGGACACTTTTGGTTGCCTCGTTTTAACCACCTGTTTTGGACTTTGCTGTGCTCCTCCTCATCGGAGACCAGTGGAACATCCATACCCACCTAATGGAGGCCTGCTGGGATTCATTTGGAGTGAACGGCAAGAGACTCTCGGGTTGCTGGTAGCTAGTTAGCTTGCTACCAAGGGGGTGGGCAGAGGGAATATAGTGGTGTTTACAACAATAGGCTACATTTGAGTTCACTTCTTGTTAACCTACTGTATTCTGACGTCGTTTAATGCATGTGTAATGCTTTGAATTAACCCTCTGGTTTTCGTAACTTTTAATTGTTGACGGTTAAAACCGATAGAATAACATTTTTAGGTGTACTATATTGTATCAATGTCTATTTTTTGTGTTTTGAAAAGACTTAATGGTATCACACAATATTTATAGCCAAATTGTCACTTTGTAAAAGGGGAAAACAGATACTGGAGAATTTCAGATGTTTTCCCGTTTGGAGCATTTGAGGGAAAACTGGTGCAAAGTATTTAATTTCTATATGAAATTTGACCCTGGGCCACAAAACCAGTCATAAGGGTCAGTTTTCGAAACGGAGTTGTATACATCTAAAAGTTGAATAAATAAGCTTTCCATTGATGTATGGTTTGTTTGGATAGGACAATATTTGGCTGAGATTGCAAAAAAATCAATATACTGAGATCTCCTTTTTAAACTTGTACAAATTAAGTGTTTAGCAATGCATATTACTAATCAAATTAAGTTTTGATGTATTTACAGTAGGAAACGTATAAAATCTTAATAGAACATGAGCTTTACTTTATCCTTATGATTTTTGGCATAAAGAAAAATTGATAATGTATTATTGGCTATTGCTGTAGATATACCTGTGCTCCTTAAGACTGGTTTTGTAGTCCAGGGTCACAAATACGTAGAGCTGTTTATTCCATAGTTGCTTAAGACTTGTTTTAGATGTTATCTACATAATCTGGGATGGTTATGTAGATTTTTGCCCCTTAAAATATACTTATAATTTTTTTTTTTTTTTTTTTTTGTATTTCCCATTCATTTTCTATGTTGGTCACTTTTTTTTTTTTTTTTTTTTTTTTTTTTTTTTTAAAACCATTAAGATCATGTGTGATTTGACAATTTAGACCTTTATGTCTACAGATTTTTGTCTGTATAGCAAGTGCCTCCAAAGTAAACTTTCATATCAATCCAATCAAGTTAAATTGTAAAAATTTAAAATGTAAGAACTTATGTCTTTAATGACCAACCACCAGAGGGTTAAGATCGCCTCCACTGAGATCTAATGAATTGCACATCCAGTAAAGTTAGAACACGATCCGAACCAACGTCATACACGTACTTTTCCTACCAGCTGTGTCCTGCATTGGTTTACTTGTTTGTAGTGATGGGGTGGGCAGGGATTGCTGGAAATCACAGTGAGCGCACTGGGTGCCCCTGGCCTTGTTGAAGCGGAGCCCCCTGCTTGCCCCAACACCCAGCCGAGTGGACTGTCAGTGACAGACTGGGGACCCGAAGTCAGCAGGTGCGTTCTCTCTCATCTGTTGCAGCCCAAGCAGCTCCCAGACAAGTGGCAGCATGACCTGTTTGACAACGGCTACAGCTCGAACGCCGGCGGTGGAGGCGGTGGCGGCGGTGGAGCGGGCGTGGAAACCGGTGGAAAGCTCCTCGTGTCCAATCTTGACTTTGGCGTCTCCGATGCAGACATTCAGGTATGCGTCACTTTAACTTGTGCAGTGGAGGGTCTTAAAGTATTTGACATTCTGTAGCTAAGGTATGGTTTGTGTTACAGGAACTCTTCGCGGAATTCGGCACTTTGAAGAAAGCAGCAGTACATTATGATCGGTCAGGACGCAGCCTCGGCACTGCCGACGTTCACTTCGAGAGGAAAGCAGACGCCCTGAAAGCCATGAAGCAGTACAACGGTGTTCCCCTTGATGGTATGTGTGCATCCTAGAGCTTCCTTGGCTTTTAAGAAGATATAAAGTGCCTGGAAGTCATTGGATATCCTGTTGAATTGATATCACAGTGATTCTAAATCATATAAACGCTCTCTTTCAGGTCGCCCAATGAACATTCAGCTTGTTACATCACAGATTGACGCACAGAGGCGGACTCCGATGCAGGGGTAAGCGTAAATTAGTTCTTTAATTTGTTTTAGTGTTTTCTAATGTTTGGCATGACTAAATGTTTGGTTCTTCCTGACAGTCTAAATCGTGGTGGTGGTGGTGGCGGCGGCGGCATGAACAGAAACAGAGTTGGGGGCTTTGGCGCACAGAAAGGTCGCGGGGGACGTGGCGGCGGAGGAGCCAGAGGTCGGGGACGAGGCGGGCGAGGTGGCGGCGGCAGCAGCAAACAGCAGCTCTCTGCCGAAGAGCTGGACGCCCAGCTAGATGCCTACAATGCCAGGGTGTGTTAACTAATTCAAAGGTGCTTTTCAAACAAGCCTTTGTGTTTTAAAACAAATGGTAGTGACTTTTTCCTTTTGTGTTTCAAACAGATGGATACCAGCTAAATACCAACTCGTCAAGCTGCATTCCCCGCTGTTCCGACATGGGAAGAGTGGTCATCGTTGTAATAGCTTTGAACATGCCGGATGTTTTACACTCGCGTCTTCAGAAGTGATTTAAATTTGTGTACCGATCTCTTTTTCTCCTTTTAAAATGCTCAAGTGTTTTTTACCTACTTTGTTTTATTTTTGGTTTCCTTTTTGAGAAAAAACCTGGTTGGACTGTAGGATTTAAGGGATGGCCTTATCTTAACCATCCCTTTGTGTAGATCATTGAAATAAAAACCTGCAGTATTTAGTAACCAAATGATGTCTCTGCTTCGTTGTATACATATTGCCTTTTTTATTACACTGGAGAACTATCAACTGAAGCCAGTCTTGAGATGTAGTATTTGGGTGTATAAAAGTCTTATAGCAATAAGCGCACTTCTCATGTCAGCCACTAGGTGTCTAACTTTGTGTTTTGCTGTTACATAAATTATTAATGGCTGGCTACAATGCTTCAAGTCTAAACTTTTAATACTACTTTTAAAAAGCTGTTATTTTTGGTCTCCAAGTAAAAAAAACATGGTAACATGGTTGCTACATGCTTAAAAGGCATTAATGTGAAAAGCTTTTTGAATCTGCTAATACCATGTTATAAACCATGCTTGAGTTACTGCATTACAAGTAATGTGACTTATATAGTCATAAGTAGTAAAGCATTTTAAGTTTACAAAAACATTACTTTTTCAAATAAGTAATGCAAGTTACTTTTCATTCACATATTTTTAATTCACTGACACCCCTTCTGTTCTTGTGTTGAGAGAAAGTGTGAGTAAAGTGCAGACAGAGAGGTACTTTTATCAGCTTGAGGCTTATTAATTTCACTTTTGTTATGAAAGGGGTTTTACAGTAGTCAAAAATATAACTTGGGATTTTATCAAAAGTAAGTGCAGCCCAGGTAACAAGTAACGCAAATGTAACAATGCATTACTTTCCATAGAAAAGTAACAATGCATTTCTTTTTATGGAGAAATGGATTATTGTAATGCATTGTTTAAAAGTAACTTTCCCCAATAGTGGTTAAAATTGTATGCTGAGCCAGTGTTGAGGGTAACACACTACAAGTAACGCAAATGATGTAATCGGATTACTTTTTTACAAAGTAACTTTACTTTTAAATTTAAAATAAATTATCAGAGTCACTTTGTTTTCCCATTTATTCACTGACACCACTTCTGTCCCTGTGTTGGGAGAAATTGGGAGTAAAATGCAGAAGCAGAGGTACTTTAGCTTGAGGTTTATTCATTTCACTTTTGGTGTGAAAGGCCCTTTACAGTTGCCAAAAATATAACTTTTTTTTTTTTAACTGAAAATAAATAAGCAAGCCCAGCCCAGGTGACAAAAAGTAACACAAAAGTGAAGTAATGCATTACTTTTCATAGAAAGTGACTAAGTAATGCAGTTAGTTACTTTTCTGTGGAGTAACGGATTATTGTAATACATTATGTTTAGAAGTAATGTGTTATGTGATCAATTACTTTTTTCAAGTAACCAGTAAAGTAACACATTACTTTCAAATTTAAATGTAAATATCAGTTACTTTGCTTTCCCATTTATTCACTGACACCCCTTCTGTCCCTGTGTTTGGAGAAATTGGGAGTAAAATGCAGAAGCAGAGGTACGTACTTAAGCTTGAGGTTTAATAATTGAACTTTTAATGTGGCCCTTTACAGTTGCCAAAAATATATTTTTGGGGATTTTGTTATTGAAACTGGATAAGCAAGCCTAAAAGTAATGCAAAAGTAACGTAATGTGTTACTTTCTATAAAAAAGTAACTAAGTAATGCAGTTAGTTACTTTTCTACGGAGTAACGAATTGTTGTAATGCATTATGTTTAAAAGTAACTTTCCTTAACAGTGGTCAAAATAGCAAGTTGAGCAATTATAGCCAGTGCTGGGGGTAACACATTACAAGTAACATGAGTTATGTAACCAGATTACTTTTTCAAGTAAATTTCCAAGAAAATATCAGATACTTTTTTCAAATAAGTAATGTGAGATAAGTAAACTTATAAGAAAGCCCAGCCCAGATGACAAAAAAGTAATGCAAAAGTAACGTAATGCATTACTTTCCATAAGTACTCCAATTAGTCACTTTTTTATGGAGTAACGGATTATTGTAATGTATTACGTTGAAAGGTAACTTTACCCAACAGTTTTTAAAACTGTGTTGAGCAGTTATAGGCGTTTAAACGCTGTTATCTAACTTTATACTCTATCCTGAAGCCATGACCTTTATGAAACGTAAGCAAATCCAAAAGCTCAAAATGATTCATGCTCATTTCTGATTGGCCAAAAGAGGGCAAACTTTACTTCTTGTTCACTCAAAGAGTCGAAATCTGTCAGTCAGTTGCAGTGCTGAGCATTACAGGTAATGTGAGTTCCGTAATCAGATTACTTTTAAACTAAGTAGTAATGCATTATTTTTTTTTTTTTAACAAAAAAAATTTATTTACAAGAAAATATCTGAGTTACTTTTTCAAGTAAGTAACAGCAATTACTTTTTTCCCATTTATTGACTGACAAGTCTCCTGTTGGGAAATCAGGAGTAAATGCAGAGGTGTTGTGTTCGCTTTGTGAACATGATGTTACTGTAGTTCTAGACTAAATGTCAGCATGCATTTACTCATCTCACCTGCACAAAAACAGATTCAGTATTGCTCAAAATGAATAAAAACAGTAAAATGCAAACTCAGAATATGACGCAAACCTGCAGTAATAAAATATTTTAAAAAACAAATATCCTTTATGTATTTAATCCTGTTTTATTAACCATTGTTTCTACTGATGACCTTCAATGATCCAGTTCAGCCATACTAATAAGCAAAAGTTACTTTAGATAAACTACTATTTGTGACCCTGGAACACAAATCCAGTCATAAGGGTCAACTTTTGAAACTGGGATTTATGCATCATCTGAAAGCTGAATAAATAAGCTTTCCACTGATGTATGGTTTGTTAGAATCTGGATTCTGAGGGTACAGAAAAAAAAAAATCAAAATATTGAGAAAATCACCTTTAAAGTTGTCCAAATGAAGTTCTTAACAATGCATATTACTAATCAAAAAATAAGTTTCGATATATTTACGGTAGGAAATTTACTAAATATCTTAATAGAACATGATCTTTACTTAATATCCTTAGGATTTTTGGCATAAAAGAAAATCGATAATTTTGACCCATACAATGTATTGTTGGCTATTGCTACAAATATACCCGTGCCACTTAAAACTGGTTTTGTGGTCCAGAGTCACATTTGTGCTTCATTTTTTTTTTATTCCTGAAGAGTGCTGAATTTTTTTCTCCTTTATTCTATCGTACAAACCTGAATTTACTTTTCCTTCACTTTGGCTTTTTCCATTTGCCAAAAACAGAGCTTTTTATATTAAAAACAAACAAGCAGCACAGTTTTTTAAAGTAACGCAAAAGTAACGTAACGCATTATTTTCCATAAAAAGTAACTAAGTAACATAGTTATTTTTTTAGGGAGTAACCAATTATTGTAATGCATTACTTTTAACAGTGACTTTTCCCCAACACTGGCTAAAAAGGGGTCATCGGATGCCCATTTTCCACAAGTTGATATGATTCTTTAGGGTCTTAATGAAAAGTCTATAATATACTTTGGTTAAAAATTCTCAGTGGTAGTGTAAAAAAACCCACCCTTTTTACCTTGCCAAAATGAGCTCTGCAAAAATCATCTCATTCTGGTCGAGGCTGCTTTAAATGCAAATGAGCTCTGCTCGCCCCGCCCCCCTCTTCTATCTGTGGATTGATGAGCCTGTTTACTTTAGCCGCGTTTAGCAGCTAAACTTGCTAATTAGCACATTATTAGGAAAGACGATCGCAAAGATTAATTAAAAAAAAACCATATACTCACTTCTGCTGTAAGTGAAGCTGGATCATGAATGATTCGCGCGAATATAGACGGATATATGTAGATCGGGAGGCGCATTCCCTTCACAAACAAACGTAATCCACTGCATCTTCAGCGGCTCAGATGTCGGGAGTAAATGACGACTACTATGTTCATTATTACATCCAGCAACACAACACCTCAATCGCTCAATCGGAGATATTCTTGTCTAACTTACATCTCTTCTCTGGCATTGAAACAAAAAGTCCGGACTGTGACAGCTGGTTTGTGGGAAGACACTCATGTCAATCAACTATTGTGGGAGTGGCCTCTGTCAGTGTGACGCCACAACGACAGGCATCTGATTGTGCGTTCACACCAGACGCGACTTGCGCGAATAAATCACGCTATTCGCGCGTAGTTAGACGCTTGAACATTTTGAGTTTACTCGCTTCATTCGCGCATGAAATTCACTTCACAACAGAGGCGAATTCGCGTCATGGGAGTGGCTTCTGCCAGGCGGCTCCAGTCTCCTTGCAAAATGGCTGACATGGATTTTGTTAAGAGGGTAGCTGCGCTTTATGTGCTATGGAAGGCTGAAAAACGGCGTAGACTCGTTCGGCGCCGTGTCTGGGTCCATTAGATCAGTCCTCAACTTGTATATTGCTCAAACTGGGTAAAGAGCGTTTTTTACAACTTACCAGATTGTCCGACCTCCTCACTCACTTTCTTCCAAGCAAGATCCTTTTTATTCTTGTTTCTATAAAAGTACGAAGATGTATCGTACAGCTCCGGGTATCCACATACAGCGATGATGATTTTGTCCTCCACTGTTGTTTCGGATTTCTCCCTCCGCTCGCTACGTCGTAACACGTCACTACTAGAGCAAGCTCCTGATTGGTTAACGCGGCGCGAATATTCGCCAAAGTTCAGATTTTTCAACTTGCGCGAATCACGCGTTCACGCGTCAAACGCCCAAAACGCTCCATTCGCGCCGCGCCATTCGCGCGAATCGCGCTGCAGGATGTCTATTCGCGTCTTTGCATTGACTTAACATGTAAATCACTCGCGCTTAACGCTTCATTCGCGTCTGGTGTGAACGCACCTTGAGAAGGGCTCGATTTGAAAAAGGGAATATTATTTTTACAGATTAATTAAAAACCACTGCATGGATTTTTATCATTATAGGGTAGATTTGTACACACACTGCCAACACACATTAATGTTCAAACAACATGAAAAAGTGAACTTAGCATCCAATGACCCCTTTAAATAACTATACGCTGTTATCTATCTTTATACTCAGCCCCCGAAGCCACGCCCTTTAGGAAACGTCAGCAGATCCAAGGGCTCAAAATGATTCACGCTCGTTTCTGATTGGCCAAAAGAGGGCGGGTCGCTGTACTTTACTTCTTGTTCACCCAAAGAGCAGAGGTCTGTTAGTCAGGTGTGATACTGTAATCCCATTATTAATGCTTACATTATCTTTAAATAATAGCGTTTTATCAGGCAGATATCTGTCACGACAAACATGTAATGTACAGATAACCTATATAACATATGTTAAAAAGGAGGCGTAATAAAAGCCCCTGTTACAGTTCTCTCCACGAATTCACACCCATGTTCATCCGTTTGCGTTCAAAACGAACAAGCGGTTGTTTTTGCTCATGCGCAGAGAGCGTCAAGCGCGTGACGCGTTCGACGGTATTCCCGGAAGTGTGTCGCTCTCTGGCATCGTCGCCGCTCCCTCATCGCGCCATTGAGAAGTCAGGGAAGCTTTTTCTAATCTATTGACTCGCAGTACCCGCAGGTCCACGGTAAGTTTTCACAACAGAAACACCACGAATATCTCATATAACACACGCAGAAAATATCCTACAGCGTTTTCGCTTGCGTTGACGTTTTTCCCCGGTAGTTTTGCATCTTTTGTAGCTCGGTAGCAGCTACGGCAGGTTGTCACAAGACAGCAAGTTGATACATGCATTTCCTGCATGCTCCGCTAACTACATTCAGTCTTTTATAAAAATGATCAATGAAAAGTTATGGATGTGTGTAATTTTATGGCTCAGACTGGAGAGTATTGGGTCTCCAGTATCAGTTTGATCGCATGCTGACCAGCCCAGTTTTGTCTGAATTGATCATCAGGCGTTGTCTGATAGACTGTGGCGGTACATCAAAGTTAACGATCATTTCTAAGTGTCAGATTTTGCCTTTTTCTACATAATAGAGTCTTTTAGAGATTAAAATCTGGGATTGTGTTTTATAAAAGAGTCCACATTTTGACAGCATGTTTTCTGATCTGGTGCATGAGAAAGTATTTTGTATTTAAAATAATACAGAAAGCTAAACATGTTCTTAAAATAATCAGCTGCTTCATGTAAAACGTATATCGGATGATATACTTGAAATTGTGTTGTGACATTAGATCTTGACGTGAGAATAAAGGGCCAAGTAGTCGGAACCAATTTCGTTACTTGTTTTGTATGCTGTTGAGATAAGGGTAGAACCTCCACACAATCCACTGATTCATTGCACGAATTCGCGATTTGCAAATGTTAGGAGTCTAACTGAAAGCATATTTAACTTTTTTTATTATTATTATTAAACTTACTGCTGATAGAAATTATGTTCGGTTAGCAGCATTAGCTTGCTAGCATGAGGAGGAACTTCCTGGATCAAAGCTGCAAGTTCATTTTAAGTCATGATGAAATTACAAATTTCTTCTTTTCTTTCTAATTTGCTATATCTGTATTTTTTATCTTGGGCATGAACGGCGACTAAATACATTGTGTAGATAGTAAAACATTAATAAGGGTATAAAACGGATGTCTTGATGCAGTTATTTGAGGTAGTCTCCCATCGTCATGATTTTCTTTTTTGTTTTCCTGTGTAAATCCCGGTTAATTTAATCTTGCTTGGCACCGGCTGTTAAATCTACCTGAATGTGACGCTAAGTGATCTTAATAGAGAGCGAGGCGGAGATTAACGTAATATTTGCCTGAGCACTGATTGAATGTTAGGAAGTATTTACATAACCATTTCTTGTGTTCTGCAAGAGCGTCCTGGCTTGATTAACAAAAGAAGCCCACTGCTGAAACCCCCCGAAAAAAAAATCAGGGCTAATTTCCTTCCTGTGCAGTGCGACTGGCGCGGTGCATTTTCTAGTTCCTTCTTTCTGAGGCGAATTTACGATTCATACTATGGGGAAGAATAGGCTCATGAATATTAACTACGTAAACTGACGTTCGCCCTGTAAGTCTATCTTAATTGGCTGAGAGCGGAAACGGTTAGCGAATGAGCGAAGTGTACTATAATGAAGGCGTGGCTTATGGGTATTATTTAGGTCACGTGGTTCGTCGCGTCCATACGTTTCGAAGATACGTCGGCAGGATGAAATTAATATTCAAGAGCTACGCCGTCGCCATAGTATCCGTCATTTGGGCTATGGTGAGTTTGTCAGGGCGGTGTCTGCAGGCCGCCTCAGTGCTTAAACTTTGTCCTTAAGTCTATTGAGCAGCCGTTTACATTATTATTGTACAATATTTGTTTCAAAGGTTACATAGTGAGTATGTAGTTTGTTCACATACGATATTTAAAGTATAAAGGACAGAAGTTGTCATTATTTGATAGTAATACACGTTGCTGTAATAACCATATGTGACCCTAGACCACAAAACCAGTCATAAGGGTAATTTTTTTTAAAACTGAGATTTATCTGAAAACTGAATTCATATGAAAGCTGAATAAATAAGCTTTCAATTGATGTATGATTTGTTAGGTTGTGATACAACTGTTTGAAGATCTGGAATCTGAGGGTGCAAAAAGCTCAAAATAGTGAGAAAATCACCTTTAAAGTTGTCCAAATTAAGTTCTTAGCAATGCATGTTACTAATCAAAAATGATTTTTTTTATATATTTATGGTAGAAAATTTACAAAATATCTTAATGAAACATGATCTTTACCTAATTAGTGTATTTTTGGCTATTGCTACAAATATACCCATGCTGCTGAAGACTGGTTTTGTGGTCCAGGGTCACATTTGTTGTCTGTACTGAAATATCTAATTTAGTTTTTTGTTAAAGCTAAATGATAAATATGATTTTATTAATTATAAAACAGATGTTTAATGGGTGCACCTGTCCAACAGCATGCTTTTTATTCTCATAAGAGTAACTGGAGTGTGAAATTCTGCAGCGATATTTTTTTCTTTGCAACCAATAATATGATAAGATGTGAAAGAGGGAGGGCGGTGGCTGTGTCCTATATACTTGACCACAATTCAATATTTCAGTTCTATTAGGGGAAACTGAAGGCAAAGCAGGTTGCCAATTGAATTTATTATGTTGAGCGGTTTGAGAACGTTTGTGCGTTCTGTACTTTTGCATGGCTTATGTCCAAAATTAGTCTACCTCCTTATAAGCACTGCAGTGTTCTGGATGAATTTACTTTTTTCAGAAATGAATATGTAAAGCAAAAACAAACATGAACTCTTAGTGTGTTTTGTTCATGTCATTGTCTCAATTGTATAGTTCAGCCGATTGAATGAATAATAGATTTAGATTTCCTTTATGTAGTCTTTCAGGCTGATACAGCAGCAGTGAGACAGACATCAAAGAGCTGTGATGAGAAGCCACATAAAGGTCAGGCCTGATGGGCCATCACTGATATGACCACCGCTGTAAGTGCTCCCGTGGGCACTGGTGACTTTTATTGACCCCAGTCGAGGTAGAAGCTACGTCTGGGCAACAGAAAGTTATTTTAGGGTTTTATTTTTTTAGCCTTTTGATGATTTTCAGTACAGAAAGGCCTAAATCTATTTCTGTGTTTGCTCTGAAATTACTTAAAATGGTGCTTTTATTTCTTCAATCAGTGAAAACAACAAATATATGTGTCAGATAGATTCAAAATGTTTAATATTAGACCTAAAATCGTTAAAAATAACACAAGTATTTGTTATGTAGTACCAATATAACAATGATGCACTAAACTGCATGCGTTATTTATCAAGAAATGTTTTTGCTGAATCATTTCGATATTTGAAAAGCTGAAACAGACAGTTTAAAAGATTAGACAGGCAAGCTCAGTTTCACACTTGGCTCTGTAAAATGTGTGAAGTGTGTGTAATGCGAATGCAAATATGTCTTGCGCTTTGCTGTAAGGTGTTGTATAGTAGACATTAGTGTAAGTGGTTTCAGCAGTGTTTTCTGGTTTAGGTGAGCTGCTGTCATAGCAAAGGGACAGTTTGAGGAAAATCTTGAAAAGCAGGTTAGTTTAAGTTGTACAATGTTAGGTATGTGCAACAGGACAGTGTTTTTGCAATGCATTTTCCTTGAATTCATGTCTGTGTTTACATGTTTGCGTATATTTACACCTCTGCATGTTTATACCGGTTTAAAAAGATTCACATTTATACTAGTTTGTATAATTAAAGTTAATGAGGTTGTAAAATTTAGGCTCTGATTTCTACACTGCAGTATATGCTTAATATTAAAAAAGTTATTCAAAGCAAAGTTATTCTTAGAAGTGAACGAAAACTCAGTTGGATGTATTTATTTGATTCAGTATCTGTAGTATTTCCTACTTGAATACTATTATTAGATAAACCTATCTGAAAAACACAAACCTGCGACCAGACGGAAGTAGCAACAGGTCTTTCATAGTGTGACGTACTGTAAATCTGAGTAAAACTGATCCAAAAATGTAATAAGATTTAAAAATTGAGGTAAAAAAAATTAAAATGCGTGTATAAATTATTCACAATATGACAAATAACATGCATGTTGCAAATATATAGGATGAATTTTGATTTTATCTCGATTTTAAACCACTGTTTGTAGAATAAATGTTCATAATCAGCTTTATTTTGTTTTATTACTGACTTTTCGCTTGTCCTTAGTAACTTGTCTTTATACTTTTAGAGTAGTTAGCCAATTAGTTACATTGATAACACTTTGCAATAAGGTACATTAGTTAATGAGCTAAGAATGAACAATACTTCTACAGCATTTATTAATCTTAGTTAATGCTAATTTCAGCATTTACTAATGCAATGTTAAAATCACAAGTTGTTAGCATTAGTTAATGCACTTTGAACCAGCATAAACAAACAATGAACATCTATATTTTTATTAACTAACAGTAAAAAAGATGAATAGGTAGTGTAATAAACATGTTGATTGTGCGTTTATGTTAGGTAATACATTAATTTTAACAAATCACACCTTATTGTAAAGTGTTACTGTTATTAGTTTATACTGTGGTAATTCAGCTTGAATTTAAAATTTTGGATTTGTAACAACCTAATTTCAAGCCAAAATAATTGCATCATAATATGTTGCTATTGTAAAATAAAATTACATTTAAATTTACATATATTTATATCACAAATTACATAAAGCCATATTGCCTATCCCTCTGTTTTTCATAGCCTTGTTTTAATTTGTAAATGAGAAGTTTAGTTTAATTGTAGCAAGTACTATTCAGCAAGTCACATGCTATTGAAATGTAAAAATAAAAGATCTCTGAAGCGTTATTAGTTTTCTTTTTCCAAGATGATAAATGCTAACCTAAGGTATTTGGAAGAAATCTGGCACAGGAAGTCGAAGAAACAGGAAGTTGAAAGAAGACAAAGAAACATCACCACTAGCATGCTTTTTGTTTTATGTCGCAGTTCGCATGTCACAGTTACCATAGTTTTGCATGTTGAACGAGGTTTCCACTGCTACTGTGTTTGTCCTAGTATGTTCATGACAAGAGCCAAAGCTGGGAGGGGCTTCTTGAAGTGTGATCTATTCCTGTCTCCTCTCTTCTCGTTTCTTTAAGGACCTCTGTCTTTTCTCAAGCTTTGTGCAGCGTTAGGTCTATGGACACAAATACAGCTGGCGATCACACTGCTCTCCCCCAGCACGTCTGACCTTCATCTGAACAAAAGACGGCCCTTAGGGATCTCAACTTTCAACATCCCCTCCACCCACTTTAAATCCGTCTCTTGCTCCATGTTTGTTTTCGGTTGAGCCAATCTCGAACTGAAAGGCAGCGCTGCTGACCCTCCAATGATGCAGGCTGTGCTATTGATTGTGGAATACGAGGCTCATGGCTGTTGCTAGGGAAGTCTCATCACAATCTGGCCAAACCGTAATCACCCCCTTCTGCGAGGCTGATGGATCTGAAGGCACCTGCCCAACACAGCATTGACCTGCTTTCACTTTCTTCTGCACTGCTTGCCGCATCCTTTAATAGCTTTTATTCAAACATAATTTGGATTTCTGGTGCTCCGTCATCAAATTGTCAGCATGTCAAAGCTCAGCGTGACTGGAAATTGCGTTTTTTTGTTTTTTTTCCAATATTGTGATGTATAGCTGAATAAAAGAGCTTCTCAAAACAGAAAAAAAATGCTGGGTGGGACTTGATTTTGTCCATTGATTGGATCATTGATTTGTTGTTAATTGCCGTGATCATTTCAGGTTGCTGGAGGGGAGGGATTGAAACTGAGATGCTTTTAGGAAAGCTACCTTAAAATTGTGTTTCTTTTGAGGTAACTTAAAGGCAGGGTAGGTGATTTGGTTCAGAAATATTTTTTTTTTGTCATGCTGGCTGAAAGTCACTTCACATCCCAACAGAAATCAGTAAGTTAAGTGGTCTAAATATGTACCTACATCGTATCGTAGGTGTAGAACCATAAAATGTTCCTCCAATTATATTCCTCGGCCTGAGGGCTATGATAGGCTATGCTGCCTGCCTGTAAAAATATGTATTTGCATACCTCTGCACACCCTTCACCAGGTTTGCCAAATTTTCACAACAAATTCTTAAAACTAGCCCAAACGCGTTTCGAAAAATCGCGTTCCGGGGTGTAAAAATATATATATATATATATATATTTTTTTTTTTTTTTTGTCGGGGTTCCACTGCATAAACCCGCATTCCAGGGGCTAAATATGACATTATTGGGTCGCTTCATCCCACGGACATGAAAAACAACAATTCAACAAAATAGCCCAATTCTTGGCAACACTGCTGTTCACACAGACATGATATGTTATCAGCACGTTCCATTACTTGCCAAGTCCGGGGTTTTCCCGTGGAATTGGGCTACTTTAACACTGTTGCCGCGGGTTGTTTTTCATGTAGTTTTGAGTAGCAATTGGGCGGGTTTTGTTGCGACTTTTTATCTCACAATTCTTTTTTTCCTCGCAATTGTGAGTTCACTTTTTCTTAGAATTGTGGGATATAAACTTGCTATTACGAGAAAATATAATTTATTTATTTATTTTTAATTTTTTTTTTTACCCCTCAGTACAGGACTTTATTAATCAAATTTTTTTTTTAATCTAATCCTTGTTTATTATTGGCTAAATTACATTTCATTTAGATGTCCACTTAATAAGATGGCCATTTCCTTATGACAGAAATGCTACAGCCACTGTAATTTCTTGAATATTTGGACATCAGACTGTGTAAACTCAGAGCAAGGTTTTGAGCTTTTATTTTGAAATTATAATAAACAGTTAGCATATTGAGAAAGATATTGATGTATTCTCCTGTCTTTGCGTAAGTTTATACATGATTTATCTAGAGTTTAAAAAAATTTAAAGCTCGATTTTTATTTATTTATTTATTTTTTTAAATTATTATTTTTTTTTTTCCAGATTCTCAACTTTTTTTTTTTAACGATGTTTAACTAGTTAACTTGAAAATGTAGTTACAACATGATTCAAGTAACTTCTTTATTAACCCTCTAGTTAAAGAAAATGCTATTCCAAATGCACCACACATGAAGTTGACAACATAATGTAAAGTAAATGTTAAACAAATCACTTGTTAAATATCTTTGCAAAAAAAGATGCATCAACTACATCTTGTCTTATAGATGTTCAAAAGTAATACAAGGAAAATGACTGAAGGTATAACACCAGTAGACTATTATTATCTGTAAATGTTGTGTAAAAAAAATGAAAAGCACCTTTTAGCTTGTCGCCATGATGCAAACATGAAATATCAGGCATACACTAGTAGTTCTTTACAGGTTTTTTTATTCAGTTGTGCTGCTTTTCCATTGTTTTTTCTATGTAAACATGGACGCGTTTGACTGTTGCACTTGCATCTCTTGCAGCGTCTCATGCATGAAACGGCATTATAAAAATGCGGCGCTTAAGTTAAAAGAAGTTCACTCCCATCTCCTTACATGTTGTTCCTATTCCGTTGCCCACGTTGCATCTCTGTCAGAATGAAAGCACATTCTGTGTGATATGAGCGGTTAATCACGTGCGCGACGTGGTTGGATTATTCTTTTCTCTTTACTGTCATCATTGGTGTAAGTGTCTAATTCTGATGTTTGGTAATATTTCTATTCAAAATCGCGATTCATTGATTTCTAAAAAATAAAATTGTGGCAAAACATTAAATTCGACTTAATTGATAAAATTGTAAAAATCGCCCAACCATAGATTTACCTTACAAATCTGATAAAATGGTGCATGTTGTGTTTTCAGATGAACATCATAAACCTAAACTCTCAGTCACATGCAGAGATGGAGTTAGAGATGCTCTACACACGTAAATGACAGCAGTTTGTGTGGAGCAGCGTTTGCTGTGAACAAAGCCGCTCTGAGATGCACATACGTAACCTACATGCATGTAAATAAAGCGCAACGCAAATATTTATTTAACTGAATCATAGTTTTCGTGAATTCACAATAGTATTACTCTTTAACAGGTTTATAATATCATGCAGCCTTGCAAAATGATGCGTTATAATGCGTTTCATGTATTGTCGTCTGCGGAATGCGCCACTTCTGGTATTTTGCAAATTTCAGTCAAGGGTTTTTTCTTTTTTTTTTAATTGAGCGCTCAAATTGATTTGAGGAATCGTGATCGCCCTAATTATGCGTTCAGTTTGTAAATATGCGTGCAGATGCGTAGTCTTTCTTATCAAAGTCACGTCACCAACTACTGGCCTGGCATGCATAATACAGCGTTTTTGGTCATTTTCGTGGATCCGTGCAAATAGGGATTGTTTTGACAACGCCGTTGTCATGTAAACATACGCTAAGAGAGTACAGTGTTGCATCAGAATTTAGAAGTTAGCTGTCTACGTAGGAAGAGTGAGCAAAGGCCAACTGAAAAAGAATGGAATGTTTACAGCAGAAGTATTCCCTGAGATCCAGGGAGAGGCAAGGATATGAACAAAGTTCCTCTGTTTACATTGGAATTTTTCTAGACTGTCCTCAGAGTACGTCAGTTTGGACATGTTGAGACCTGTGAAATCTAAAATAAGAGTATGGTTGCCTCCTGAAACAGGCATATATTCATATTTACCATTAAACTGCCTGTCTCTTCTGGTAAAAACTGAAGATTTTGATGAGTCATGTTGCATTTATGGGCGTGTCCTATCAGATGATCCCTATAATGGGAATTTAGTACTGGCTAACACCACCTGACACTAACAAGTAGCAAATAATGGTTCATCGCTGTAATGAGACTACTGGCTGCTGAAGACGTGCCCCACCCCAGCTTCCTATTTCAATAGGAAATACATCAGCATAGGAAAGGAGGCCATTTCATTGGGTTTTTTTAAGAAATGAGCTGTGCAGCTGTGCAGCTTTACTTATTGTATAATCTCTCTAACCATGTTCAGTGTTTTTATCTGAAGTTCAGATCGTTTCAGCTGCCTAGGAACATTATTGTTCAGTCCTGCTGTGTTGTGGTGTGTTTCTTTCCTGACTCATCTACTCTCTAATTAAGTTCAGTCATCTTGGGTTCGGGCCAAACAGAGTAAGTGCTTGTGTGGTGCTCTGTTACCCACAATTCCTCCTGCACACATGACCCTACGGTGGAGATAATTGTTGTTCTTGCACATTGTGGCTGTTCAGGCTCACTTCAGCCTGACACTAGCACTGTAAAACGTCTTTGTTTGTCCCTTTGGATTTTCTTCCCATATTGTCTTGTCTGTCCTACACAGTTCATGTCTTTATTCCAATTATTTTTGTCATGATGTTGCAGCAGCCACAGGATACGTTACCGCCACGATCGGGTTTGGGGTTAAGTAGGACAGGAACTCATTTTCTGTGCCATGCCTCGCATGCAACACAATAGTGCGTCTACGAGGAGCTCTACAAAACTGTGTCGTTGGATGTTTTTAGCCAATGAGTCCTTTTGAACAGATCAGTGGGTTTGTCTGTCTGAATGTTTCCAGACCACCTCGCTCATTCAGACGATGGCACAACTTGTCTTCAGTTGTAGATGCTAACCAGATTTTTGTGCCCATGAATAAATGCTGCACTTTGCTTTCATATTTCATACAACTTTCATCTTAGTTAAGTATGTATTTAATTAACTCGCTTGTGAGTTCACGGTTTGAATCTGACTCAGTCAGTGAATCATTCAAACGAATGTGAATAATTTAGTGAATCTCTTCTACTGAAATGCAAGTCATTTTTCGGTTCTGTCTAGTTTTAAATAATTTAAAGGTATAGTTCACCCAAAAATAAAAATTCTGTCATTAATTACTCACCCTCATGGCATTCAAAACCTGTAAGACCTTCGTTCATCTTCAGAACACAAATTAAGATATTTTTGACAAAATCCAAGAGCTTTCTGACCCTGCATAGACAGCAACGGTACGACCACGTTCAAGACCCATAAAGTAAGGTTGGGTGTCGTTTGAATTTTATCGATTTCGATTCTTATCAATTCCTATTTTCAAATCTAATAAGATAAAAAAAAAAAAAATCTGATTTTTTTTTTTTTTTTTTTTTTTTTTTTTTAAGTGAAACTTTTAGATGTCAAACATACTACTTCTGTCTTTACAAAGTGTTCTGTTGCAGCTGGATAACATGAGCAAGCAGGTAACAGAACACTTGAAACCCAAATACAGAAATTGAAATCAAAAGTTTTCTTTTCATAAATATTCTATCGATTAATCGTCATTAAAGCTAAGAACGATATTCAGTCAAGAACAGTTAATGATTTTCTTTTGTTTGATTAACATTAATTACAGGCAGCACGTTTATTAGGCTGCAGTTACACCTGCTTTTTACACGTGTGGTTTCTTTCACATCTATTTATGGTTCACTTAATAATAAGAAAAAAACGGCAACAAATTTTCAGCAGTGGAAGTGCACAGAACAGTTCGAGAATTTTTAAAATCGCACAAAATGCGAACATAGGAATCATTAAGCGGAATCGAAATGCACTTGTTTTTTCAAATACACAGTTCTTGGAAATGTGGAACCCGTTCTAGATACCCAACCCTATTAGAAAGTTAGTAAGGACATTGTTAAAATAGTCCATGTGACATCAGTGGTTCAACCTTAATTTTATGAAGCTACGAGAATCCCTTTTGTGTGCAAAACCCCCCCAAAATTACGACCTTATTCAACAGTTTTTCATCTGTTCCACGACGAATGCATGTACTCATGAACGTGCATTGAAGACTGAAATGGGAGAGAAGAAATCATCAATTGAAGTCATTATTTTTGTTTTCTTTGCACACAAAAAGTATTCTCGTAACTTTATAACATTACGGTTGAAGCACTGATGTCACATGGACTATTTTAATGATGTCCTTACTACTTTTCTGGGCCTTGAACGTGTCAGTTGCGTTGCTGTCTATTCAGGGTCAGAAAGCTCTTGGATTTCATAAAAAAATTCTTAATTTGTGTTCTGAAGATGAATGGTCTTACGGGTTTGGAACGGCATGTGAGTAATGAGAATTTGCATTTTTGGGTGAATTATCCCTTTAAGACGTATATTGGTAATTCTCTCCTCACACTCATAGTTTTGATTACAGTGCATCACATCTGGTTGGATATTCGCAGTCTAGACGCATAACTTCAACAGATCCAAAGCTCAAACTGAATTTGAAAATCCAGCACCTGATTGTAAATCCACGCAACTCTTGTGCTGCTTTCTATTGAAAACAAGCAACTTCCAGCCTGTCAAAGAAAATGAAAAGGTGGCTTTAATGTTTCAAATGAAGAGCCAATGGCTCCCACAGTCATTTTTTTTAGTCTGAACTCCTGTCATCCAAGTGAAAAATAGTTGTGTCTGGAAAACGAAGCGGGATCTAGTGAGAGTCTCACTTTTCCTTTCCCAGCGGATCAGACCTGCTGTTTAATTAACACGAGTGCTCTCCATAGCTACAGTTTCCTGGCTGTACGATCGCGTTGCATAACAATATTAATATCCAGGAGGCTTCTGCTTGAGCGTGAGAGTACTTTACTTTGACAAGTTACCACAGTACTTTATGATATATGTCTGACTTTCTGCAAGGTGTTTGTATAACTCAACAGACCTATTTTCCAACACAATTCTGTTGGCGTATTTGAAGGAGCTCAGCCAAGCTCCTGCACTTGAGATGAATGGGTCTATTAATGGATGGGTTTCTCCAGACCTTGTAGTATTGAACAGCCGTGTTTTCTTCCTCATCAAATTAATTATAGCATCTAAGTTGTAGGTCCATTTCTCACTCTCTCACTTCACTTTGCTGTACTCAATGTAAACCCGAGGATAACCGGGTCTCTTGAGGATACTGATTAGTTTTGTCAGGTAAATCCTCTTTACCTGGCATCTTTTGACATCCCACAGCTCTTACTGACACTTCCCCCCTTTAATTGGTGCTAATCTTGACTACATAATCTTGTTGGTTTCGTGGTTGCTCAGTAACGAGCCTAATCTCAGGCTTTGTAACCCCTGGACTAACATGTTAGTCTTGCTCAGGCTTCCCTGCTGATGTTAGTTCTGGATAATCCCTAATTAAAGTGAATTTAGCTCAGCCGGACAGAACTGAATGGAGAAGTGGGTGGTGCCGATGTCAAATTCAAGCCGTTTCCACTGTCGAGTGCGTGAACTGGCTGTGACAGCTCTCTTAGCTTTGTTTTAAATGACCTGTTGTTGTTCCCCCAGGTTATGTACCTGCTGCTGTGTTTAGGAAATAATTGTTACAAGCACGTTAAACACGCTCAGCTGTGTGAAATTACGCTGCATTCCCTTGTGCGTATTAACATTGAGACGACTGCCAAATGGCTATCGCCAGTGTTTGTACTGGTTTACTCTGGCAGCTGAAGTGATGTAATCTGGGCATGAATGCGTTTCGCTGAACTGCGCTTGCTGCAGGACCTTGTTTTTTAATGTTTTGCTGATTCTTCAGCAGAAACAGATTGCACTTCGTCAGTCTTAATTAACTTTTGCCAGCTCCAGAAGGGACATGAGCTGCTTTTTTATTACACACTGGTGTTTTGCTGTTCTGCTTCCCTCAGCCAGTTCAGCTTCTTGACTAGGGAGGTCAGTTTTCATGAAAACTCAGTTGTCGTCTAAAATAAATTGTAAATGTTAATATCACAAAATGTCCAAATATCTTTCAACCAGATGGAGCTCAACCGAAAAATTGGTAATGAAAAAATTCTGACATGTTAAAACACTAGCACAAACCGTCTTTTGGCGCAAACAAAAAGTACTGTCAGGATTTACTAAAGATGCGCAGTGAAGAATTAGCACTGAAATGGCGTAGACACCATTTATTTTTGTGCCTGATCTTATTGAATATGCATTTGATATTACGTTAACTCTGCCGGCTGCAACTCTACATCTACACGAAGTTAGTGCTGGTCACTTTCAAGCGCTGCTTAATATTGCGATGGCACGGCAGCAAAGTTCCTTGATTATTACGCCGGAATGAGAGTATAGTTCCTAGCCATATCGGTCTAGAAAATCGCAACTTTTCATTTTCCGTCAGTCTGAGTACACGATGTAACTACAGAAGAGTCAAGTTTTAAATAGGAAAAATATCAAAACTCTTTGGTCATTTTTGAACGAGATGCTAACGGTCTAATTGGATTCAATAATCTATGCTAAGCTATGCTAAAAGTGCTACCGCCAGACCCAGAGATCGGCTGAATGGATTCGAAAATGGTAAAACTCAACTGTTTTAACTGTAGAGGAGTTGGACAATGAGCCTATTTTCAAAAAAAGTGGAGTGTTCCTTTAAATGCATGATGCGGGGGCAAAGAACCACCCGAAGCGAAGCCGTTGATTATTTCGCTTATTCCATGACCATTTGCCAAGTTATAGACAAGTTAAAACTAGTATCGCTCTTTGCAGCACAGTATTTGAAAAATGATAGTTATATACTTTACAAACAACTAATTAATTCAAAAACAGTGATTTTTTTTTTTTTTTATCACTTCATTGCTGAGGAATATAATGTAGCGATCTACATGTGCACAGCGCAATGCGATCTCCAACCTCTCTCTCTCTCTCTGTTTGTGCGCATTTGTGTGCATCAATTAAAGCAGCGTATTATTATAAAATGGTGATTAAACTGACTTAGAACTACCTGTGCATTAAACGGTTTTACTGCATACCTGCTAGTCGATCAGTATTCTGACAGACCATGGAATAACTCCCATGATTCCACACTCAATCATGGCATCATCAACATTTAACTATTCTAATGTCCACACCAACACACCAACGCCCTGTTAATTTTAAGCGTGTGCTGCAGTTTTGTTGCCTGCCACTTTAAATTCTTGAGCTCTTTGAAACAGGATGGACTCTGATTGGCTACCAATAGTTTCATATTTTTCAGTTGGGGAAAAAAAACCAAAAATGTTTGTTCATCGTTCCTCTGTTTCTTTATTGGTATAGTTGTGTTGTGGACATTCTTGTTCTCATATAATTACATCAATTAATAAAACAGTTTAGCTATCGTCTTTACACAAACACTATCTGCCGGAAAGACTAGAAATAATTTAATTTTGTTAAAACAAATATATAATAATAGTAGAATTACTGATAAAACTGATAAATCTAACACAGGGCTCAACGCTAAGGATTTTTTTCTACAGGCCCTGCCACAAAAAAAACCCCAAAAAACAATAGTTGCTGTTATCATTTTGACCCATGTTATCTTTTATTTTAATAAATAAAAAATTTACATACCAATTAAATTGTACAATTCTCGATTCCAATTTCGATATCACAGCAAAACCTACAAGCCTAACAAATATAAAGCTCAAACATGATTTGTTTGTTCAAAAATAATTTTATTACAAATTAAACAATGCTTAGGGAAAAACAGCAGATGGGCTGAATGAACGCAAATTCAGTCTCTGCCAGCAGGTGGCGCTTATGGAATAATGATACAGCGTTTCCCTGGTTACCACTGTAAACAAAGCAGCTCTGTGATTATGAACGCAACTTTAAATGCATTATACAGAGGTAAATCAAAAGAAAACAGCATGTAAACCTTTCTTTAAACAGTCCGTTTTCCTCAGAGATACATTCATATAAACACCGTTTCAATATTTAGGATATTATGTGCGATATTTTGCGCATTGTGAACTGTGATCTTGCTCTGCCTGCTAACGTTACAGTATTTTTTTCCTTTTTGTGTTCGTCTTCAGCATCTCTGGCCTCTGTTAACGGATGTTTAAGGAGTTTGTAATATTTCCACCCACATGACATTTTGAAAAAAATATAGCATGCAGTTTGTGTGCAAGCCCGGAACAGAGATCAGATAAAATATGTCCTATCGATCGGTGCATACTCTACTGTATAAATTAACTATAGATTAATCATTGTTAAATCTACAAAGTTACTTGTCAAGACGGATATTTTAAGACACTTTTGTAGGCTATTGTCCATCAGAGACCCGTCTCTGTGATCGCTTGGAATTTCAAATGAACAAGACTTAAAAACACTAGCAAATGATAAACTTTCGTGACGACGCAGCAGTGGCCCGATCGGGCCAGTGACCGATTCGTCAACTGTCCCGAGCGTCTTTCACGCTGGCCCCGGGCCATCAGGCACTCCTTATTGTCGAGCCCTATAATATCAGCAATATTTTTAACCCCTAAAACAGTTACAAACCCTAAATCAAACTTATTTATTTCCATAAATCAAGAAAAGCAGGTTTCCATATTTCCTCTTGAGCCAAAAGTCCTGCAAAGTTCAGCTCAAACCGGTATTAAACGCATTTGAAGCAGCTCCTCAGTGTCTTCAGCGTCACTAGAAACTTCTGGTCAGATATCTTGAATCTAGTCGCCGTAGTAAGGTGTCCCTCTATGAGCAGGATTGGTCACGCCTGGTTTAATGCTAATAGAAACATGGCAACCCATCATGTGTCTGTCTGCTTTCTGATCCTGAACTTCAAATCCTGGCCGCTGGAGCAGTGTGCCAGAGCTCGCTGATGAAGAACGGCCTCTCTCTCGCTGTCAGGAGAGCGCAGGGGCCCAGAATGGAAAAAGACATGCAGTGTTATCTGAGTTTCTGTCTGACCGTGGCCAAAACCAGCCCCTGCCAAAACTATAAGAGGGCTGCTTTGACGATGTTAGGATGACTTGCTAGAATGTTATGCTCTTTTATTGATTACATTGTGTCGTTTTTCTAGTTTATAGGCATTTTAATGATAAGGGATGGGGCAGAAAGAGGGGAGGAGATCTGCTCAAAGAGGGGAGAAGTTTGGGAATCTCCCGAAGTGTTACGCAAACAACATCTGGCTTTGATATACACAACCTAAAGGCTGTTCTAGCACACCATATGCTGGAGGATTTTTCTTCCTGTTGTTCACTGGCTCTCTTTTGGTTCACATCTTGTGTGTTCGTTCATATGTGGTCCTCATTACAACTGTTTGTGAGATTAGCTGGCAGATCTTTACTGGTTGTTTGAAAGAAGTGGTTGGATTTATAGAAATTTTTCCACTCTTGGCGGCCAAGTGGAATTTCTCTTCTTGATGACTTGAAGGACCCTTTCAGGGTAACAATTCAGTATGAATTCAGTAAATAACTGTTTTAATTATTATTTTGATCAGTATTTAATGTTTATTCTTTTGAAAATAACAGTTTTTTTTTAAAAGTGTTTAGAAATGACATAAAAAATATCAAATAGCCATTTTGATAGGGAGAAATTCTTACTTTTATTCAGCAATAAAGCGTATTTTACAAAAGATTCCTATTTCAAATAAATGCTGTTCTTTTGGACTTTCTATTCATCAAAAAAACAGTGGGCTAAAAAAATGTTGGTTTTTCAGAATTTTGATTTATTTATTTTATTTTATCAATAATAGTGCCCTATAATATTTTTTTTAGAAATTCTGTTGTCTGTTTTTATTCATTTATTTACTGTATTCATGGCAATTAATTGTGATTTTAATATTTTAATTTAATTTTAATAATCAAAAACAAAGTGTAATCAGTTGAACTCATTAAACTTTACCGATTTAATAATTCATTACAATTTTATAAATAGTGCCTTATAAAATGTTTGATTTTCAAAAAAATCTGTTGTCAGTTTTTATTTAGTTAATAATTTATTGTAATCGATGCAATACATTATGACTGTAATATTTTAATTTTAATAATCAAAAACAATATATCTAATCAGTTAAACTCATTAAACTTTACCAAAACAATTTATTGCAGTTTTAACAATAATAATGCCCTATAAAATGTTGTTTTTCATAAATTTTGTTCTGTTTTAATTTATTTATTGATTTATTGTAATTGCTGAAATAAATCATGATGTTTCTTATAAACTAATGATGTTGTTATTATTATTATTATTATTATCATCATCATCATCACCAATTCTACCCCCCCCCAAAAACAAAAAACAAAAACAAAGTCTAATCTGTTGCACTCATCGACTATAACTATTTAATAATTTATATAGCATTTGAACAATAATAGTGCCCTAGAAATGTTTGTTTTTCAGAAATTGTTTGTTTCATTTTTTTATTTATTGTAATCGCTGCAATAAATTGTGACGTTCCTTATAAAATAATGTTGTTGTTGTTATTATTATTATTATTATTATTACTTTTTAAATTATAAATTATTATTTATTTTAAATTATAAACTTCTTTTTTTTTTTTTTTTTTCCTTTTTTTTTACATTTATCTTTATCTTTAACTTGTACCCTAGATTTGTCAAAAAACTTGGCAAAAAAAAAATGCAACAAGCTGTGGTCGGTCTTCTGCAGATGCATGTTTCGTGTGTCAAATCAAGTTGAAAGTGATTGAGTTGTGTTATGAGTAAGATTTTTGAGCGTTTAGCACGCCAATACCATGTAAGGAAAGGAAATGGTCACAGCGAGGTGCCTCTTTAAGCAGAACGAGCTGCAGTTCTGCAGAACAGGAAACTACAGAAGCTGCTGTCAAGGTGAAGCACTCGCTGTATTGGGGCAGCGCTCCGGCTGGCTTTAGCACGCTAGCAGCGAGACAACACCAGCACTTTCTGTTCTAAAGCTGCTGCATTGCAGCACAAGTGTTTCCCAGACATCCTCTGCATTCATTTCTGCATTAAGCGTAAATCTTTAAAAGGCCACGCTGGGTAAAGACGTCGGGATGAGTCTTATGACATGAATGTAAACATCCAGCAGTGAGTCTCTTTTTCTGACGGATTCAGCTAGTCATTTTTCATGAGATGCAAATCTCTGTCGTTTATTTGTGAAATCTGTTGGTTTGTTTTTGCATCAACTGTTGAAGTAGTTTACAGTGTTTAAATCTACAGCATATACACTACTGTTCAACAGTTTGGGGTTAGTAAGATTTTTATTTTAGGATGAAATTAATACTTTTATTTAGCAAGGACACATTCAGTTGATAAAAAAGTAACAAGAAAGACATTTATAATGTTACAAAAGATTCCTGTTTCGATAAATGCTGTTCTTTTGAACTTTGTTTACCAAAAAAATCCTGACAAAAAAGTGTCAGTTTTCACAAAAAAATATTAAGCAGTATAACTGTTTTCAACAATAATAATAAATGTTTCTTGAGCAGCAAATCAGCATATCATCACAGAAGTAAATTTACATTTTAACAGTTATTAAAATAGAAAACAGCTATTTGAAACTAAAAAAATTTCACAGTATTACTGTTTTTTTCTGTATTTTTGATCAAATAAATGCAGCCTTACTAAAGAGAAGAGATGTTTTTCAAAAACCTTACAAAATCTTTCAGACCCTAAACTTTTCAACTGTAGAATCTATAGTCTGAATATTGAGAAGAACATTTGAGTTTTTCAGTGAACTTTTGTTCAAAATAAAACAGCTATGTTTAATGACTGTTTTTATTAATTAATATTGTCATTTTTGTTTTTTATGTTTTTAAAAGTTTCAAAATTGATATGAAACCTATTTTATTTTTTTTTCTTGAATTCAGTGTTAGGGTTTTTTCCCCACCATAAATTCAGTGTTTTCTGTTTTAATTGTTATTTACTGATTTCTTTTTTTTTCCATTTATATTTTTCTGGATTCTGTTTTAAAGGTTTAATTTAATTTTAATGTTACAAAACAGCGGCTAATCAGTTGAACTCATTGAACTTTCACAATTTAATAATATATTAGAATTTTAAAAATGATAGCACACTATAAAATGTGTTTTTCAGAAATCCCGTTGTTGTTTTTTTTATTTAATTATTAAATTGTAGTATCTGTAGTCTGAATATTATTGAGAAGAAAATTTCTGGACATTTCTGAAGAACCTGTTTTTCAATGAACATTCCTTCAAAATAAAACAATTGTTTAATGACAAATTTTATTAATTTATTTTGTCATATTTGTTATTTATATTTTTAAAAAGTATCAAATTCGTTTAGGTTGAGTTTTTTTTTTTTTTTTTTTTCTGTTTTTATTTATACAACTGTAGTATCTACAGTCTGAATATTAAGAATATTTCTGAAGAACCTGTTTTTCAGTGACTGTTTGTTCAAAATAAAACAATAGTGCCTAAAGACTAATTGTATTGATTAATTTAGTCATTTTGATAATTTTTGTAGTTTGTTTTTGAAAGTTCCAAAGTTTTGAAGTTAATTTTTTTCCCGTTTAAAACTAATTCAGTATTAGTTTTATTTATTTATTTATTTTTAATTGTTATTTACTGAAGCAGTTAAAAAGAATGCAGCCTTGGTGTGCAGAAAAGACTTTTAAAAGTATTTTTAAATAACTTTCTAACAATAGATTATATCATAATTTGCTTTTATAAAAAAACCTGTATACAACTGAAAAAAATGTAGAATAATTTTGAATTGTGATTCGAAATGGTCAACTGTCAACCTAAAATATTTACACCCTTTATCTCTCTGTTTGTGTGTGTGTGTGTGTGTGTGTGTGTGTGTGTGTTTGTCCTGAACACACACTTAGCGCTGTGCAGTGCATTTGAGTCCCTGCAGTAATTGGCTTTGACCACTAATGCAATAGTGCTGAATACAGATGCCCACATTAGGTCGTTTTCTCAAGTCCTTTTCCGCTGCAGTCCAGCCGCAGATGGCTTGAGTTTGCATTCTCTGTGTGTGGTGAAATCATTTAAAATTCATTAATATTATTAAAAATTAACACGCTGGAAGAACTGATCACATGACTTCAAGTGGGTCAGATCTCCACTGCGTTTGGTAAAGACGTGTTTGTTTCCTCACCTCTAACCTGTGTATGTTTGTGTTTTCCTCCAGCTGTCAATCATGGCCGAGCAGGAGCCCACACCAGAGCAGCTAGCCGCAATCGCAGCCGAGAACGAAGAGGGCGAGGCTGTCAACTACAAGCCGCCAGCCCAGAAGAGCCTTCAAGAAATCCAGGAACTCGACAAAGATGACGAAAGCCTCCGCAAGTACAAGGAGGCGCTGCTGGGCACCTGCAGTGTTATTGCAGGTATGTGTCGGTATATTGTGCACGCTTTCTCTGCTCTGACCTAGTTTGATGAAAGTTTCTACGCACATCACAACAGTCCCTTTCCCAGAATTCATCCCATGGACCATCTCTTCTTTCAGCGCTCTTTGATTTTAGCTCACTTGATTAGTATGTCTTGGCGCGAGCAGCTGTCGCTGCCCTTCTCATGCTGGGTCAGTCATATGATGCGCCTTCTTTCCTGTGTTATATCATGTTAAATACATTAATATTTTTAATTTCTGAGTTAGGGTTTTAATGTGTTATATTTAGGGCATGAAGTCAAAATGTCAAGGTGGTCGATCAAGAATTTCCATAAACAGGAAATATCATAGAGAGGATCCCTGCAGCCCCTCGTTGATGCATAAAAACTTTTAGATTAGTTCAGGTTAAAAAGTCATGTGGTGTGACTTCTTTAAAAACTTTAATTATTAGTAAAAAGTTGTCTAAAAATGTTTCAAATTAGAAGGTTTTTATTCGGCATGGACACATTTAATCAAATGTGACATTCATTTTATTTTTTCCCAAATTATTATTATTATTAAAATCATTTTTTCAGTTGAAATTTTTCAGGATTCCATTCTTTTCCATTTAAATTTTTCCGGGCTCTATTTTAATGGTGAAATAAAATTTTAGTAATCAAAAAGCATGTGTAATTAATTAAAATCTTGACACTTATACAATTTATTAAAAATGCAACAAAACATTCATTTATAACCCAGTGAAATTGAACTAATTTATTTAGGAAAACAAAGTGCTGCACAACAGGGGTTTACTGTTACAATTAAAAAATAATTGAAATAGAACATAATTGTAATTGATGCATACATTATATTGTGCAGAAATATATTTCTGTCACAATTTCTTCATGTTAAACTGAACTTTTATTTTGACAGGTTGCTGTGAATACCTTAGTTTTTGTGTGTGTATATAGCATGCTGGTGTTCGTAGTAAATGAAACACTCATTCACACAATTTTTTTTAGTTTAATTTAACATTAACATTTATAGTTAATTTATATATATATATATATATATATATATATATATATATATATATATATATATATATATATATATATATATATATATATATATATATATATGTATGTACAGGTTTAATATTTACAAACAATAGTCTAGTCTTTTGATTTAGTAATCCAAAATTTGACAAATTCCACGACATTCCATGTTATACAGTAAATGTGACTGGATTCCACGATTCTGTCTGCGTTTTCTGCATCGCACAATCATCAGGCCCTAGTAAAGACATTCATAGCATTACAAAACAAATTCTGTTTCAGATAAATTCTTTTGAAATTTGTGTAAAAAATATGGTTTTTACAAAAATATTAAGCAGCACAAGAGTTTTCAACATTGATTATAATAAATGTTCCTGGAGCGGTAAATCAGCATATTAGAATGATTTCTGAAGGATCACGTGACACTAAAGACTGGAGTAATGATGCTGAATAATAAAAATTTAAATAATAAATCCAAAAAAATCTGTATTGTTGTTGTTGTTGTTATTATTTTGATCAACTCATTTAATTTTAAATTGTGATATTTCACAACATTGCTTTTTTTATTGAATATGTATACAAATAAATGCAGCTTTTTTGGTGTAAGTGCCTTTTAAAAAACCGTTAACAAATCTTACTGACCCCAAACTTTTCATAGGTTAAAAAGTTTGGTACTTTTGGTAATGTACATAATTTCTTTTTACAGTTTTAACAATTAATATTCAATGATTACTCCACATGACATTTCTAGCCACAAAATTGAATCGTTTTTTAAATAAATAAAAATATACCAGGGTTTAAGTGCTTTAAGGCATTTAAGCACAAAAGAAAAAAACATTACATATTATTTATCAAGCCTATAACGACCTAAATCAATGACAAAAAAAGCATTTTTGGCAAATCCAGTTAATTTACCATAGAAATGTTTTTTTAAACTTTTAAGGCTGTTATAGCGCTAACTGTGGTCCAATCTCCCTAAAAATTTGCATGCTTGTTTAGAATCACCTGTCACATGTGCTCACCAATTTTGTGAACTTTTGAGTTTTCGTCTAGGCTTTATAGGCTTTTGAGTATATTTGGACAGGCTTCTTTTCTAGACGAGCCCATTATAGCTTCCCAAAGGGTAAATGTCAACATTTTCTTTAAGAATTATTGATCTAGAGAGTCCAGAGAATTGTACTACAGTGTTTTTTCCAGATTGAGCAAAAAACCTAGAACTAGTTCGCAAAAGTTTGATTGACAACAGCAGTTCTTTGGAATGAGGAGGTCTATCATATGATATGAATATCATGTGTATGTGTGAAAAACGGTGCAATATACAATTGCTTACGCCCTTGAAAAATGTGATATTGCCCCCAGTGGCCAATTTCTTTCAAATTTACCTTTAGGGCTGTGACTCAAACAGGCCCATCGAGTTTCGTTCCGATCGACTTCAGTTACACTTGTCTGATAGGTGCGTAAAGTTCATCAGTGTATGGCGGCCATGTTTTTTGAGGTATGCTAATGTCCTTATAGCTCCACTTTGGACTAAGTATCTGAAAACCATTCTTTTTGTCCGGCGTGAACCAAGGATTCCAACGACATCAGACACTTGAGCCTACGATGAACCATTTAGGAGTTATGAGCGATTTTATATTTTTGATTACAACTTATAGTTTGATCTACCCGATCAGTTTTAAGTGGAGATTGCTGATCCTTGGCCATTTGAACAATTACAATAGGCTTTCAGCGCTGCACACTTGAACCCCTAATAAAGCCAACAGATTTTATTTCATGTTGCGCCGCAACGTTGGTGTACTGAACTGAACTGTAGTTTGTATCATGAGCCAGTTGCTGGTGTCCAGCCTGGCTGTAGTATTTGTCAAAATAATTAGCATGTGATCTTCATCCAGATACGCATGTTGTTCCAGGACCTTCAGATAATGTCGATCCAGGAATGTGTCCTACTTGAGTAAATCATGTTGTTCTGGCCTGGAGCTGTAGGCTCTAGGGTAACGCTTCTCAGACGGGGCCTCAAAGCCTCCAAGTGCTGTCCTTGTGCGCCGTCTGCCAGCACCCTCACAAGAGCGCTCTAAAACGAGGTCACATATCTCAAGTTCCTGCTCCTCTTTGTTTTTATCAGCAGTCGGCCATTACGACAACCCTGCGTGTTACGGTTCATCCCATCACCTGAAGAGCAGTTTGAACGAGCATCAAGAGACGAGCGTTTAATCACATGCATCAATCTCATTATTTAATGAAGCAGCTCCCACAGAGATGTCAGTGAGCATGATGGATGGGCTACAGTAAGCGTCAGCGGGGCGCTTCCGCAGTACCTGCGTTCACATGGACGTCAGTAACGGGCCTGCAGGCCGTACTCTAAACAAATAGTAAAGTTTGCATGAGTTGCTTATAGAACAAGCGACATCTAATGGATTTGAAAAAGTGTTTTTAAACATGTTTCCCCACATACACCCGCTCCCCGCCTTTCATTGTTCAACAAAACAAATAGTCCCGCCCTGATCTCACAGCATTAGCGGAGCCAGACGTTGAGCTGCTGAAACAAGCAGAGCGTTTCTGGAAGTCGTCGTCATCAGACATTCCTCAGGAAGTCAATCTATCAATGTCTGTCAGCTGAAATAGAATTATTTTAAAGGAGAAGTTCACTTCCAGAACAAAAATTTACAGAATTTACTCACCCCCCCTTGTCATTCAAAATGTTCATGTCTTTCTTTCTTCAGTTTCTTTAATTCAGTTCTTCAAAAAAAAAACCTTTCATAATAGTCACGAAATAAATTTCAGGCCCTGGATATACAAATCTCAATCTATGCCTTTTGTTTTGTTCATTTAGCGGATCCCAACGTTGCCAATGTTCAGGTGACACGGCTAACTCTTATGTGCGAGACAGCTCCCGCCCCGCTGACCCTTGACCTGCAAGGTGAGTAGAGATAACCTGGTTTGTTGAATGGTTAGTTCACTCACAAATAAAAAATTGACTCACTCTCATGTCATTCCAAACTAAGACTTTTGTTCATGTTAGGACTATAAATATAACTAGTAAATAAGGAAATTTTGTACATTTTAGTTAAAAAAAAAAAAAATTGAACAAGTTAAATTATTCTATATAATGCAATTTGAAAGTTTAAAATTAAGAGCTCCAACCCATGTTCCTAGAAAGAAATTCAGTGAATTGATTTGTACCTGAGCTTTAAAGAGGACTCAACCCTTGTTTTATACTGTCTCAGTCCAATTTACATTCACACTGGTGTTTTAGGAAGCCAAACAAATTAGAATATAATAATAATAATAATAATATGCATTTTATATTATTGTTAGTCCTATGACAGTAATAGCCATATATTGTTATATTATACTACTTTCCTAATTTGAACACTAGAAAGAGATATTTTGAATTTGGACTGGAGTAATGTTACCCATTTGAACTGCTAGCTGTCAGCAATTCATACTGCACTTTTAAGCTTTTATTTTGATGGAAACAGCAGTAGAGCTTTTATTTTGACAGAAAACTCCAGCTTCAGTGAAAACAGGCTTACAAAAACGCATCACACCACAAATGTAGTGAAATGCATAACTGCATAAAGCATTACTGGTGGCCGTTGCGTTCTCAAACACACACTAAACTCACAGCACATGCAATAAACGAGTTCACAGCATTCACTGTGAACTGAGTCACTTTGAGGCATGGAAAACATCGGATCACTAACTGATCGCCTGAACGAAGTGCGCGCTTCGCTTTGAAATGCGCAGCAAAAACAGATTTCATTAAGAGATTAAGCCATATTTTGCTTTCGGTTTTAGTTTGTTTGACCGATATTGTGCCAAAGCATAATGGTCCAAAACACAACTTTAAAGACCTATTATGTTCGAATATTTTAAAATTGTACACTTAATGGCTGGAAGACCTATATCATTTCATATTGATAATATCAAGACAGATTTGCTATTGCGATAGCACAATATTGATAATATCGTTGCATCCCTATTGTTGTTATCGAAAGGAAATAAACATTTTCAAGTTTCAAAAAGCTCATAAAAACATTGTAAATTGTTTATTGAAGATGTAGGACATCTCTGAATTTAATAGAGAAAATTATTGGTCATTCAATCTCAAACACGCTCTGTTAGCTTAGATAATTTAGAATTTTCATCTGGTCTTGTTGAAATATGTAGTCGAGTATCATCAGCATAACAGTGGAAACTAATTCCATATTTTCTAGTAATATTACCAAGGGGCAACATGTATATTGAAAATAGCAGAGGGCCTAAGACAGAGCCTTGTGGCACTCCATACTTCACTGTTGTTAAAGGAGAAGTTCACTTCAAGAACAAAAATGTACAGATAATTTACTCACTCCCTTGTCATCCAAGATGTTCATGTCGTAAAGAGAGTATGTTTACTGAGGCAAACATTTCAGGATTTCTCTCCATATAGTGGACTTATATGGTGCCCCCGAGTTTGAACTTCCAAAATGCAGTTTAAATGCAGCTTCAAAGGGCTCTACACTGCTGAGGAATAAGGGTCTTATCTAGCGAAACGATTGATTATTTTCTAAAAAAAATTGACAATTCATATACTTTTTAACCTCAAACGCTCATCTTGTCTAGCTCTGTGTCAACTCTGTGTGTTCCAGTTCAAGACAGTTAGTGTATGTCAAAAAACTCCCATCCTATTTTCTTGTCCAACTTCAAAATCGTCCTACATCGCTGCAGAAGTACCGACCCAGTGTTTACAAAGTGAACGCGCAAGGAGGGTCAAACACCTTTTACAAAAAAAGGTAAAACAGCGATGTAGGATGATTTTGAAGTTGGAGAAGAAAATGAGTTGGGAGTTTTTTGACATACCCTAATTGTATTGAACCAGAATACATGGAGTTGATGCTAGACAAGACGAGCATTTGAGGTTAAAAAGTATATAAATTGTAATTTTTTTAGAAAATAACTAATCATTTTGCTTGATAAGACCCTTATTGCTTGGCTGGGATTATTTAGAGCCCTTTGAAGCTGCATTTAAACTGCATTTTGGAAAGCTCAAACGCACAGGCACCATTGAAGTCCATAATATGGAGAGAAGTTCTGAAATGTTTTCCTCAAAAAACACAATTTCTTTACGACTGAAGAAAGAAAGACATGAACTTCTTGGATGACAAGGGGGTGAGTAAATTATCTGTAATTTTTTTATTCTGGAATCGAACTTCTGTTTTAAATGAGATGTTTCGCCGTTTAAACAAATAAAGTGATAACTCTCCGACAGGTAGGATCTAAACCATCTTAAAGCCTGGCTTTGAATATCCGTATAGTTTTGTAATCGACCTAAGAGTATTTCATGATCTATAGTGTCAAACGCAGCACTAAGATCAAGTAAAACTAGCAATGAGATGCAACCTTGGACTGAAGGAACAAACAAGTCATTTGCAATCCATATGAATAGAGAGGTTTGACCCAAGTTTTCTGAAGAGACATAGACTCTTTATGTGATGAACTGATTTAATTTAGGTTTTTATTCACCTATAAACATCAATCAATGCACATCAAATACTGTAATACTAGTTTGACACGGTAGTAAAAACCTCTGGTTTCTGCATGTTTCAGCTTCAGTAATGAACATTACAAATTTTGTTTTTGAAAGTTCAAAAACTGATCAACAAATATAATCATATAATTTCATCACATCACATTGATTTAACAGTCTGAGGCAATTTCTTTTGGATACATTCATGCCGTTATCAGAGCGTTATTTATGTTTTTGCAAAGCCAAACCTGTAGTGCGACATAATCTTACCGTCACATGACCCAGATAAAGCGCAGCAGGCTGAAAGCGAGAGCTCAGCGCTGGCAAAGAGAGAGAGAAAGATGAGCAGACGGAGGGTGTATGTGTCCTACAGCCATCTGCTGGAAACATCATTCAACTGCAGCCTGTCATTCACACATGAAACACCATGGACGTTCAAAATCAACCACATCTGACTCATGATTTTACTGGCCATACACACATTATTTTGCACACTATTTTACTTCTTTTTATTTTTCCTTATGCAAGTCATCATTAGTGGTTGACTTCTGTTTTTTTGCTGAGATCTTACTGGGATATTTTAAAAGTTGAAAGTTGTAGTAACTTGTTTGTTTGTGTTTGGTCCACTCTCAGGCGATCTGGAGAGCTTTAAGAAGCAGTCGTTCGTGCTGAAGGAAGGAGTGGAGTACAGGATAAAGATCAGCTTCAAGGTTAGATGACCAAAACTGGAAACAATTAGATTCAGTAACTCCTAGGAATTGATGGTATCGCACAACTTCTGTCATAGTATGAGAGTTTCATAGCGATGTGGTTGTATGTTAGAAGTTATAGAAATTCAGTGATGGGTTATATTTCATAACCATGTATTTGTGCCGGTTAGTGGATAATCCAGTAAATCAAAGGTACTTCATTTCCAAGTTTGAGTATCCACCTTATTTTTCCCATAAGAGTGGGTGCAGCCATTTGTACATTTTTTGTGTCTGGCTTCCGGTCTCATCCACTTCCAGCTATTTTTAGCTGCACAAAAAGCTCGTTTTGCTGCTTGATATTGCAAACTGGTGTGTCTTACCATATTATTTTAATGTATTATCTTAATTGTGAATACACTGGTTTGTAGTGCAAACTCTTTTACCGTTTACTGCACTTTGGGATTCCTTTCATTATTTCCCTATGGCGGATTTTGAACCGGACATCTAACACATTACCAGAAAACAGCTTACTTCCGCATTGAAAAATAAGGTGGATATCCTCTTACTTCAAGCTTGGACTCTCTGTATTTCCACATTAGTCCATGTTTCTTCCCGTCCCGTGTTAAGCAATCACACATTGTTTACTGGCCTTACTGACTGCATGTAAACATGTCCAGACATGTCGCATTTATCAGTTACATAATGTAACATCATACCTCTGTTGCAGGTAAACAAAGAGATCGTCTCGGGGTTGAAGTACGTACAGCAGACCTATAGGAAAGGGGTGAAGAGTAAGTGTTCTTTACGAATTGCAATACGACATTCATTTTCAGGATACATTTCACCCTAAAATCAAAGCCAATTGATGAATTAGTATAAAGTTGTTGTTTTTTTTTTTTAATAAAACACTTTTAGAGCAGCTTTAATGCAAATGTGACCCTGCACCACAAAACCAGTCATAAGGGTCAATTTTTTGAAATTGAGATTTAAACATCTGAAAGCTGAATAAATAAGCTTTACATGATGTATGTCTTGTTGGGATAGGACAATATTTGGCAACTATTTGAAAATCTGGAATCTGAGAGTGCAAAAAAAAAATCACCTTTGAAGTTGTCCAAAATAATTTCTTAGCAATGCATATTACTAATCAGAAATTACGTTTTATATATTTATGCTAGGAAATTTACAAAATATCTTAATGGAACATGATCTTAACTTAATATCCCAATGATTTTTGTACAGATAATTTTATACAATGAATTGTTGGCTATTGCTACAAACATACCTGTGGTACTTATGACTGGTTTTGTGGTCCAGGGTCACAAATATGAACATGAAGTAGGAATGGGCATTAAAAAAAAAGTATCTCTCAGCCATGTAATAGTAGTACTTGCCAAGAAATTGTTTAAAAGGCTAAAATGTATTCCATTTTAATATAAGAATTAAAATCTAGTAATAATCTAGTTTAAACTGATGTCTTAAACAGTTTGTCACTAACTGAAAATGATTGAATATTATTCTTCCTTGCCCATTTATATGCACCAGTATAAGAATACACCCTAATACAGAGTTGTTTATATATCTCAGTTTTGTTTTTTTGTTTTTTTCTAATGACAATATTTTATTTGGTCCTTGACTCATTGGCTCACCTGATTCTTTCACAAATGTTGACTCATTCAGTGACGAAACATTGTAGTGTTTTGCTCAGTGGTGAAGAATTCTTTCAAGAAATGCTTATTATCATTGCCAAATGAAGAAAAAATTGAGATTAATATTAGGGCTGCAAAACGATTAATCGCATTCAATATAATTTGTTTACATAGTATGTGTGTACTGTGTATATATATTATGTATATATAAATACACACAAATATATGTATATATTAAAAGAAAATTGTATGTGTATATATATTTATACTTTATAATTTACATTATACATAAATATAAATATTTTACATATAAATCTAACGTTTTTCCCTAATATGGGTCATTCTATATTTAGGGGTACATTTAGAATTTGACCATGTGAAGATTTTTTTTTTTTTTTCCTTTTTCCCAAAAACCCAAACATGACCTTACAAAGCTGCTTTGAAACAATCTTTATTGCATAAAGTGCTTTATAAATAAAGGTGATCTGTAGGAATATATGCATAAAATGCCATCTATGTTTGCTACTGTCCCACAATGTTACCTTTACTGGGTAACACAGTTGACAGGTAACTTAGTTGACATTTTTAGTGTTTTTGGCCTATACTCAACATGGAAGCCTAGAACTACTGAGCATATGGTATGTATAGAAATGTATTTTTATAAACAAAACATAAGTTTTAGTTAAACTGTCTTGTTAAAAATTGCAGCAATGATACTTGTGTAACACTGTTGACAGTCAGTGAATCCACTCTTGACACAGGTTTGCTAGTTTAACCAATATTAGGGGAAAGAGAGAGAACATAACGTCTAGTATTTCATCCATGTGTTTCTAGATGAAATATAATCAGACTGTGCAAATTATGTGAGAATGTGACAAACCATTCCTTTTTGAGGGGGGTTTTTAGTGGGCACCTTAGTTGACAATGGTTTTTCGGACACAAATAAAGCAAGTTATATCACAATAAACACATATTTTTGAAGCACACACCCAAATGTCTTGATAACCTAATCTACTATGAAATAAATGAATTTTTGAAGTAATGAATAGTAAATTGAGCAACTTTACAAAATCGAACAGCTGAATACCAGGGTTGTATGTGATATGAACATTTTTGAACAAAAGATATAGCTTTTTTAACATATAGTAGTGTGATATAAATAAAAAAATATAATTGTGGACTAGAAAATTAAGCTTCAGGGCTTAATAATGATGTAAACGTATCAAAAATATACTTCACGGACACTATTATATGACCCATATATACATGTATGTTTGTCTTTTATATACATAATAAATGTACACAGTACACACACATATAGTATGTAAACAAACTTTTGAATGTGATTAATCACGATTAATCGTTTAACCTATTTATTGAACTGTTTGTTTTTGCAAACCAAGTGACTCATTTGATAATATCAGCTTCCACAAAGAATCATTACGATGTTATTGTAGATGATACATATCGCTCACCCCTAATTGGGTTGTTTCTGAACATGTCTGAGTAATGAAAACAAGTTATGATTGTGTAGATTTTATATATTGCCCAGTCGTAACACACATACACAATATTTGTTTGCTCAAACAAACAATGGATATTGCAAATAGCCTACTTCATTTCATTTAAACCTCTTTACCCGTTTCTTTTGTTCAGTTGACAAGTCTGACTACATGGTGGGCAGCTATGGGCCTCGGCCGAACGAATACGAGTTCCTGACGCCCTTAGAGGAGGCACCCAAAGGCATGCTGGCCCGTGGCACTTACAACATTAAATCCAAGTTCACCGACGACGACAAGCACGACCACCTGTCCTGGGAATGGAACCTCAACATCAAGAAGGACTGGAAAGATTGAGCTGTTTCCAAACCCCCATTTCCTTCTTGTCATTCTCCTATTTCTTCCCACCCTCCTTCCCTCCCTCCTTTTCTTCCTCTTCAACCTCCTCCAGTTACCTCCATCATCAGCATCATCAACATCATCATCAACATCATAATCCTGGATTAACTGCTTAACCGATTTAAAGGAAAAGGATTGTTCTCACTCCGTCCACTTTCCTACAGTTTTCTTCCATCCCTCCTTCCCTCCCTCCATATTCCTATATCTTTCCCTCCCAATGAGTATTGAGGCTTTTCATGAAATATATATGTGAAAACAAACAAAAACGTGCACAATCCATATTTTGTGTTTTGGTTTGTTTGTATATAAAAGTAAAAACAGAGGAAAAAAAAATATTCAAAAAACCTCATGGATACTTTTGACATGGTTGTTATTAGTAATCTTCACTGCCCCCGTCTTCCTCTCGTGTCCTGAGCCCTTCCCACGTTTATCCCGCGTCATTCCTTTCTCTGACATTCCTTGTTTTCCTTTTAACCATGATCTGCCTTTATGAGTGACATGGGAGAAGGTGCCACTTGCTGATATTTTGCCACTGGCATTCCCTCACAACTCAGAAGTTTGCCTTTGCCCAGAGGGAACGTGTCAATGCCTTTGAGATAAGCCTAGGGTTAGCGTAGCATGGGTAACTGTAGAAATGTTAGCGATATGGCGGAGCAGGTCTTTACTCGGCTCTCGGTATGAATGGGTGTCCAAATATGGTTTTAGCTATGTAGGGTTTGCAGGATCTGAGCATCCTGTCCACTAGGGGATCTGTACTAAGAATCAGCCTTGCCCTGCGTAGGGTTTTTTTGTTTGTTTGTTTAACCATTTCATCGCCATGTGGCCTTAAAATTGATTCCTGTAGCAAGACATTGAGGAGCTGCCTTGTAGCGTCTAGGTTTAAACCCAATCAGATCTTTGTCCTTAAGAGGCTGTGGTGCATTACTTAACCCTTGCTCCCTTAAGGGACTGCCTTGTTTAATTGGCTCGATTTGAGATGGACCAAACTTGAAGGTAGTGAAGTTAGTGAACCTTGATGCAGAGCGAACATTTTTCCCACTTGAGTTATCACAAACCTCCGCTTCCAAAGACAACTGGTGCTTCATTTGCAGAATGTGCCCTTTGCTTGTGGTTTACGAGAGAGTCGCCAGTTAGGACCTTTTTAAAATGCAGAAAAGGGCTGTTTTCACTAACAGATCTCAAGTATTGAACAACTCAACTAAAAAATGACCAACACCATAGACTGTGCCTCCAGTATTGACAACTACGAGCTGCTCTCGGTGTGCGAGCCTAATGGAAAGAAAGTCAAGACTCTAAAGGAGGTGCATTTGTAGTGCCGCGAATCTGGAGTGAACCTAAATCTAAACTCTCAGCTCCAGTCCAGGTGTAATCTAACCTCAGTGTTCAAACAAGAGAGGATGTGTACTGTTTTTTTTTTTTTACACGCTTGTTTCTTTTTTTCCTTTGGCGACGTGGCCTGCATAGTAGCTTGTTGTGCTGGTCCAGAATGCTGCTTCTGTCTTCATCTGTTTGTACTTATCTCTATACTAGCTGGAGATTACTGTTCACCTGTGTCAACATTAAAGTGTTCAGAACAGACAGTTTCTTTTGTCTTCCATTTACCAACATGAATGCTGTACCATTGTTTTTTTTTCTGTTTTACTTCACCAGGGCGATGTCTAGATGGTAAGCCTTGTTCTGCAAAATTTCACTGTTAGAACTCGGTGCCACCAAGATTAGAAGTCCTGATTATCGGCATAAGGTCTGGTCCACATTATAGTTTGGCTTACTTAATTTTCTGCTTTCACTTCATTGAGCACGCCAGCCATTCAAAGTATACTGTTCTGACAATTCAGTTCAAGCATATTACCTAGTGCAGGGATTGGCAATTCTGGGTGTGGAGGTCCAGTGTCCTGCAAAGTTAAACTCCATCCCTAATCAAACAGTTCAGGGTTGAAGCTTAACTCTGCAGGGCATTGGCCCTCCAGGGTAAAATTTGAGGAACTCTGAATGGAACTAAACTCTGCAGGACGCTGCACATCCCATCCCTGCACTAGATAGTACACTTCATCTGCACTAGTTGTCTGAGGAATGGAACCAGGGTTCCTCAAACCTTGCCATGGAGGGCTGCTGTCTGGCAGAGTTTAGCTCAAACCCTAATCAAGCTCATCTACCTGATTTCCTAGTGATCCAGAAGGCCTTGATTAGCTTGCTCAGCCGTGGAGCTAAACTTTGCAGGGCTTTGGCCCTCCAGGGCAAGATTTGAGGAACGCTGAATGGAACTAAATTCTGTAGGACACTGGTCCTTCAGGACCCGAGTTTCCCATCCCTTCACCAGGTAGTACGTTAGACAGCTAGTGCAGATGAACCTGTTCCTTGCTATGGAAGGATGGAACCAGGGTTCCTTAAATCCATTTTCTTGAGGGCCACTGCCCTGCAAAGTTATCTCAAAACCTGATCAAGCTCACCTATCTGTGATTTCATAGTGATCCTGTAGATTTTGATTAGTTTTCTCAGGTGTGTTTGATCAGGGTTGGAGCTAAACTTTGCAGGGCTTTGGCCCTCCAGGGCAAGATTTGAGGAAGCCTGAATGGAACTAAACTCTGTAGGACACTGGTCCTTCAGGACCGGAGTTGCCCATCCCTTCATCAGGTAGTACATTAGCATGGAACAGGTTCATCTGCACTAGCTGTCAATGGAGGAATGGAACCAGGGTTCATAAAATCCAGTCTTAGAAGGCCATTGCCTGGCAGAGTTTAGCTGAAAGCCTGATCAAGCTCATCTACCTGATTTCCTAGTGATCCTGAAAGCCTTGATTAGCTTGCTCAGGTGTGGAGCTAGACTTTGCAGGGCTTTGGCCTTCCAGGGCAAGATTTGAGGAACCCTGAATGGAACTAAACTCTGCAGGGCACTGGTCCTCCAGGGCCAGAGTTACTCATCCCTGCACTAAGTAGTACACTTGCACTTAAACAGGTTCATCTCCACTAGTTGTCAATGGAGGAATGGAACCAGGGTTCTTTGAATCCAGTCCTAGAGGGCCATTGCCTGGCAGAGTTTAGCTGAAAGCCTGATCAAGCTCACCTACCTGTCATTTCTTAGTGATCCTGATTAACTTGCTCAGGTGTGTTTGATCAGGGTTGGTGCTAAACTCTATAGGGCATTGGCCTTCCAGAGCAAAATTTGAGGAGCCCTGAATGGAACTAAACTGGACACTGGCCCTCCAAGACCAGAGTTGCCCATCCCTGCACTAAGTACGCTTGCACTGAACAGGTTCATCTGTACTGTTTGTCAGTGGAGGAATGGAACCAGGGTTCCACAAATCCAGTTTTGGAAGACCGTTAGCCCTGCAGAATTTTGCTCAAACCCTGATCAAGCTGGCCTAGCTGTGATTTCCTAGTGATCCTGAAGACCTTGTTTAGCTTGTTCAGGTGTTTGATAAAGATTTAAGGAAGCCTAAATAGAACTAAACCCTGTAAGACACTGGGGTCCTTCAGGACCTGAGATGCCCATCTCTGCACTAGGTAGTACATGTGCACTAAATGGGTTAATCCGCACTATTTGTCAATAGAGGAAATTAACTAAACTCTGCAGGACACTGGCCCCCAAGGACCAGAGTTGCCCTTCCCTGACCAACTGGACCTTTTGTCCACAGATACAAAAATTGGGCTACTAGCCGACAAGGGAAATATACTTCCAGCTTTTTGAGGGGTGCAATTAGAATTTCTGGTAATAAAAGTACCAGTTAGAATGTAAAGTTCTGCTTGTTGGCGTCTCTTACTATTAAGTGCCTAAAATAACACTCTGAATAACATCTGAACAAGACCTGGTGGAACTAATCTGATAAACTTTAGTAAGTCCAGTGACTAGTGCTTCCTCAGTGTATCAGTACTTTGTGACATCTTTAGTTTCTGGTGGATTCATTCAGCCAAACTACCAGATCAGTTATATCAGGGATGGGTAACTTCAGTCCTGGAGGGCCACTGTCCAAACACACCTGTACAAGCTAATCAATGTCTTCAAGATCACTATAAAGCTACAGGCAGGTGTGTTTGATTAAGGGTTGGAGCTGAACTCTGCAGAAAAGTAGCCCTCCAGGAGCAAAGTTGTCCATCCCTACGTTACATAAAGCCAGAAAGATTAGACCTAGCGATTTTCTGCTACCGTGGGCCTGTTTTGTGTAAAATGTTCATCAGGTGGTCCGTCTGTGGGTGTCACATGAAGACTAGTGGTAGGATTGCTTGCTAGAGTTTTTAAATGTAAGATTATTCACAGAACAAGGGTTTCCATCTAGACACAACCCTACAGCAGATCCATCCTGATCACTCCACTCATTCACTCATTCATCCATGCTCAAGGTAATAAACGTATCAAACAACCTTCTAAAGCAAAGTGTGATTTAATATTGAACAAAAGTGGTTACACAACCCTGTGGTTATTCATAACATGTAATACATGTGAGAAAGGAAATAATCCTTAATCATCAGCAATGATAAGCATCATGTCTTCCTGTGCTTGATTAAGTTTAGGATGAATATGGTTACAGTTAAACCAATAGTGAGTAATATGGTCTACCCTAAAAGGCCAACCCGGCAAAAGCACATCAGACTCAAAATGTCCAGAAAACCACCATTTGTCTCTTGATATGTGGCACCAAATAATTCAGGGATGACTTGTACTAAATAACAGACGTATCTAAACATCTTTCTGACTGTATTTAAAAAAAAAAAAAAAAGTAAGACGTTACATGAAAGAAGAGGAAAAGAAAGCAGTGGCACGAATCTTAAGAGCAAAATAGGCTATTTTCCACTTTTCCTCCCTTTGGTGGAGTTTATGTCGCTCTTGGTCCTCTGTAAGCGGGAAAAGATCTCCTTGAAGAGGGCTTTGTACTCTGGAGTGTTTTGGCTCAGCCGCTTGTCCACAGCCTCCACTTGTCGGCTGATGCCCTCCAGGGCCTCTGGAGTCGAGGGCGTCTGCGGTGGAGTGGGCGGCTGCTGTGGCTCTGCGGCCCGGCATTCCTTCATAGACGGGTCCCTGGACACGGGCCGGGAGGTCTGCACCTCAGCATGGCGTAGACTCTCCTCGTGGCGCCGGCACTTCCCGAGCAGCTCCTCGTACTTCTCCAGAAGGGCGTGATACTGCTCATCCACCTCTCGGAGGATGGACATGCCCCTCTTCCGGACGCCGTTGGCGTGAAGCGCGTAGCTGCCTTTGCGTCTCCCTGAGGCGTCGACCGCAGATATGGCGTCTAGAGCTGTATCGCTGCAACTCTTCCGGACGGGTGCCGCACCATCATTTGCATCACCGTTTTGGGTTCCAGCCATAACTGCATCATCTGGCGTGTCCGTCTCGGGGGCGCAGTTGAGCAGCGTCTGCTCCAGGCCATCGTCTCCGCTCAGCAGGCAGGCTCGGGACTTGCGGAGTTGCTGCATCTCCTGGAGCTCGGCCTCTAGCTCATGTACACGCCGCTGGCAATTCTCAGCACCCATGAGGCGTTGTTCCAGGCGCTCGAACTCCTGTAGCACCGCGCCACATTCCCGCTCAGCAGCCTCGCGTCGACCGCGTTCGGCCGCCACAGCTGCACGCAAAGATGACACCATCACACGCAGATGTTCGTTCTCTTCATCAGTGGGCTGACACTCCTCTAGGTCTCCACTGCCCGGGTCAGACACCATGAAACCATCCTCGTACCTGCAAAAGAAACACCAAACCATAGGCACAAAGACCACACAATGATGGAATCAGAGAACAGAAAATTTGGGTTTAGAGACAACAATCATGTTAAATAATATGCATGGTTAAATGACAACATTTTATAAAAGTCACAATGTAATAGACATACAAACAAATGTGACCCTGAACCACAAAACCAGTCATAAGTAGCACGGCATACTTGTATACTTGATTAGTAATATGCATTGCTAAAAACTTTGTTTGGACAAGTTTAAAGGTGATTTTCTCAATATTTAGATTTTTTTGCACCCTCAGATTCCAGATTTTCAAATAGTTGTATCTCGGCCAACAAACCATACACCAATGGAAAGTTTATTTATTCAACTTTCAGGGTGTGTATAAATATCAATTTAACAAAACTGACCCTTATGACTGGTTTTGTGGTACAAGGCCACAAATCTATTCTAATGTACTTTAACATCCATTCGACTATCATTTTTGAAAAAGAAAATGTAGGGCAGGACTTGGTTCTCTGCATTGGCTGTTAATTGGATTTTGAGATGTGGGCGTTATGAATGTGATCTTGCAGGGGGAAAAAAAAATACATTTATGAAGACTAAAAGATTGAAGAAGTCCGGTAGATGTCACCAGAGAGAAGTCTGCTGTTTTGCCGGAAGACTGAGTTATTAAAAAAAAAAAAAAAAAAATGCATGGATGTATCGTTTGCAATCAGGTCAGTAAGATGCTGATTTCACTGTGACAACTCAGTTTTTAGGGTTCCCATAAAAGGGCTGATTATAAGGAAACTTTGTATTGTGTAAAATTGCCTAGAATAATCTTGATTCCTGCTTTTTTTTATATGTTTTAATATTTTACTTTAAATTTATTTTGAAATGCACCAAATTGTTCATAAAATATGAGTAAATGTGAAACTGGACCACAAACCCAGTCATTAGCATGAGTATATTTGTAGCAATAGCCAACAATACATTGTATAGGTTAAAATGATTGATGCCAAAATGCCAAAAATCATTAGGATATTAAGTAAAGATCATGTTCCATGAAGATATTTTCCATATGTTATGATATGTTGATATGTTGCATCTCAGCCAAATATTGTTATGTCCTAACCATACGTCAATGGAAAGCTTATTTATTTTAATTTCAAAAAGTTGACCACTATGACTGGTTTTGTGCTCTTTGGTCATAAATGTGTCAATTGAATTGTGATGGGGAAAAAACTCTTGATTACTGAGTTTAATGAACTACAACCTACATACCTTTAGTCAGGTTAGATGACACATTAAATTTTCTGAAAGAATGTTATAGAGGTCGACCGATGTATCGGTTTTGCCGATTAATCGGCACTGATAGTTGATTGGCGGAACTATCGGTTATCGGCAAAAATCCATGCCGATAGTTTTTTCCGGGTTGGGTCCATTGCTGGAACAGCTGAGAAGGTTGTTATTATACAGCAAAGTCCCTATAGTCTTTGTTATACAGCACGAGAGCGGCCTCTAGTGGCGGAAATCACTGACAGCACTTGCCGTTTGTTTAAACACGTGACACTGCGCGCTGTTTAGAGTACTATTTTCCGTTCAGTATCCATTTTAAAAACTATTGGTCGATTAATTGGTATCGGCCAGTGTGGTCCAACCCAGTTATCGGTATCGGTAAAATCCAATATCGGTCGACCTCTAGAATGTTATACATTTTATGATAAAAACGAGGCAGTGAGGGACAGTCTTTACAAATGGCAGGCATCAGGGTTATCAGGTTTTCACAACAAAACCCGCCCAACTGGGGGATTAAATATAATTTTTTTTTTTGTCTGGGTTTCCTCGGTAAATTCGCATTTCAGGGGCTAAATATGACATTATTGGGGTCGCTTCTACCCACGGACATCAAAAACAACCCGCAGCAACAGTGTTAAAGTAGCCCAATTCCACGGGAAAACCGCAGACTTGGCAACATTGGCAGGCATAGTATGAAGTTTCTAGATTACATGAAATTTTCAAAATTCGCAGCTATCATAACTGAACGTTTTTTTGTTTTGTTTTTTTTTTAATAAAGGCTTTTCCTCAGCTGAATCGCTTTGCTGTTAAACAGTCCACTCCACTGACCGCACTGTACTTCCATCCTTTACAGCCTTGTTTTCATTCCTGTCAGAAATTACATATGGCACTACCCTGACTAAGGTCTTTTTCATTCCGTCCCTCCTTTCTTGGAAATGGCTGTTTATCCATTGTGAAATATTGCTTCCGTATCATTCTTCCTTGTGGACACATGCTTAAATGACACGACATTACTCCGGACCAGGCGTAATAAATCGGGACGCACCTTGGAGCGGTGCAGAGTTCTTTGAGACAGGGGAATGAGTGCACGGTCTTTCTCCGCTCTTTCTTCTCTCTGCGAACCCTGAGCTCTTCCAAAGTGCGCAATTCTTCCACACGAGCAGTTAGTGTGTCCACCTGCCCCTGCAGCATCTCCATAGTACTTGTCAATCTGTATGAAGAAATTTGCATATGATCATTCAGTTTTAGCCATAACCATGGACCAGTCGCATAAACACAATGTTAAGATTGTCTTGAGAACTACTCTGACCAAATAGCAGTTAGCCAAGGAGCAATCAGTCTTTCTTCTTTATTTTAATTAAAGTTGAACCACTGATGTCACATGGACTATTTTAACAATGTCCTTACTACCTTTCTGAGCCTTAAACGAAGGCCATGGACGAGGGTCAGAAAGCTCTCAGATTTCATCCAAAATATCTTAATTTGTGTTCTGAAGATGACTGAAGGTCTTACGGGTTTTGAACGACATGAGGGTGAGTAATTAATGGCAGAATTTTAATCTTTGGGTGAAGCTAACCCTTTAAAGTTATGACTAGTCTTGAAAAAAAAAAATGGTGACTAAGACTAGACTAGTAAGACTAGACTAAGCAGTTTTATGCAACTGGCCACATACCGGAAATACACAGTTCTCTGGCACTGTCCAGTGGATAATGTAAATTCCCCTGAAATAATTTCAATAACTGAAAAGGGAATACAGAGGAAAAACTTTAAGGCTGTAGTGTTGGACAGCATCACTGCATTTTCCCAGAAGGCAAAAAAAGCTAAGTGGGAACTAGTCAGATAATGAATGAATCCTCCTATAGCAAAGATTTAACTCATGAATATTAATTGACTGTGGCTCCAGGAAGGTTATAATGCAAAGTCAGCATGAGCTAATTAATATTCATGAACTAAGCCTTTGCCAAAATAACACTTCTGATTGAAGGAACCTATCAGTGTTAGAGAGATGCAGTAGAAGAACTGGCATTGCTGCAGATTTCTCATTTTTGGTACTTAAGTACCAATACTTCTGAGATTTTCATTGCGTAGCGTGTTTCTCAAGATGCCCTGACAACATATAGCTCACCTGTCAATCTTCTGCTGAGAAGCTTTGCTCTCCAGCACCAGTTTTTCATTGGTTATCTCCAGCTCTCTGGCCGTCACATCCAGCTGCTCGTACACTTTAGCGTGCTGCTCGTTCATCTCGCGTAACATCTCCATCTGCTTGGTCAAATACTGACACAAAGAGACACAAGCATAAGCCTGCCATGCCATATACAGTATGTGAAATATGCTGTAAAGACCACCTAATTGGCCCAACAACCGAATCCAATGGCGTAAGCAGTGTAAAGTGTGTAGGTACCTGCTCATCTGCAAATTTCAGTTAAAGAGGTCATAATTGAGAAACCAAAAATGCCTTGATCTTTTGACATACAAGAGGTCATTGTACTATAAAAACATCCTGTAAGTTTTAGAATGCAAACTTTGTCATTAGTCTTAAATTGAAGCCAGTCTGTAAAAATGGAAATTCATTGTTCTACTCTATGATGTAAAAGGTACATTAGATTAAGTGAAAAAGAAGATCGACATTGGTGCCTCTTTAGCCCCACCCACCAATTCGCATATAGCGTTCACCAGAGAGGCAAACACGCAGGTCTACGCAGAAACCAAATAATAAAGATGGCTCTCAATACAACAGGACGCTCTGCAGTGCCAATGAAGTTCAAGACCACGTCAGTAAGAACTCAGCCCTTTGTTTACTTCATTTTGCAGCGGATTCATTTACAATTACCCATAGCGTCAGCGACACAATGCTCGTTCCCTTATTTCAGGGAACCGAGGTTATGTCAGTAACCGGAAGGATACAAATCGCCAAAACGATTTTCACAAAGATTGAAACTAAAAGATGATGCTGTGTCGCCTATATTGAATCCGACAGTGATGTTGCAACAAAAGTGTAACTGTTCTTACAGATTGTGATATGTATTGAGTTATTTATGCGTTTTAAACCAATATCACAGTGGCGTTCATCTATGAGAAATGAATGTACGCTGTTAGCCATTCATAGCAGTGGGCGTTTACTTTCGAGTCTACAATCCACCATGCCTATTCAAACAGAGTGTTCTGCTGAGGGGGGTTAAAAGCAGGACAGAAAATAACATATTACTTCTAAATCATGTTTTTTGATGTAAAAATCTTGATAACATTACAAGTGGTCCCAGAGAACAGTACAAAAAAAAACAAAAACAAAGGCAGTTCATTACCTCTTTTAATTTACCTCTTCAATCCGACTCCAATTTGAGGTGATCATTAAATTTAGACTGTATTTCTATTTAAAAACTGATTACAAATCTCGATTATGTATTAAATATGCTATAAAATGAAGCAGGACTGTAAATATTAGTGAATGTGCTTTTTATTCGGCCATTAAATTTTATAAAGGGCATGTCAGACTAGTTTTATGATTTGGTTATTATCTTACAGACAATGTTTTAATAAAGTTGAACTTCAGCAGTTGAATGAATCAGTGAAGCAGTCTGTATTAGTAAATTGATTCAAAATGCTGATTCTATGTAAACCTAATCATAAATGTTCATTAAAAAAAAAAATGCTAAATGGCATGCGTCTCTTGAAGGGAGACACTGCTGGCAAAATGCACCAAGTACATCAAGTTTGAGATTTTGGGCTTTTTTCAGACTAGAGCAAAGAAAACATCCTAAAAACACAGTTAAGTGTTTCTTTTCTAGCACTTTATTTTATCTGTGTGTCAATAGATTTAAATTGCAATACATATGTTTAAAGGTTTAAAGTGTACAAAGGTTTAAAGTTTTCTCAAAATTTTTTTTAAAGTTTTTTTCTCCTACACTGGGCCATAAATCTCTACTTCAGTAGCACTTACACACATCAGACTTTACATTTTTATTCCTGTCTACATCCTGAAGGTGTTTACAAAGGGATATGTTCATATATAATTTGCTTGATTATATACAACACTTTATTCCCCCCAAAAATGTGAAAATATGCTGCTTTCTGAATTATAGAGCGACAAAAATGAGATACCCCAAATTCCCCTCTAATTCCCAAAATTTGACTCTAAAATGTACAAAAAAATGAAACATCCAGTGTTCAGATTCTTGTACTACAAATGAATGCAAATTAGCACATATTTCAGTAAATAATGCCTCATTTACACCCAACATTTTAGAAAACTTGTTATACAAAAAAATGTTTGCAATTTTCAGTGTAATCAATCAACTGGGTAACGCGATAACTATTAGTTAATTTTTTGTTTATCCTAGATATCCTTGATAGAGAAATACTACAGTATGATGGAGTCTATAGGTGCATTTCCATTACAGATTTGAGCAAAACTTTTGCAATATTTTATAAATGTTGATAAAAAAACTGCAAAATGATGCCATTTCCATTATCTGATGCTATGCGACTAAAACTTAATCTTTTTCCTCTCACGAGAAGCAGTGGCGATGGATGTTGGTAGGTTTACATATGTCGCAGCCACCGCACTAGCCATACATTTAAATTGTAGGAGATATAGGCATCTGTCTTTACAGATGCAGCGCAGAGAGCTGGAGCCGAAGCCAGAGAGCTTCTGGGATGCTGAAACTGAAATGAGCCGCGACGCACCTGGTATAAACACAAGCAATGACTAGAGTGGCCACGATCAGCTTGTTCAGTGTAAATAAGGGGTTATCCAAGGTTTAATGGCAAGGAAAGCCTCTTATTCAAGCACTGCGTAATCAGTGCTTGTGTAAGCGCATACATATGAAAAGCTTTTTTGAGGTTATAGTACATTAAAAAATGACCATGTGACTTTTCCGTACGTAAGTTGACCTGTAAATGCGAAAAAGGAGTTTCGATTGCAGTTTTGCCAAATAATAATTTTTGCCTGAAAATCACCTTTTTTCAATATATGTGTGTTTTTGCAAGATTGATGTGCTTCCATTTCACAAAAATAAAAAACAGCTACTATTCCACAAAACTGGCATCTGTTTTCAAGCCATTATAAAACGACATATTCATGTCGGAAGCTTGGTAATCTCTTGTGAAATGTGTTTGTGTGTTCAGTATTACTCTGAACTTTCCTTCACTAAGATTAAGACCATAAACCCCTTACATTTCATTTTGTTCAGTGCTTGAATTCATTTCCAGCCAAAGCATAACAGTTCCAGCATTCCAGGTCTGAAATATTGAAATGTTGTGCAATGAGGCTAGTATTCAAACAGATCTGAGAAACAGCACCTCATTGTTCTTATATAAGTAATAGAGTCTTTGTTCAGCGGATCTGGCACGCAGACAGGCGACGGCCGCCTCCCGCCGCATGCGCTCAGCTAACAGCCTCATCAACAAACATGCTTCGTGCGCTCCATTAGCATCATGCTGATGTGTTATTGGCTCATCGGGAGACAAGCACTGACAGGAAATCAGGAGAAATGATTCATCACTGAGACATGCAGGTCAGAGGTCACGACAGGGTTGAGCGCAATTAATAATCTAATTGAGAACCATTTTGTTTCTAAATTTGAAATCCAGCAAACAGGATGGAGAATTCTAATTGTATTTTTTAAGGAACCAGAAATGGAATGAAATTCAACTAACTGCTTTTAATACTAAATTCCATTTTTCAATATGAAAAATTAACACAACATAGGGAATGGATATTATGTGGTAATATAGTCTGTTTTGATAGCTATTAACCGTTTTAACAGTGCTGAACTAGGTTTAGAGAAAAACGTCTAATTAGTGCAGTAGTCTTACATAAATAAGCATAATTATGTGAATGTTTTGGATCATGAAATAATGTATTCACAGCCACAAACACTTCTTGAGCTCATGATGCCGGTGCCGGTGCAGATGTCCGGCTGGTCCGTACCTCGATTTCCTGCACCTGCTCCTCATTGTTGATGTACATCTGCTGCAGCGAGTCCTCCAGCTCCTTATTGCGCTCCAGCAGAGTTTTCCCCAGCTCAGCTGCCAAGTGCAGATCTGGGACAAAAACAATATAATATCAGGGAATCTGCAACAAAACAAATCCTGGTTGCCATAGTAACCAATTCATTTCTATGGGGAAATTAAAAAGAACCCATCAGTGAGCAAGTGTACTTTTTTGAAATTTAATTACAGCAGTTCATTTAAATAGCAGCATGATTGTGGAATCATATAATGATGAGGTCTGTAAGAGTGATTTTTCTTTTAATTAATATTGTTATTCAGCAAGGATGCAATAAATTGATCACAGTAGTCGCCGTGTAAATGTAAATACATTTACAATAAATGTTTGGGTTTTTTTGCACGTCAAACCATCCAGAAAAAGCTCCACAATTGTTTTTAACATGTTTCTTGAGTGCCAAATCAGCATATAAGGCTGATTTCTGAAGGATCATGTGACACTAAAGACGAGCAATGATGCTCAAAATTCAGATTTGCATCACAGGAATAAATTACATTTTAAAATATATTCAAAAAGAAACCAGTTATTTTAAACTGTAATAATATTTCACAATTGTACTGTTTCTACTGTATTTTTAATCAAATAAATGCAGCCTTGGTGAGCAGAAGAGACTGACTTGCAACACATAAATACAGAATTACATTGATAATATAATAGAAGATACAGCTGACAAACTTGAACTGGGTATGCTGCATCTCAGTGGAACTACAGTTGAGGTCAAAAGTTTGCATACGCTTGATATGTGTTGTTACCTGAATGACCCACAGCTGTAATTTTTTTTTTTTTTGTTTCGTGATAGTTGTTCATGAGTCCCTTGTTTGTCCTGAACAGTTAAACTGCCTGCTGTTCTTCAGAAAAATCCTTCAGGTCCCATATTTTTTATTCATTTATTTTATTTATTTATTTGTTTATTTTTTTTTTTTTGTTGTAGCATTTGGTGTATTTGAACCATTTCCAACAATGAATGTATGATTTTGAGATCCATCTTTTCACACTCATGCACTAAGCCAGGGGGTGAAAACTTTTTGAATTTGAAGATCAGGGTAAATTAAACTTATTTTGTCTTCTGGGAAACATGCAAGTATCTTCTGTAGCTTCTGAAGGGCAGTACTAAATGTACAAAAAAAAAAAAAAAAAAAAAAGAAGATTTTTAGGCAAAATAAGAAAAATGTACACATCTTCATTCTGTTCCTTCTTTAGCATCAGTGAGCACTTGAAACTTCTGTAATAGATGCATACGAGTCCCTCAGTTGTCCTCAATGTGAAAAGGGTTCAAATACACAAATGCTGGAAAAACCAAAGGATTTGTGGGACCTGAAGGATTTTTCTGAAGAACAGGCAGTTTAAATGTTCAGGACAAACAAGGGACTCATGAACAACTATCACTAAAAAAAAAAAAAAAGAAAAAAAAAAAAGCTGTGGATCATTCAGGTAACAATACAGTATTCAGAATCATCAAGTGTATGTAAACTTCTGAACAGGGTCATTTTTATCAATTTAACTATTATTTGCTCTTGTGGACTATATGCAAATGTCTTTTATGTGAAATATCTTATTCAGGTCAGTGATAAATAAAACATAACATGCATTTTGTATGATCCCTCTTTTTTAGGTAAAATAATTAACATTTTGCAGATTCTGCAAGGTGTATGTAAACTTTTGACACCAAATGCAAGTCATTTTCTGACATGTGTGTAATTCAAGTGTGAGACTCTACATGCATCTCTTTCATTTTTTTTTTTTCACTGAACCGTACAGGTTTTTGTTTTTTTTTGCACCTTGAACATTCTCAACCTAGGTTGGGCTCTACTGTTAGCATTGGGATTTCGTGTGTACTGACGGCTCATGCTGCTTTTGTTATATTTCAGCAGCTCTATCTCATAAAAGCACTGCGTGTTTCTTTGTTGTAGCTGGAATTAGTAGCTTCAGTGTGTTAAAACCTGAGAAAGGAGCGAAACGAGGGCAGAGAAAATCCTGCTGTTAATTCTGCCTAAGGGAGGTGGGTTTTTTAATCCATCATGTTTTCTGATGAACATGAGCCTGAGTGACGTCAGCCAAGATACGACTGAAGAAATCATAGACGAAGAGAAAGCGAGCAGCATCCGCTGGAAGTGAAGTACATGTAATAACACAATTGGTATGCATGATAACAACAATTCTAATGGTTTTTGGCTTTGACACTTTTTTTTTTTTTTGATTTTTCCATCTTTTCACACTGAGTACAACTGAGCGACTCATATGCAACTATTACAGAAGGTTCTGACACTTTTTTTAAAAAAATAAATCAAAAATGATTAAAAAAAAGATACTGCCTACTTGAATACACAAAGACCAGAATCTCTAATGAAAGGTTTACCTATACACACATAAAGTGTGTTTCAAAGTCACAAGACACTTTACATTTACATCGACTCACAGTGCTGTTTTTTGTATGTTAAGGCTGCTGTCCTTATGATTTGCTTATGACAGCACATATGTTCCTGTCAGAAACCACTTCCCATCCTTTGTTTGTCCTACACAGCCGTATCTCCATAGAGCTCAGTGTGATTTGACACTAAACCCCCCATTTAGAGACACAAACACAGTTCTCCAGTCGACTCGGGTGGCGTTTTAATACCCAGCAGACACAGGGAACATGCTAACAGAGATGGTGTCACACACAGGGAGGAAGTGACAGCGTGGGAGGTGGTGGAGTATTGAGCTCAGAATCATTGACCTCCATTACACTGGTATGAATGCAGAGATTTATCATGAGATGAGACGGTGTCACAGACAACGCAAACATACTACAGCGAGGAAAAACAGAGCACCACGTGCATAAATCATATAAGAGCGGTTGGGTGCCACAGTGTGTGTGGAAACTGATCCCATGAGAGTCTGCTGGAGAGAAACTGATAATAATGCACAAAACACAGAGGTGGAGACACATGTAATATATTAAAACAGTATTCATTTACATTTTATTGCATTTGGCTCAACTGCAGTAGAGTGGAAAAACAATATAATGGCTATTAGTATTAATCTATTGCGTTTTGCAGTGTCAATCAATGTTTTAATGTTTCTGCCAGGTTAAGTTTGGGTAGTTATCAAATAGACAGTAAAAAAATGCCTTTTTTTATTTGTAAAAGTCTATTTTTGAAGAAGAAATGCATGTTCTAAATGTCTTTCATTGTGTTTTTTTTTTTTTTTTTTTTTGCTGAACGGTACAATTAATTTGTTATATGGTACAAATGAGGTGACAGCAAAAATTAAGAAACAAAAATTTATCTTCATTGTTAGACACTTATTTTCAAATAGTATTATTTATTTAATATGAAACTATAATTAACATAATTTTTTCCCCATGACTTGTTGGACAATTTCAAGACAAACTTTGACAACAAGACAAACTTTGCTGTCAACTGTTTTTAGATGAGTGATATTTATATCTCCCCTATTGCAATATTCAACTGTTTTTTTAAGATATTTTAAGATAAAAACAAATCTGTGGTTCTTTTATGCGTGTCACACCATAGGACGTTACGTCACACTAAAGGACAGAAATAGTAGCTATTAAAGTATTTCTATTTAATTTTGAACATGTCAAAGGAGAAAGAAAGTTTCATTTTGATACAAACAATATCAACATGTTTTTTTTAAACAAAACAAAATTTTTTAATCAACAAAATTCAAAAGTCTCTTAGTCAATCAGTATGTTACTGAAACTTTTCTAACCGCTCTGCTGCATACGATTGATATTCAAACTATATTCATTAAGATGTGAATTCATTTTATAAACTATGAGCTATTCTTTTTAAGGCATCATTTTGATTCCATTTACTTTCTGCATTTCTGCATTGTTCTCTTCTCTTAGTCTGTGTCTTTTCTCTTCCACTAATTTCCCTCCCTCAATTCTTCCTGTTTCAAAAGCAAAGTATCACATTTTATATTTCTTTTCATGACACTTTATAACAGTACAAGATTTCTGCAAAAGCATTTAAGAACAGAAAAGGAGTTAAAAAGGAGTTAAACAAATCTTATTTAATTATTTAAAATGCTTCTTAAAGAGACCTTGTCCTCTGGTGTGACATCTTTGTCCTGTGGTGTGACAGTATAGGCATCACACCGGAGGACATTTTGTGTGACACTAAAGGACGTTTCAGCCTTTTGTGTCAATTAATGACTTTGCTATTCCGAGCTAAATTAGCGGTTAGCAAGACACATTCACATAATTTTCCATGATTATGTATTTTAACACATTTTTTAATTAAAAAATATAATTCAGGGGTGTCACAACAAAGGACAACAAAACGTAACACTTTTGTAGTGGTTCCAAAAAAGTTAAATATTTGAACAATTCTGAGATAATGGGCTTCACAGGGGGCTTCTGTAACATGATCACGAATGGGGTCCTTCAACTAATTAAATCTTTCTCTAAAATTGGGCGATTTAAAATCAGGATACAGTGTCACACCTGAGGACATGGTTTTCAGAGACAAAATGTATCAAGTTCCTACGCAAAAATGTATGGATGAAAAAAATAAAATAAAATACTAAAATACTGCCAAATACTGCCAAATACTAAAATAGACACTTGTACAATTATGCCAGATGTATTTATGAACATGTTTATGCTTTTCTTTTTAGTTTTTGAAAATTGTAATTTATTGAACCATGCTTGAGACAGTCACACCATATGACAATTTTGACATTTGGCTCAAAATAAATAATAATAATAATTTAAATAACACTACAGCTTTTATAACAACAGGTCCACGTAGGACAAAGAAATGTTTGATGATTTACTGCATCTTAATTAACGACAATATTAATTATATTCATTTTTATCTTGTGAGACAGCAGAAATGCCATGTCACGTCAACAACCCGTATACATCATAACAAGCTGGTTAAAAAATATAGGACTATCGTTAACACACAAATGATTTGTGATCAGATTATTGTTCGATTATTGCTGGAAATATGGAGCATGGCATCTGAGGACTGTTCAGCTTTATTTCCAGATGTTTAATTCAATTATGGGTTCCCTGCTGCATAGAGATGTAACAACGCATGCTGAGCCAGTTGAAAATTGATATAAATACAGTTGAAGCCAAAAGTTTGCATAGACCTTCCAGAATCTTCAAAATGTTAATCATTTTACCAAAATAAGAGGGATCATTCAAAATGCATGCATTTTTTTAAACAGTTTTTAACATTTTATATTTTGAAATAAAACATTTTTATCATTTTAAATAATACAGATTCCAATACAGTTATGATTATTATGCATTCTCTGTTACTGATATGTTAATAGTGGTCTCACGTCAGAGCGCTGGATTCTCATCACTCATAATAACAGCACCATCTAAAATTCAGTACAGTGCAGGACATTTTTAGTAACAGCCATGAAACAAGGTCAGCTGTGATCTCTAAGGACCCACATTCCAATTAAGGATTTTTCCTTAATTAACTTTTCCAATGAGAATGAGCCCTCTTGCAGAGTATTATCAAGCTAACGTGCACGTTACCAGGCACACGGGTACAGCATGCCTCACTCGCCCGGGGCTGGAGGACATATATAGGCCTCATGTGCACTGAACATTTCTGCACGTGTGGTTTCATATCAAATACACAACACATGACAGCAAACCAAAAACAAGAACAGAGCCATTCACAACTTCTGCTCAAGCCACAGCATTACAGCCTCTACCTGCACAAAACAAGTTTAAACACATTATACTGAGGAGTGCTTGTTAGTATACACTGTCAGAAAAAAAGTACATTTCTGTCGTTGAGGCGGAACCCTAAGAAAAGATAAGATGTTTGTACCTTACCTACCCCTAAACGGTACATATTAGTACCTTAAAGGTACATTTTAGTTCTTTGAAAGTACATATTGGTACCTTAAAGGCACATATTAGTACTTTGAAAGTACCTATTTGTACCTCAACTTCACTTTTGTACCTTAGGGTACTGCCCCAGTGACAGAACTACCTTTTTTCTGAGAGTGTAATGATAAAGTGCTTTAGGTGGTCCCTTCACAGAGTATACTTTTTTTTTTTTTTTTTCATTTAAAAACATAAAACACAAGGCTAGTTCCCTATTATTTACAGAGTGTGGTAACTGGACAGAATGAAAATGAAATGTAACATATTTTAACCCAAAATTTGGCAAAAAATTGGGTGAGTAAATTAAAAGTAGGGCTTTACAATTATTCAAATACTGAAATATTAATATGAAACAGCTGTTAATTCTTTCAAAGAGAAAATTCATTTATTTTTGCACGCGTACGCGCACAGTCGAACGCGTCCTTTCAAAGTAAACTCCATTTGATGTTGTGCGCGAACGCGGACGGTCGACACATGCGCTATAGTAAACTTCATCCATTATTTTTCCACATTAAGTTATGACTGATATCTGATATTTTTGAACTCTTTTAAACCAAAGCTGGGCTCTCTCATATCCTCTCGCTCACAAGCGTTTGCCAGTGTGAGCGTCTGTTGTTGCTGCAGTCTTCTCTATTTTGTTGTTGCTGTTCCGTCTCTTTACTTTCGTTTTCTATTGTGAAACAATTGGCCCAGGACAGTGTTGCCTTCTGGTGGACTGATTACTGCAAAATAACTTAAATGCGCATGTGCGACCTGCGCATACAAAAATCGGGTGTACGCTGTCCCACGCGTACGCGTAAAAAGTGAAGTATACTTTGGCCGTAATGCACAGATCCGTTTCGATATACTATATGTTTCGTCTGCAAGTGCAAATGCAAGTGCATTAACTGCAGCCGCAATCGATCTTCAGGGAGGGGGATGGGGAACAAGCTCAGAATCGATTCCGAAATATTCAAAATCGATTTAGAATCGCGATGCATCGGAGAATGGATTTTTTCTCCCACGCCTATTAGTTAGTAACGAATTACAGCCAACACTGTTACTCCACATAAACATCAAAATGAAGTTAACAGTCACTTCATGAACATTTCAGCATTTCATTTTATAACACTATAAGATACACACAGAAACTCAAAAGGTCTTCACTATAACCTGTTAAACTAAACATTTGGTTTAACTTGAAGAAATCCTGACAGAAAATACTACATAATTTATTACATCAATGTACAGTACAATGTACTTCTCAAAGTAATAATACCAATAATGCTAATACAGTTTGCATTTGTGAAAAAACACAAAATTCGGGAAAAAATAAAATGAAATTATTTCATAAGGCCATCTAGCGAACATTTAAGACTGACTGCTTAGTAACAGCACACCTTTGCTCCTCAACAAACCAAATAATTTGAGGTCATGCACTGTATATTTATAGCACAATTATGCAGGATGAATTACGAGTCAAAGTTTAATGGTTATGGTTAGAAGTATGTTCAAATCTCTTACGTATGAGCAATACAACGCTTGCCCTAGCAAACACCTCTGTTTAAGTAACCAGCTTATCACACATAATTATGTGTTACATAACCAAATGTAACTAAAACGCTAGACTTAAAACATCACAATGGCATGACAACATGAAAATGTGCCGAGATAAAACTCAAATTGTACAAGTTGTTTCATCTGCCATAAGAGCTGATTATGTGTGCTCAGTGCTTTTGCATGGGAAGTGTCTCTTGGCAAAGTATGTCATCTTTCACCTTTATTCTGACCATCTGTATCGTCCCTTCAAAAGAGACAGTGGTGTCTGGAGTCCTAATCAGATCATCCAGCCTTAATTCCCCTCAGTCAAATATTGAATCCTGCCCACCGCATGATCTCTCTCTTTCCTCCAGGACTGCAGCAAAGTGAATCCACAATAAAGCCGAGTGCTGATGGGTCAGCAGGCTAAATCACTCTTTAGGGTGAAGTGATATAAAACTACGGTCATACTGTCCGCCTCTAGGGCGACACTCCAAAACTAGAGTGCCACTGTGATATTTATCAAAACGCCACTAACTGAACAATGGTGATATTTCACTTTTTCCAGAGCGGACACTTTCTGAAACGGCGTTTCCTCTCATGATGGATTGCTTTGACCGCTGAGAGATTCAAAAACAATCAATATGGAGTCTCTGCACGAGATTGCATGTTAGGCCTCCATTAGACCATTATCACAAAGTGCATGAATATTACTTTGCTAATTTGATTGTGAAAAAATATGCCTCTAGTCTAAACATGGTTATTAGACGCCTTCCTGTAGCTGGTGGTGCATTTCTGAAGCATATCTTGCAAGCAAACAAAGCATATTGCTAAATTAGTGCAGGTTGGCCAATGCAGTTGATACGATAACACCGGATTAGACTGATTATGTAATAAATATACAGAAATGCAGCATTATTCTAAGCTAAAATGGGTTTAAGCAGTATATCACAGGGTTATCATAGAAATTTCATGTACATTTCTCCATTTCATTTGATAAAACTCAAATAACTTCACTACAACCCATTAAAGTAAACTTTCAGCTTAATTTGAAGAAATCATGACAGAAATATATTACATATTTTATTATGTTTTTGTACAGTAGAATGTACTTCTCAAAGTACTAATTCCAATAATACTAATACAGTTTCTTAAAGTATTTTAAGGAAAAATCACAAAACATTATTTTTTCATCCATTTTTTTAATTTAAACAATAACTGCAGATCTGCAGCATTTTGTTTGACATAAAAACTAAAAGGTATTTTTCAAACTTAATTTGATTACATCTAAAAAGAATTAATTAAATAGTTAAAAGTTTATATTATAATATAAAGATTATAATAAGTATAAAGATAATCCATTATTCTAAGCTAAACTAAAATCATTAAAATATATTAAAAAAAAATTATTTCAGCAAAACATCTCATTTTCATTATGTTTAAATTGATGTACTTAACTACAATTAAAACTAAAATAAAATATGTTAAAAATAGACTATTAAAAATACAATTATAATTCTTAATTTTTTTAATATTTTTTAGAATTTAATTAAAAAAAGGACAAAAACAACTGAATTACTAAAACTTTAAAATTAAATTAAAAAAGAAAATATACAAAAATAGCTCACAATATTAACAAAGTATAATAGTATCTCAGTAATGCTAAAATAACACTGGTAAGCTGCTTGCCTTGTGTTTTACTACGGATAAGAAGTGGTAATTTACATCGCAGGTGTGTTTTCACCTGCAGGGCTCTTTTAGAGTCAGAAAATGTCATATTTTGAAAGAAAAATCTACACAGTAACATAAAATCTTTGCTTGAATCAAATCTGGAATATGACTAAGGCAAAGATCACTGCACTGCAAAAAAAAAAAAAAAATCTTACATATTTTTGTCTTGTTTCTGGTCAAAATATCTAAAGATTTTCATATCAAGATGCATTTACTAGATAAGCAAAGTGACATAAAATATTTAGTCTTGTTTCCTGGGGGGAAAAAAAATGTCAAATAAGTGAATTTGGCTTGAACAAGTAAAATCATCAGCCAGTTGGATAAGAAAAGTAATCTTCAAACTAGTAAATGCACCTTGATTTGAGAATTTTTAGATATTTTGACTGAAAACGAGACAAAAACGTGTCTAGTTATTCCAGGAATAACTAAATCCATTCCCAACAAAGCGCCTCTGCAATCATCCTCAGCTGAAAGATCACGATTCCAGATTCTCTTTCCACCAAATTCCTCAAATGCCTTCCTTTCCAATCCCAGTACACGACTACAGGACAGATCTCTCAGCTTCAGATACTGGCTCATCAGTTTTAGAGTACAGCAAAACAAAGTGTCCTGAAATTCATAGAGATCGGTCACGGGCTGTTCTGTGGATCAGCATTTTACGGTGATTCAATCCAGAGGGCAGAAAGAGGGCAATGACATCATCTTAAACCCACACAGACAGGAAGAGAGAGGTGCGTTTGTGCCGTCCAAAATCTTCTCACTCAAACACAACATGGTGGTGACATTGAAGTAACTGGACTCTGAGTTAAAAAAAAAAAACGAATGATCGCAGCGGAAAACTACTGCATAATAATCTGAAATGTGAAACAGCTGTTGCGTTTATATGATCAGCATTCAGTCCAGGAAATCAAATGTACGTGGCTCCCATTTGACCATTGAGTTTGTAGTACTTTTCCAGTTGTTCCTAATAACTAAATACGGGACGTCAAATGGAGTTCAATTTAAAAACAACTGATGAAATGTCTGAGCTGGATAAAACTACCACTAAGTAACAATGCAATGGCTGATGCATCTGTACTCACTACTATGAAAATAACCCACTAATGCTTTGACACTGCAGACCCAGTTTACGATGAGGAGATTAAGCCAGCCTAAGCTAATGTTGAGCATCTGGACTGACACAGATCCGGAGTCCACATCCAGAGGAAGACGTCATCCATTTACAGTGATCACAGATGCTCAGGAGTCCCATGGTGGACATCTTTAACCTTCAACCTCAGCCCTTATTTCTGATTGCATAGGCAAATATGACAATAACAAGACAAATCCGTCCATTAAGACAGAGGAAAGCATTGTTTCTACACACAATGAGCACTTTCTTTGTCCACGGATTGTCATTGGACCACATACACAGCAGCAGGCTTTGTTGTCAAACTGATGCGGTTTGTGGTGTCTTTCTCTCACCTTGCTCCAGGTCTCTCTGGTCGTACCACGGCTCATCTTCTTCCGTCACAAACTCGTCCATTCTGCCGGTTCGGAGCATCAGCCTGTCCGGGTTAACGGCTGGCCGGAAGCTCAAAGATGTGCGGATCTATCAAAGCGATACAAATAATACATGAGGCTGCAACATCTGACTTTTCCAGGCGTTTATGCCGCACACTTACAAATGCGGAAAATACATACTTTTTTTAAGTGGCGAAAAGGGAAAAGCAGCGTTAAAACACACTTTATCCACCTATTTCAACGTTTTCTTGCTAAATATATACATGTCCGTTCGAGCAGCATCCGCGGTCGAGTGATCCGTTCAATGCAGCGTCAAGGCAACAATGACAGCGCAAGCGACTTACTGCAAATACACGCTCCGTTAGCGTTAAATGTTTCCAGCATGCCAGGAGAAATTTCCTATGGAATACAAAAAAATTATCAAGCTGCTGCCATTTAGTTCTGTCACACTCAACCCCTCCCACCGCCGTGCTAAGCGCTGATATCGCTCCTCATCCGAGTTCCCAACAACATCCCGTTGGTTTCGCCCGACAGATAAAGTACCCCAAAACATACTATTGGGAAGGTCGGCTTATTAATATTCATAAGCGAGCCCTTCACCATTGGACGGTTGCAAAGCCACGTCAACAATCTCTTTAATATTCACAAAACACGCGTCCGGCATTGGTAGGGGTTTCAAGCAACGTCCTAACGACGTAATTAATATTCAACAGTTAAATCATACCATAGTGAGTAGAAATCTGTCAAAAATAGCCTAGTTATGTTTTACACATAAATGAAAAGCGGGAAATGAGGAAATTACAATTAATTTTTTTTTTTTTAATTACCACTTTTTATTTATTTACTTATTTAACCTTTATTTAACCAGAAATCTCTTTCGCAGGAGTGTCCTAGCCAAAATGGGCAGTAATACAGTTTCATCACGAAACAAGAACAAACTAAGGACACTTGAAACAATTACATATTGATTTAGATTAATTTAAATATTAAATACCAGACTACTTTTTGAAACTTTGGTAAGATTGGCTATAAAGTTCAACTTTTATACACGCGTGATGCAAGCATCTTCATTTTCTATTTATTATTGACAAGCTAAATTCTTGCCACTAAGAAATGAACTGACACGTCACCACGGGTGATTAATATTCATGACTCAACTTACCACGTAGAGCCCTCGTCATAGTAGGAATCGTACTTTCTGCCGCCAGCGCTGCTTCTCCTCCACTGAGAAACTGCCAAACACAATAATCCGTTTGTCCGGGAATCTGAGGGCTGCTTTTACACTGAAGAGGCATAATTAGGGGGTCTCTATTCAGCAGTGACTGTGGGCTCAATGGAGCGTTAAACTCGTTTATTTCGAGCAGGCTTCCCGCAGGGGAGAAGACAATGGCATGTTTAAGGTGTAATTTTAGAAGTGCCTAATAATAGCGCAAAACCAGATTTAATGAAAAGAGAGCAGGAAAAAAAGACTAATGAAAAATAAAGATGTAGGCGACCAATAAATATCTGAGAAATGTACCGACTTTAACAGAACAGTAGGGTTTGTAACTCCCACTAAAAATCCCATTCATTTGCTTCATAAAGTATTGATTTTTAACAATATCATACACATTTCAAGACAGACATTTAAGGTTAAACAATTATACATCCTCATGTAGAAATTAGCGTGAACTTTGCCTTTACAAAACTGTTCAAAACCTGTTTTCTTAATGAAGAGCTGCACTACCCATAATTCTGAAGAGAGATCCACCAATCAGAGAAGTCTAGGACTTCCCCCTAATAGTCGACTAACTGTTAGTTGACTAGAAGAGGCCTGGTTGACCTCATTCATTGACCTCAAATATGGCTTTTTCGTCTTAAAGACATGTGTACTAGCAACAGTCTGATGTTAACCTAGAAAAGGTTGCATGACAGAAGGAGGCGCCGGTGCGATAACTTGCTCTTAAAATACTCCCTCATTTTTGGTTATACAGATAAGAGTAATACATCTTTCAAATCTGTAAAGACTACGTTTATTTGTGTGTACTCACAATAACAATGAAATGCTGCGCTTTTGTAAAATAATTAAAGCAAACAGGATGCGCTTTCTGCTGTCTCTGTCTTTGTGAACTTGAGAGCGAAACTTCGAAACTCTTGTGTATACTTGCCTTACAGACATGAAAATATATCTATAGAGAGTGAAATGTGTACTTTCAAATGAACCAATTTAAATAGAAAACAAAACTTTTTAGATTGTGTAATCCGTGTGAAACATGCATACAGGCGCATCACTACTACAGAGATGAGTGTCGCCGACTTCATCTCTTAAACCGAAAACAAAGAAAGCACTAGTTTATAAAATATGAAAACGTTAATGCTGTTTTTCCCTGACACATTTATAATTATTATATCTGCCGGTGCGCTGTGGCAAGCTTTTTTTTCTGTGTGCTTGAGCTCTTATTAGTCTATCTAAGGCTCATCATTATGATTTATATGGTTTATTAATAAACATGCGACTAATAGTTAACTAATACTTAAAATGAACAACTACTAGTTGACCAGAAAAATCTTTAGTCGAGGGCAGCCTTAGAGAAGTCACTATTTTTTAGTTATTTTTGGGGGTTTTTATGTCTTTTTAAAAATTTGGATAGTAGAGTGACGACAGAAAGGCATAGGGTGGAGAAAGGGGAGCAGGAAAGGCAAAGGACCTTGAGACGGGAGTCAAACTCTGGTTGCTGTGAGCACAGTTGCACTGTATGTCGACAAACTAACCATGAGGCTATTGGCGCCAACAGAGAAGTCGCTGTTACTACAGAAACAGAAGTCACTGTAAAGCAATAAATATAATATACTGTATATGAAATATACTTTACTTTTTACACATACGTGAGGGTCCTCGTACAGTGTGCGTGACGTGAATTTCATCATTAGAATAGTACGCGTGAGCTATACGCACAGCACCCGATTTTTGTACTTTTTACACGCAGGTTGCACATGCGCATTGAACTTGTTTCGCAATAATCACTTGAAGAGTTCAGATGCAAAACCAGCTAAAAGCCATCTCGGTCAAAAATGAGATGATGCTGAGTGAATGCTCTTGACACATATTATACGGCCATCAAATACTTTTTCTTCAAACTCGCTAAAAAACCAGCCTCAGCCCAATCAGAAGTACCGGTACTTACATAGAAACCTATACTTCTGAGCCTGATAAAAATGCATTTTTTAAAGAAAGACATCACATGGATTTATCTGGTTTTGCATCTGAACTCTTCACTTGTTCCACAAGGTGGCAACACTGTCCCGGGCTGTTGTTTCACAGTAGAAAACTAAACAAAAGAGACGGAACAACAACAACAGACGCTCAGATTGACAAGCGCTTGTGAGCAACAAGTTGTGAGATAGCCCAGCTTTGGTTTAAAAGAGTTCAAAAATATTTGTTATCAGTCATAACTTACGGGAAAAAAACAGAGCAGACGCTGGACATGGATGAAGCTTACTAAAGCACAAGTGTCGACTGTCCGTGTTTGCGCACAATGTCAAATGGAGCATGAAAGGCTACGCATCCATTTGTAGGCATACGCATACAAAAACAAAGTATACTTTGGGTTTACAGCAGCAGCAATTGGTTCAGATAGAATTGAAAGTAAATAGCGAATCCACCATGGTGAAAGCAGCAACTGGCTTTTAAAAAGAATGGGACATGCGACTCTGATTGGTTACGTTACGCCCAAAACACACCCATGACTCAATAAAGGAGAAATCCACTTCCAGAACAACAATTTACAGATAATGTATTCACCCCCTTGTCATCCAAGATGTTCATGTCTTTCTGTCTTCAGTCGTAAAGAAATTATGTTTTTTGAGAAAAACATTTCATGATTTTTCTCCATACAATGGACTGATATGGTGCCCCGAGTTTGAACTTCCAAAATGCAGTTTAAATGCAGCTTCAAATGATCCCAAATGCGGTTGTAAACGATTCCAGCCAAGAAGCTGACCCTTCTTCCTCGGCTGGGACGGTAAAAATCCTGAAATGCTTTCCTCAAAAAACAATTTCTTTATGACTGAAGAAAGAAAGACATGAACATCTTGGATGACAAGGGGGTGAGTAAATTATCTGTAAACTGTTGTTCTGGAAGTGGACTTCTCCTTTTAGAGAATAGGTGCAACCCTTCTGAACCATGTGCCTGGTGCACTGACCGTTTTTTCCGTTGTTAAACTAGCAAAAGTAGATGCGGATATGCCCTGTGTGCACCTACACCGTGTTCTTCAGACTATGTGCTTAGATCCTTAAAACTGGGCCCCACAAGTGAAATGCAAATGTAAATTCACGTCTGTACAGTAGAGGGCACAGATTAAACAAAGTGCAAACAATTGTGCTGCTATTCTGGTCTGCATCAAGAATCAGATGCAGGAGAAGAAAGTTCAACACTACAAACACAAATGTTATGTTTATCTAAAGTCATTTTTGCCTAATAGTATGGTTGAATTGGATCATCGAAGATTTCCCCTCTACTGTATTGTTATGAATCTTCAAAATCTGCAGGAAAGTTATGAAATTTGGCAGGAATATGTACATGGAATAGTACATAAGTATGCAAATCGGGACACGTTTATTGTTGTGATTCATTTGGGAGTTGGTTTGGTTCACGGCCTAAACATGTAGTAATCTTTCATAAACCATGTGGAGAAATTAATGCAGAAAATATTTAGGCATCCGCAGCTGCAGAAAAAAACAGACCAGCAAAGACAAGCAAACTTACCAATTATGCCATAAATTATTCAGCATGAAGTCTTCTGTTTTCCATTTGTGCACATTTGCCTTTTAATGTAGTTTTCATTACAGTTCATACTACATTGAGTGCATTATAAGCAGCTAATGCTACATAACAGCTATTGCGGTCTGTTGCTAGACCTTAAAAATGAAACAGCATTTTCAGCAGTTCATATTAATGTGCAATGTACGCTTAGGCTGTCACCATACACCTGAGATACACAGCAGCATGCTGCTAAACACACAGCATCTCTGACAATAAAGGGATAAGTGGAGCTCCGGAGGTTTGGATGAAGGGACATAATGACAAAGATGGCTATCTGTCCTCGACTTTCAAGTGTTTCCAGTCTGTCTCGCTCTCACAGCGCTGAATCCTGCTGAAGAAGCCCTTGATGAGTCTCTTTGCTTCCATCTTCACTGTGGGAACAAATGAGAAATCTTAAAATGCTAAATCAGCACTTGAAAAATGTATGATGCTGTTGGATTTTTATGAGGGTAAGGATAGTCTCACCTTGGCCTCGATTTGCAGTTCTTCCCTCCGTGAGAAGATGGGAAAGGAAACGGGCAAAGGATTTGAACAAATCCTGGGGGAAATGATTAAAAATTAAATTCATTCTAATAAAAGTCTACCATTCCACAGACTCATTTTTCATACCGACACACTGTGCCAAAAGTGTTTTTCGTACAAATGTGAACAAAATGTCTTTAAAACCAGGCAACGAAATGTATTAATATTAGTACCAAATCAATATTATAATAAATATTACAGAAAATACTTTGCATTACAGAAATATATTACAGTAGAAAACAATTCGTTTGAATTATAATAATATTTCACAGTATAATTTTTATACCTTAAATATCTTACCACCTCCAAACTTTTAAACATTAGTGTATATATAAAAAAAAAAAAAGTTATGAAATGGCACACAGATGGAGGACAGCCTCAATATTAACCATAGAAAATTTGAGTCTCTATCTCAAACTCTCTAGCGCCACCAACAGGCCAAATTTGCACTCATACTTCTGCTAATAACTTTTGAACCATAAGGTGTAAAAGCAAAATTGTAAAATTTTATCAACTTTTTCGAACTTGCCCTAGACGGTTTCTCCAATCTTTTCACCAAACTTGGCTCAGATCATCTTCAGACGTTGCTGGCAAAAAGTTACCAAAAGCCTTTTTTATATATTCCAAACCATTTTTTGTAAAGCGCGTTAAAGAATTTGACGACATTCATGCAAAAACTGAACATGAGGCTATATATTTGCAACGCTTTAGCGGGTTCAGATCAAACTTGGTACGTGTTATACCAAGCGTGACCTGAGGGCACATGAGTAGTTTTAGAACAGTGACATCTACTGGTCAAAATATATTAACATTTGACATTTGTTTATAATTTCTGACCAGTTTGACCAAAAATCATAAGAGTAATCTTGTTAGATTGGAAACGGCATACCAAATCAAACGATACCCAATCTTCCTGTGTCAGCCATTTTGAGCGTTTACAAAAAAATACTTTTTTGAACTCACCCTAGACGGTTTGTGGCTCAGATCATCTTCAGACGATGCTGGCAAAAAGTTATCCAAAACTTTTTTATATATTCCAAACCAGTTTTTGTAAAGCGTGTTAACGAATTTAATGACATTTGCGCAAAAATGAACAAGGCTATATCTTTGCAATACTTTAGCAGATTTGATCAAACTTGGTACGTGTTACACCAAGCATGACCTGAGGACACCTGAGCAGTTTTGGCATAGTGCCACCTACTGGTCAAAAAATAAAAACATTTGACATTTTTGTTTATAATTTCTGACCAGTTTGACCAAAAATCATAAGAGTAATCTTGTTAGATTGGGAACGGCATACCTAACAATCAAACAATACCCATTCTTCCTGTGCCAGCCATTTTGAGCATGAACAATTTCAAATTTTGTAGTAAAATGCTATATTTTTTCAAACGTTTTAACATATTGTTATGAATCTTTTAAAGCCACTTGCGGGAAAGTTATGAAATTTGCCACAAAGATGGAAGACAGCCTCAATATTAACCAAATCAAATTTGAAGTCTCTAACTCAAACTCTCTAGCGCCACCAACAGGCCACATCTGCAGTCATGTTTCTGTTTAATAACTTTTGAACCAAAAGATTTAAAAGCAAATTTTTTTTTCCCTCTGATTCCTTGGCTCGTATCGGGTCGAATGCATATCAAATTTCTACAGGTCAAAATTTGAGTAATTTTGAAGTTTCTGAAAAATCTAATTTTTCAAACTCGTCCTAGACGGTTCGTCAAATTTTCACCAAAATTGGCTCAGATTATCCTCAGAGCATTCTGGCAAAAGTTATCTAAGGCTTTTTGATATACCAAACCGTTTTCGTAAAGCATGTTAACGAATCTGATGAGGTTTGTACAAAAATTGACTTTGTACAGGTTTGTACAAAAATGGCCATATCTCTGCAATGCTTTAGCGGATTCTGACCAAATTTGGTATGTGTTATAACAAGGCATATTAGTAGTTTTGGCACAGTGCCACCTACTGGTCAACTGATACAAAAATTGACATTTCTGCTTAGAACCTTTGACCAGCTTTGCCAAAAATTATGAGATTGTTCTCGTTAGAGAATGGCATACTGACATATTGAATTGGACGATACCTAATTTTCCTATTTCTGCCTTTTTGGCCATTGACCATTTTGACTTTCGTGGTAAAATTCTGTATCAACAAATGTCTTTAACAGGGTTCTCCAACCCTGCACCTGAAGGAGAGCTACCATCCTGCAAATTTCAGTAATCAAACCTGAAGCAGCTAATCAAGGTGTTTAGGGCTATATAATTACAGAACTTAAGTGTGCAGGAAGGTAGCTCTCCAGGAGCAGGGTTGCAGAACCCTGGTCTTTAGTGAGCAATTAAAGGCAGCTTCTTACCTCTTCGTTTTACCTCTGTTGTGCTTGGCCCCTTAATTGCTGCTTGCAGCTATATTTTTAATTTGTTGTTATCACTATCATTCAGAACAGACATGTGACCCAACAGTTGAGAACCACTGATCTAAAAATCACCTTTGTTGCAAATTTGCCCTTTTTGTAGAACGGATCCAGGCATCGCACCACAATATCAGCGGCTTCCTTAAGCGTCACAGGCTTTTTGATCTCAGTAGTGTCTCCATTCACTGCCTCAAACTGCGTCTCCTGCACCACAGGGTCAAACGTCACTCTCTTAATGTCCTTTATCACGCGGCTGCGTTTTGCAGGAGGAGACGGTGTTTTGTCCTCACGTGACTGAGGAAAAGAAACAGACATGACAAACAGCTCTTAAAAAGAGTCATCATAATCTTTTTTTAAATAATTAAATGAGATCCCTTTATGATGTTTTCTCATGATATGACCCCTTTGATAAAGAGTAATTGCGGTGTTACTTGTTTTGGTGATTTGTGTTGGGCGTCAGACTCATGATTCTCTCTGTTTGGACAAAGAAACAACCTTTCAGAACAATGAAAACATTCAAGTCATGTTAAATAAATATCAAACTGCTCTCAGAGAGTGCCTTCCTTTATCATACCCGTGAACCTCTTGATTTGATGTGATCTCAGTGTCCGTGGGCGTCTCGTCTTGATTGGGCATCTCTTCTGCAGAGGCACTCATATGAACAGCAGTGATGTTCTCTGAAGTGTTTTCTACATCTGTGGACATGCTATTCATTGTTATAAAGTCAGTGTCATTTGGTAAAGGTGACCGATTCTGGGATCCCTCTTCCTCAGGCTCTGATATAACACTTCCTGTTTTTGTCTGAGTGGTGTCTACTTGCTTTTTTCCAAAATATTGTGATATACAGCGCATGTCTTTGGCTGCTTCTGCTAGTTTCTGCTGTTTCTTAGTGAGTCTTTTACTGGGGCTGCTCAGGGAGGATGTCGTGCTGGTTTTGGCTTTGATGGGAGACGAGTCGGCAGGGGTTGCTAAACCACTTTTCATCTTCTGTGCTTTTCCTGTTTCCACCTCCTCCTCTTCCTCACAGATGGGGTCTCCAGGTGTTTTGTCCGTGGCAAGCATTTCCTTCTGACAGTTTTTCAGAAAATCTCCAGCTGTCTGAAACAGGCTGGATGAGCCACGAAATCCTGCTCCTACACGCTTCCTCTTCATCTAGAATGTGATGGAAAACAAGATGATTTTTGAACAGGTTTATTTTTTTGCTTTCATTGTGGACAAAACTGTATCAAACTTCAATTTGTATAATTACTTTTCACAGTCCAACTGAATCTCAGTGGACAAAAACAAGTCCAGCACTATATTATTTCAGTCTTAAGTAGACTAAGTTGGAATGATATTGTATTACATAAGTTAAATGTATTGTTAATGCAGATACATGTTAATTTCTTAGCCATTACAAAAAGGTCCTATTTATTATCTCTAGTTAACCATAATAGTTAAACTACAATGAAAAATATTTATAAAGCATTTATTAATCTTAGTCTATCTTGATAAGTTAATTAGTTGTTATACAAGTTAGTTAATGCATTATTTGATGTTAGATAAGTTAATTTTCTGGTGTTAGATAAGTTAGTTAATGTATTATTCTGTGTTAGGTAAGTTAGTTAGTGCATTATCCTATGTTAGATAAATTAGTTAATGCATTATCTTGTGATAGGTAAGTTAGGTAATGCATTATTTGATATTAGACAAGTTAGTTAATGCATTATCTTGTGCTAGATAATTTAGTTAATTCATTTTCTGGTGTTAGATAAGTTAGTTAATTTATTGTCCTGTGTTAGGTAAGTTAGTTAATGCATTATTCTATGTTAGATAAGTTAGTTAATGCATTGTCTTGTGCTAGATAAGTTAGTTAATTCATTTTCTGGTGTTAGATAAGTTAGTTAATGTATTGTTCTGTGTTAGGTAAGTTAGTTAATGCATTATCCTATGTTAGATAAGTTAGTTAATGCATTGTCTTGTGTTAGGTAAGTTAGTTAATGCATTGCCCTATGTTAGATAAGTTAGTTAATGCATTATCTTGTGCTAGATAAGTTACTTAATGCATTATCTAATGTTAAATAAGTTAGTTAACAAATTATGTTATGGTAGGTTGGTTAGTTAATGCATTATCTGATGTTAGATAAGTTAGTTATTTGCATTATCTGATGTTATAAAAGTTAGTTAATTCATTCTCTGCTGTCCGATAAGTTAGTTAATGCATTATCCTATGTTAGGTAAGTTAGTTAATGCATTATCCTATGTTAGGCAAGTTAGTTAATGCATTATCCTATGTTAGGTAAGTTAGTTAATGCATTATCCTATGTTAGGTAAGTTAGTTAATGCATTATCCTATGTTAGGCAAGTTAGTTAATGCAATCTCTGATGTTAGATAAGTTGGTTAATGCATTATCTTATGTTGGATAAGTTAGTTAATGCATTATGTGATGTTAGCTAAGTTAGTTAATGCATTATCTGATGTTAGATAAGTTAGTTATTTGCATTATCTGATGTTATAAAAGTTAGTTAATTCATTCTCTGCTGTTTGATAAGTTAGTTAATGCATTATCCTATGTTAGGCAAGTTAGTTAATGCATTCTCTGATGTTAGATAAGTTGGTTAATGCATTATCTTATGTTAGACAAGTTAGCTAATGCATTATATTATATTAGAAAATTTAGTTAAGGCATTATTTGATGTTAGATAAAGTAATGCATTAGTTAATCATTAACTAAAGTGACTTTACTGTGTCACCCTTAACATGTAGCTAGTAAGTTAGTTTAAATAGTCAGTCAGTTAATTAGATAACCTGATATGTTTAATTGTTAATAAATGAAAATAAAAGCAGAAATACAAGGCTTTTTTTGTTTTTGTTTTTTTTGTTTTTTAATTTGGGCCTGGCTTTTATTTATACAGCTGAATGGCTAAATAAATAAATAAATAATAACCCATTTAACAGAGGCATCAATATTAGTATTAGTGATACTGGTCTTCTTCATGTAATAAGATGTCATTAAACAAGCATTATAACACAAACTGTGATCAGCTCACTGAGTAGACTTGAGAGGCTGAAGTGAAGCCGTCTAGATGCTCAGACTGAAACGATGAAGAGCAGGTCGCCGTCTCTTCATTTGATTCAGACTGTTTCTCTTCAGCAACACTTGCAGTTGCACTTTTCTTCATCTCTGACACCTGGAGAGTGTTATATGTGAATTACTATTGTAACATATCACTGATAAATGCACATTATAGACAATTAGCTTTAAATGAGATGACATTAGTATGCAGTGGAGCATTATTAACACTCACTCTCTTGAGAACTGCAGCCTTGTAGAGGTTTGCTGATTTACTGGCTCTGAAGAGCTCGTGCTCTATTTCTATAGCCTGATCAAGTGTGTCAGAGCTACACAAGGAGAAAACATGTGAAATATATATAAATTAATATAATCCCCAAACTGTACAATGATGCATAAACTTTAACCAAACACACATTCACCTACATTGAAAAACACTGTTGCATCTCAGGAGGATATTAAAATACAAAAATATCTAGCGTTGTGACAATAAAACACTGATGCTGCATTCGTGGTTGGTGTGACATCTGCATTACCTGTATGAAAGCTCTGCTGCCCCCCTGTGGTTGGTCAGACACTCCTGCAGGAGAGACAGGCAGTGCTCTCTACTCTAAAACACACAAAACAACAAAGAGACTTCAGCTCAACCAATCATATTTTGATCACAGTTTAGACTGAACATGAAGGGGTTTGAGACACAGTTTGAGACTCCAGTGCACATATGTGCCAGCAGAGGGCAGCACTGCTCATCTCACACTCTTATGAACAAAGAATGCTGGAAATCTCATGGCAAAACACAGATTTACACAGGATAGATATATATATATATATATATATATATATATATATATATATATATATATATATATATATATATATATATATATATATATATATATATATATATATAGAGAGAGAGAGAGAGAGAGAGAGAGAGAGAGAGAGAGAGAGAGAGAGAGAGAGAGATTTTCAATGGACGATTAATGTCTACTACATTAAAAAAATGAGAAAACAACACATAAAATAATGTTAGTGGTTGACTGATTAATATTTTTCAATGACAGATCACAAAACTGATATCTAGAATCGAGAATATGTTGTTAATGGTGATGATGATAACACCAAGTTATCAACATCTAATAATAATACTGTAAAAACGCAGGGCTCTACAGTACGACCACTGCGTGCGACTATGAAAAAATATTTAGGAGCCCCAGTGCGACTGACCCGATCAGCATATTTGTGTTTGCGCTGAGCGGAGATTCAGAGGTTTCTACGTGTTCTTGCAACATTAAGTAATGTATCACAGACATATCTGATGAATCCAATCATAAACAAAGTGTAGAGATTCATTGTGCAGTGTAGAGAGCTTTGTTGATTATAATGGAATTTGTGAGATCCACAAATGAGTGACAGCTTTTAATGATTTTTAAGGGAGTTTGTAAAGGAGACATTGATTTAATACAAGTTAAATAAACAAACTTAATATTAAGTGACTTACATTGACTGACTATAACACTATTGCCTGATTTTGCTCAATTTTGTCGTCAAAAATAGCTTGAAACAAGTTACAACTGAGCCGCTCTGCATCTCCATTCAAACACAGCGGTGTTTCGTTTATGAATAAAAGCGTGTTTTTAAACGAATCTAGTGAGTCAATGATTCAATTTCCCATTCATAATTTATTCCTGAATGAATCAGCCATTCAAACAAATCAAATGAATGAATGTTTCAGCAACTAAATCAGTGACTTGCCGCAACCTACTGGCAGTTTTAGTTTCATTTTAAAGTATCTTTTCAGTTATTTAATATTTCTGTATTCAAAATTTTATATTTAAAACATTAATCTCAACATGAATTTGATTGCATTCATGCCACCTCTGAGCCTCATCAAACATATGAAAATACACCTACAAGCCACTTTTGTGTTCTTCTGTGCCACCTCTGTAGTACAAATTAATTTTATAAATTAAGTTTATAAAATGTTATTTTTTTTTTTTAAAACTGACATAAAAGATGACATACTTTTAATGAAGTTAGAAAAATGTCATTACAAAGGTAAAAACAAAATTCCCCTGTAAATCACTTTAAGGAGTCAAATATCACCTTGTAATGGGAAGGCCAACTTTTGATCACAAGTACTCCTAAAAAGAAAAGTAAATGTAGAGCCCTGCCATGGTGCAGAAATGGGCCTTTCTTTTGGAAAATATCATGCATTTAAAGGAACGCTCCACTTTTTTTGAAAATAGGCTCAATTTCCAACTCCCCTAGAGTTTAACAGTTTTACCGTTTTCGAATCCATTCAGCCAATCTCCGGGTCTGGCGGTAACACTTTTAGCATAGCTTAGCATAGATAATTGAATCTGATTAGACCATTAGCATCTCGCTCAAAAATGACCAAAGAGTTTCGATATTTTTCCTATTTAAAACTTGACTCCTCTGAAGTTACATTGTGTACAAAGACGGCCGAGAAATTAAAAGTTGCAATTTTCTAGGCTGATATGGCTAAGAACTATACTCTCATTCCGGCGTAATAATCAAGGAACCTTGCTGCCGTACCATGGGTGCAGCAGGCGCAATGATATTACGCAGCCGTCAACTCTGCATCTACACAAACTTAGTGCCGGTCACTTTCAGGTGCTGCATAACATCATTGCGCCTGCTGCACTCATGGTACGGCAGCAAGGTTCCTTGATTATTACGCCTGATTGAGAATATAGTCCCTAGCCATATCAGCCAAGAAAATCACAACTTTTCATTTTCCGTCAGTCTTAGTACACGATGTAACTACAGAAGAGTCAAGTTTTAAATAGGAAAAATATCATCATTATATATGGTCATTTTTGAGCGAGATGCTATCGGTCTAATCAGATTCAATGATCTATGCTAAGCTATGCTAAAAGTGCTACCACCAGACCCGGAGATCGGCTGAATGGATTCAAAAATGGTAAAACTCAACTATTTAACTCTAGGGGAGTTGGACAATGAGCCTATTTTCAAAAAAAAAAAAAAAAAGGAGAAGTCCACTTCCAGAACAACAATTTACATACAATGTACTCACCCCCGTGTCATCCAAAGTGTTCATGTCTTTCTTTCTTCAGTCATAAAAAAAATTGTGTTTTTTGAGGAAAACATTTCAGGATTTTTCTCCATATAATGCACTGCTATCGTGTTAAATGCGGCTTCAAACGATCCCAAATGTGGTTGTAAACAATCCTGGCCGAGGAAGAAGGGTCTTATCTAGCAAAAGGATCAGTTATTTTCATTAAAAAAAATACAATTTAAATACTTTTTAATCTCAAACGCTCGTCTTGTCTTGCTCTCCCTGAACTCTGTGTATTCTGACTCAAGACAGTTAGGGTATGTTGAAAAACTCCAATCGTATTTTCTCCCTCAACTTCAAAAATCATTTCAAAATCATCCTACATCACTGCAGAAGTACCGACCCAGTCTTTGCAACGTGAGCATGCAAAGAAGATCAAACACCCTTAACAAAAAAGGTAAAACAGCGATATAGGATGATTTTTGAAATTGAGGGAGAAAATACGATTGGAGTTTTTCGACATACGCTAACTGTCATGAACCAGAATACACAGAGTTCAGGGAGAGCAAAACAAGACGAGCGTTGACATTAAAAAGTATATAAATTGTATTATTTTTATGAAAATAACCGATCGTTTCGCTAGATAAGACCCTTCTGCCTCGGCTGGGATCGTTTACAACCGCATTTGGGATCATTTGAAGCCGCATTTAAACTGCATTTTGGAAGTTCAAAATCAGGGGCACCATATCAGTCCATTATATGAAGAAAAATCCTGAAATGTTTTCCTCAAAAAAAAAAAAAGAAAAAAAGACATGAATATCTTGGATGACAAGGGGGTGAGTACATTATCTGTAAATTGCTGTTCTGAAAGTGGACTTCTTCTTTAATATGAACACTGTGTTTTTAAATGTGAACAACAGAACTTACAGGCTTATAGACAAATAAACCGTCTCATCATGGTAGTTTTAGGATACTGTTAAAAAACCTCTTATAAAGCATAGCAAATGAGTGTGAAACAGTCTTAAGGATGTGGTGTTACCTTCACTGTAAGTTTAGGGATTCTCTGACTGCTGGCGTCCTTCAACATGCAGTCAGCATCTGGGAAAACACAAACGATGTGAGTACAACAGGAGTGTTCAAACCTGTTCCTGGAGGGCCACCGACCTACAGAGTTAAGCTCCAACCCTAATTAAACACACCTGAACCAAGATTATGCCTTCAGACTTACTAAAAACTTTCAAGCAAGTGTGCTAAAGCTGGTTGAAGCTAAACTCTGGAGGACATTTGCTTTCATCAGCAGGATTGGACACTCCTGCTTTAAACTGACACACTGTTGAATTTATTGTATCATAAGAAGACATTTTCTCAAATGTCCTGAGCATGGAAAATGACATATGTAACAACTCTGGAACTGACCTGGTGGAAGAAACTTCTCTTTTGCCACATCTGAATTCTACAAATAAGAAAACAAAAGAAGATGATGACAACTTCATTAGTTTAGCATGCTCACATCTCTGTATTTTCTTGACAGCAACAACTGCCTCTGCCCAGATACTTAAGTTTCTGCTAAGACTATAAAATCATCATTAATGACTAGATTTTTATAGAAATTTTAAGAACTTTCAATGGTGCTTCATTTGAAATATGTAAATTGTACTGAGAGAGTAAACAGCGTGTTTGAATGTCATGTTTTCTAAAGAAGGAAAACTGAAGATCATGTAGAATTCTCTTCCGTGCAGCTCAACTTTATGGGGGAGGCCTCACACACACAGCTGGAAAACACATGTGGCGGAGAGAGAGAAACAAGAGAGCGAGAGATATGGAAGAATGTTCTGGCACTGACTCAGACTGTGAGGGCGAAGCAAAGGAGGATTGTAGCGGAGTTGTTTTTCCATGTTAATGTATCACTGTACTTGTGTTACTGTGGGTCATTAAATGTGAGCATATTTCCCATAACTGTCATAACATTAATGCAAAAAAAAAAAAAAAATCCCATTCTCATTTCTGTAACGTGAAAAGAATATCATTCCAATTATGTAGTATTTATGCATCATGTTAGTAGCTACTGCACTGTTTTATTGAACCGTAGAATAGGAATTTCGATGTATTAGAAAATTATTTAACCTTCACTTTAAACTGTCAAACTGAGATTTGAATCCATGGAGGAAAGTAGTAGTTTGCCCCAAAGATGGTTTTTAAAGACACATTATTGTTTCTCATGTATTTACACACCTGTGCCATAAAAATGTTGTATAAATGCAATATCACGTGAGTAGCCGTGTGATATGGCTGTATATCAGCATGGCCACAGGCCAAATCACAGCTGTGCTGATATACAGCCATATCCTATTTAACATATCCTATTGTATATTTATGTAATCTGTTCTTTCTAAATGTCCAATTAAAACTAATGGTAGACTAATGGTTAAGTGCAAATTGGAAGATATTCAGATGTAAAACATTACAATATTTTCGTTGTAACATTTACAGTACTTTACACACTGAACCGAGTCTAGTCTATTAATTTATATGTACACTCTGTCCAAAAGTTTGGGGTTTATAAGATTCTTTAAATAAATTGGTACTTTTATTCAGCAAAGATGCATTAAATTATCAAAAGTGACAGTTTCTTCACTTCTATTCAATCAAAGTAGTGATTTCTACTACAAAATGAAGCAGCACAATTGTTTTTAAGATCGATAATAATCAGAAATGTTCCTTGAGCAGTAAACTAGAATATTAAAATGATTTCTGAATGATCGTGTGACACTGAAGAATGGAGTAATGATGCTGAAAATTCAGCTTTGCATCATAAGAATAAATTACATTTTAAATTATATTCAAATGAAAAACAGTTATTTTAAATTGTAATAATAATTTCACAATACTACTGTTTTTAGTGTATTTTAACTTAATAAATTTGTCATTTTACAGTAATGAATCACTAATGGGAATCTTGGGAATTGCAAAAACCATGAAAACATCTCACTCACTACACTACGTCTCAATAAGTCTCAATGTAATTTGAGTTTGACAACAAGCATTATTTGTCCAAACCAAAAATGCTGCACCACAACACAACAAAAAAAATAATAAAATAACAATAAAAATCATTCAAATTAAAAAAAAAAAAACAAAAAAACATTCAAAACAATGAGGATGAGTTTTTGTCATGACTTCCATGACAATCTCTTCTAACTCTTGTTATGTAATATAATTTATCTATGGTTGGTAATGGAATCTTTTATGGAAGCCTATTTTTTGCCACTGAATAAAAAAAAAAAAAAAAAAAAAAAAAAAAAAGGTGTCTTTTTATGTCACAATTCAGACTTATTTTTCTTAGAATTGCAAGGTCTAAAACTTTCAAATGCGAGTTATAAAGTCAGAACTGTGAGATATAAACATGAAATTGTACATCATAAGAAATTGAACATAATTTCATATCAGAACTGAACTTTAGAAATAAGTCAAAATTGCAAGAAAAGTCACAAAAAGTCGCAATTACCTTGTTTTATTTTTGTATTCAGCGTAAGAAACAGGCTTCCATAATCTTTTGGGATGAAATGTGACCTGGATGTTTTCATGAGATGCACAATTTGTCCTCTAGCTATAGAGTGTCCTGTCCGTGTGCTCACCTTTCTCAGGCTCATCTGTTTCTTGAAGAGATCTCCGAACTCTTTCTTCCTCTTCTCTGAGTCATCTTCCTCATTGCCCCATTCCTCATCATATCTGAACACACACACACACACGCACACACACACAGAAGCTCTCAGTCACAGACTAATGGGTGTGATGATACAGTACGGCTACTTCAGTAAGAGGTCAGCTGACCTCTCAAACCCGTAACCCTTCCTGCCTCCCGCGTAGAGTTCAGGGTCGAAGCCGAACGCCCCCCTGGGTGCCGTACTCTGTGCCGGTCCGGTTCTGGTGCTGAGGGCGGCTGCTCTCGCCAGCTGAGCGCGCACAATTTTAGGGTCACGGCAGAAGTCACACGCGCCAGCGCAGTTGGGCTTCTGATTGCCAAAAAACTGAGAAATAGTGGCATGTCTGCACCTGGAAATGAAGAATGACTAAATGATTAACCATAATAACAAATAAATTCAAACTCTCATGACGTAGAACACAAACACAAAAAAAATGGCTGTAAAAATGACTAATTTTAACAGTAAATGAGATATATATTTATTGCTTTGGCAACATTGTGGTATGTTACACAGTCATGCCAATAAAGCTCATTTGAATTGAACTGAACTGAACTGAACTGAATTGAGAGAGAGAGAGAGAGAGAGGCAGAGAGAATCTATTAAGACATTTTGAAGTATTTATAAAGAAATATACTGTTAAATGTGCAGTTTTTGGAAATGAAGATTAAGGCAACTTATATTTGACAGTTCTAAAACTGTAAATTGACATCCCAGAATTCTCTGGGTGATATTTTTGATGGTTTTTGACAGACATTTGATGTTTTTTCTTCAAAAAACTTCTTCGTGTTTTTCAAATCAGTCATGTACATTAAGATTTTATGTTACATCTTATATTATAATAATGCTTCCTGTATTATTTTAGTGTTGTGTGTTACCATGAGTGTGTTGATTTTTATGTTTATTTATCTCAGCTTGTGGAAAAGCTGCTTGTGATGATGTTTGATTCATCATGTGTCTTTTTCTCTACCACCTGTTTTTAAGGTGGTTGGCAGGATATTTTACTGATACAAAACAGATTTTAATGATCTGTTATATTAACATTATTGGTATACTGTCATTATTTTAGTTAATGAAAAACATATTGAAGCTGTAAAACTTTAAATGTTGTTATTCTGTTTTTTAGGGTAAAGTATTGGGAACAATTGTCGGTTATTTTATTTTTAATAAAATGTTACTTAGTTTTATTTTATTTCATTATATTTGATTTTTTTTATTTTATTATATTTTTATTTTATTTGATCTTTTTATTTTATTTTATTTTATTTTATTTTATTTTATTTTATTTTATTTTATTTTATTTTATTTTATTTTATATTATTTTATTTTATTTTATTTTATATTATTTTATGCTATTTTATTTTATTTTATCTTATCTTTTTTATTTTATCGATTTATTTGATCTATTTACTTTACTTTACCAGCAATATTGTTTGCTGCTGCTCAGCTAAATTTTTCCAGAGAAATCCAGCCATTTCAATGCAAGCAGATTTCGCTGGTGTTCAACTTGGTCATGAAACTTCACCGCACTGAAATTTGCACCTCTAGACCAAATGTCTAAAGAAAATTATTTCAACAAGTGTGTAATGAAAGTGGTCAGTATTACTGAAGACTTTAGATATATACAGATGGTGCAATCATGTTACAAATAAATGAAAAAAAAGTGCAAAAAAAGCTTTTAAACATGGTCTTATGATAAAAATAATGATACACTGAATGATCACTTTTGTGACATGTTTGATGCAGGCTAATTGGCAGTTCACCACTCTTACAAGGTAGAAGATCAGTGATTGAAAACCACATAAATATATGAAGAGTTCAGATGCAAAACCAGCTAAATCCATCTGACGTCTTTCTTTAAAAAATGCATTATTATCCGGCTCAGATATATAGGTTTCTATGTAAGTACCGATACTTCTGATTGGGCTGAGTCTGGTATTTTAGCGAGTTTGAAGAAAAAGCATTTGATGGACGTATAATATGTGTCAAGAGCATTCACTCAGTATCATTATCTCATATTTGACCAAGATGGCTTTTAGCTGGTTTTGCATCTGAACTCTTCATATGATCTGTGAGCCAGATAGTCACCTGGCATCTCTTCATGGTTTCATCCAATAAAGTCTTATTTTTTTCTTATGGAACTCTTTTTTGCAAGACTTCTCTCCACTGCAATACTAGATATGAGAAAGTGACCATATTTAATTTCAGAAGTACTTCAGAAATAGAACGGAATTACTGATTATATAGGGTTCTGTTGTCTTTAGACGCGTCACACCGCTAATGTCCAGTGTATACGCGGTGTAACCATATTAGATCTTATATTCCACAGCATATATCCACAGCATTATTTTTGTACAAAGAACAGAAGATGTTTTCTACAAGCATAAAGGCGTGTGCACACATATCCTGTACTGTGTGAACTCTAAAATAGAGACATGTGCTTCTCACTTCACTGACTTCTAGGTTTCAGGTTTCAGAGTCTGAAATAGCTGGTAAGAGCAGAGAGAGGCAGAAACCCTTCCAAAACACATTTACATGGCCTGACACACAAAGACCCACTGTGCCAACACTGCCGCCCATAAGCAGAGCCCTATTCCCTGTTCACTAGACCACTTTCCCATTAGTAATTTCCTCTTAAGGAAATCAGAGCAAAGCTTTCCTCCATTCTGAATCCAAAACAAGATGTCTGAAGCCGTATGGAACTTCATGGTAAATAAATGAAAGACAAAAGCAGAACAAAAACTGAGATAAAGTAGAGTGTGTGAAAAAAAAAAAAAAAACCCACACACACACTTAAAAGGTGTGAAAGTTTTCTCAGTTGTATGACAGACAGAGAAAATAAATGAACTGTAAATAAACAGGATGTGCCCAGGTCATGTTTTTTTTCGTGAAATGACAAGATTGTGTTTTTTCACAAAGAAAATGAGCCCTTTTTTCAGGAACATGAAGACTTTTTGCACTGATTGTTATTTTTTATGATGTACAGATACATTACACTCAATTTTTATTGAAAAATAAAAATAAAAATCTAGTACTATATCTAAAACTTATTTCAACTGTCTTTAATTTATTCTGTCATTAGTTTAAAACAAATACTGTTCACTTGTACAACGTATTACTGCATTTTTACAGTAAAAATAGTCCTAAATAGACTGTTGTAAATGTAATATACATATATATATATATAAAATAAAAGTTTGAGTTTGCCCATATATATATATATATATATATATATATATATACACATACATATATATGCTGTCAAACAATTAATCACATACAAAAAGTTGAGTTTACCTAATATATGTATGTGCACTGTTTGTAATTATTATGTATATATATATATATATATATAAATACACAGATTAATGTATATATTTAAGAAAAATATGTTAATTATGCACAAAATATTTCTATTTAATATAAATTACATAAAAATTATAATAAATTCATATACTCGTAAATGTTTCTTACATATATACACATGAATGTGTTTGTATTTATATATACATAATTATAAATACACATACACATACATATATACATATATATAGGGCAAACTCAAACTTTTATTTTGTATGCGATTAATCGTAATTTATTTATTGCTTGTTTTCTTGATTTTGGAGTGAAGTATATAAACAGTATATTATATATAAAAGTATATTATATAAGATAAATTGATGTCTCATACTGAAAAAAATAAATAAATAAATAAATAAATAATAATAATACTAATAATAATAATAATTATATATACATATATATACATATATATATATATATATATATATATATATATATATATATATATAAATTTCCTACTTTTTAGGGCCCGGACTTTGTTTTGGGCCAGGAATCCAGTATGGAGACATATACACACAAGTATTATAACACAAAACAGTCACTTCCAAAAGGACCTCAAGACTTTGTTTGACAAAAGCAGAAGGAAAAACTGTTTCCACGGTGATTTGAGGGGAGGAGAAAAGACGGGGCCAGACAAAAAGGGGGTGGGGTGGACGTGGTAAACAGAGAGAGAAAGAGATCCAGACTGACAGAACGTATGGTGTGTGCTGTAAGAGCCACACAGCCTATCCCAAAAGACTCGTCATACTGGAAATCTCAAACACTGGAGGCCAAACACAGCATGACTGCACAGTGGCTCGACACTCAGCAGATCACAACAACTGTGTGACGGGACAGAGTGCTGAACTTTAAACAAGTTCATGTGACGAGTGTTAAACGGGACGAGAGCTACAAACTGGAAGCAAGGTGAGAAGAAAAAATACTGTGTATGTGTGTAGATCTGTGTCTGTGAATAACTGTGAGATTGTGAGCATGAAAATAATGAGTTGGTCAGCAGAAATCAATTTGTACTTGGCACATCTACAACTTTCAAAAACAGTTACAAAGCAACAATGGCAGGGGGAAAGTTAAACTTCACAGCGGCTCACAAAAGAATCTGAACACACAAACTGTATACAGAGCTTGAAAGCATTAGGTAACAAAAGATTAATAAAGTGGGGTTGGGAGGTATAGCAAATATAAACTATAATGTTGTTAGCAAAATCAAGCAATAGTGAGAACAATGTGACGAGTTTAATGCACTTTCAGTTTTCTGAAAACTGTAACATTGGACTATTTCCCAAACTGCCCTTGACTCATAATTTATAGGAACAGCGACAGATTCATTTCCAACAAACAACTTGTCATCATCTAAAAATATGCTTTTTTTAGGTTATCATTAGTAAAAATCAAAAGTTTACATACACTTGTTTCTTAATACTGTGTTGTTACCTGAATGATTCACAGCTGTGTTTTTTGTTTAGTAATAGTTGTTCATGAGTCCCTTGTTTGTCCTGAACAGTTAAACTGCCTGCTGTTTTTCAGAAAAATCCTTCAGGTTTTTTAGCATTTTTGTGTATTTAAACCCTTTCCAACAATGATCTCTGATTTTGAGATCTGTCTTTTCACACTGAGGGACTAATATCCAACTAAGGACAGTACTAAATTAAAAATATGAGATATTTAGGCAAAATAAGAAAAATGTACACATCTTCATTCTGTTCAATAGTTGCATATGAGTCCCTCAGTTGTCCTCAGTGTGAAAAGATGGATCTCAAAATCATGCAGTCATTGTTGGAAAGGGCTCAAATACACAAAAATGCTGAAAAACAAAGATTCTGTGAGAGCGTTCTTTTTCCAAAGAACAGCAGCCAGGTTAACTGTTCAGGACAAATAGGGGACTCATAAACAATTACTCAAACAAACCAAAACAAAAAAAACACAGGCAGAATCATTCAGGTAACAACACAGTATTAAAGGAACACTCCACTTTTTTGAAAATAGGCTCATTGTCCATCTCCCCTAGAGTTAAACAATTAAGTTTTACCATTTTCGAATCCATTCGAAAATGCAATAATATTACACAGCGCCTGAAAGTGACCGGCACTAAGTTTGTGTAGATGTAGAGAGTTGCAGTCGGCAGAGTTGACAGCTGCGTAATATCATTGCGCCTGCTGCACCCATGGTACGGCAGCAAAATTCCTTGATTATTACGCCGAAATGAGAGTATAGTTCCTAGCCATATCGACCTAGAAAATCAACTTTTCATTTTCCGCCAGTCTTAGTACACGATGTAACTACAGAAGAGTCAAGTTTTAAATAGGAAAAATATCGAAACTCTTTGGTAATTTTTGAGCGAGATGCTAACGGTCTAATCAGATTCAATTACCTATGCTAAGCTATGCTAAAAGTGCTACCGCCAGACCCGGAGATCGGCTGAATGTATTCGAAAACAGGAAAACTCAACCGTTTAACTCTAGGGGAGTCGGAAATTGAGCCTATTTTCAAAAAAAGTGGAGTGTTCCTTTAAGAATCAAGTGTATGTAAACTTTTGAACGGGGTAATTTTTTATAAATTAACTATTATTTTCTCTTGTCGACTATATGTAAACATCTTTTATGTGAAATAACTTATTCAGGTTAGATTAACATGCATTTTTAATGACCCCTCTCATTTTGGAAAACTCACAATTTACAAATTCTGCAAGGTGTATGTAAACCTTTGACTCAAACTGTAACTACGTATCATCATATGAATGCATACAAAGAAAAAAAATAAATGCAATACTTAATTGAACTGTGGAGAACATGCCTTGGTTTTATGCCTGTGTTTCTGTTCCTACACATTTCAAGCAAAACATTTCTCAAAACAGCGACTGTTTACGACGCAAACATTTTTAATCCGAATGACAAAACTAAAAGAACAATGCACTACAGACATACAAAGCTATGTTTCCTGAGTCACAGCATGAGCAAAGTGCATTAATGAATAGCTGGGTTGACAACTCACATTTGACAGGCTGAAGAAAATGTAAGTTTAAAGCGGACATAACACACACAGTTTCTGCCAATCTCATGTTAATCATGAGTAACTACAGAGAAGTACTGCATTCTTCATATCTCTGAAACGTTCATATTGTGAAGACAGATTCAACATTTGGGTGACTTAAAGGTGATATATTATGAAAATCTCACTTTTTACATGCTATAATCAGGTCCCCGGTGCATCTACCAACCCAGAAAAAGCATGTGAAAAAATGAGTTGCACAGGTTTTGCTCCCCAGGTGACGTAGAAAGGGGATATTATTATTATATTACCACCCCTTAATCTACACTTTCCACCCATTGCGTTGCCATTGTGTTTTCGCAAGCAACAATGGTGTACCAGTTCTAACGCCATTGCAAAAGTTTGAGTAGTGATGCTTGATTCAACTTCCTGCATCTACTACCTACGCAGATATCAACAGCGCAACTGTGTTGTGGATTGCCAGGCTGAGGTCACAAATGGGTTAAAATTTGTATGATGTGTCGACTGTGTGAGTAGGATGTGTTTAATAAAAAAAATCTGGAAACTGGACAACCTTGGAATAATATACTGAAGTGATTTTTCATATTAAGAGGTTTGGGCCATACAACTTACGGGAGGTTCCCGGGAGAAAAAACAAAACGGGAAATGGGTGTGAAAGACAGGAGACTCCCATTAAAAACGGGAGTGTTGACAGGCATGGATATAGCTCTACTGCTTATCTCTAAAAAACAGTCAAGACGTGCTGTGGGCAGAGCTAAAGTCACGAGCACACAGTTTTTGTGAAGAGGACACTGACAAAAATAATTCCCTTAACGCTGGGTTCTTTGAGAAGATGAACAAGGTTTTCTTTCCTTCATAACCAAAACAAAGTAAAAAACAAAATAACAAGTCCTGTGCAGCGCTGACAATGACTTCCGTAATGCAAATGAAACATGTCGATGATCTTGCTCTTATTTATGTGTGTGCACACTCTTCCGGGAGAAGTGCCTACATAGGGAATTCTGCCCTTTATGACATCATACAAGGCCATGCTTAAAAAAAAAAAAATAAACTTAAAGGAGAAGTTTACTTCTAGAAAAATAAATAAATAAATATATATATATCAAAAGTTTGGGGTCAGTAAGACTCGTAATAGTCTTTAAAGTAGTCTCTTATGCTCATCAAGGCTGCATTTATTTGATTAAAAATAATGTTTTTTATTTTAACATACTTAACATACATAGAATTTCTTCCTGTGATGAAAAGCTGAATTTTTATCAGCTGTTACTCCAGTCTTAAGTGTCACATGATCCTTCAGAAATCATTCTAATATGCGGATTTATTATTAGAATGATCAGTGTTGGATAATATCAACAGTTGTGCTGCCAAATATTTTTTGGAACCTGTAATTTTTTTTCAGGATTCTTTCATGAATAACAAGTTTAAAAAGTACAGTGTTTATTCAAAATATAAATATTTTATAACAATGTAAATTATTTATTATTAACTTTTAATAAACTTTTAATTATTAACTTAATACATCCTTGGTGAATAAAAGTATTAATTTCTTAAAAAAAAAATAAAAAAAAAAATAAAAATGTACTGACCCCAAACTTTTGAACGGTAGTGTATATATATATATATATATATATATATATATATATATATATATATATATATATATATATATATATATATATATATATATATATATATATATATAAAACAGATAATTTACTCACCCCCTTGTCATCCAAGATGCTCATGTCTTTCTTTATTCAGTTATAAAGAAATTATGTTTCTTGAGGAAAGCATTTTAGGATTTCTCTCCATATAGTGGACTTCTTTGGTGCCCCCTAAACTTCCAAAATGCAGTTTAAATACAGCTTCAAAGAGCTCTAAACGATCCCAACTGAGGAAAAATGGTCTTATCTAGTGAAACAATTGGTTATTTTCTTAAAAAAAAAAAAAAATTGTACAATTTATATACTTTTTAACGTCAAATGCTCGTCTTGTCTAGCTCTGCAATGTGTATGCGTACTCTGTGTAATCCGGGTTAATAACTTCAAAATCATCCTACAATGCTGTTTTATCTTTTTTTGTAAAGGACATTTGACCTTTTTTTGCACATTCACTTTGTAAACACTGGGTTGGTAGTTTTGCAGCAATGTAGGACGATTTTTAAGTTGGAGGAGAAAATGAGATGGTAGTTTTTCAACCTACTAGATAAGAGCCTTCTTCATCAGCTGGGATCATTTAGAGCCCTTTGAAGCGGCATTTAAACTGCATTTTGGAAGTTCAAACTCACAGCCACCATAGAGGTCCACTATATGGAGAAAACTCCTGAAATGTTTCCCTCAAAAAACATAATTTCTGTACGACTGAAGAAAAAAAGACATGAACATCTTGGATGACAAGGGGGTGAGTACATTATCTGTAAATGTTTGTTCTGGAAGTGAACTGCTCCTGTAATGAAACTTATACAAACCCTAAAGGAGTGTATTTGGCACAGAAATACTACTTTATACAACCAATTCAATCTTTATTATTATTATTTATTTATTTTTTTTTTAACTTTGGCTATGTTTAACATGAGAAACCAACTCTTTAGCAATGTAAACAAGTCAGAATGCATGAAATTATGAAAGGTTGTTTCCTGCACTGAATAAAAAAAAAATTAAAAAAGGGGTTATTCCGACTTTTTAAAAATCACACAATTCTGACTTTTTTCTCACAATTTTGAGTTTACATCTCGCAATTCTGACTTTTTTCTCACAATTGTGAGTTATAAACTCGTAATTGTGAGTTTTAAATTCAGAATTGTGGGATATAAACTTGGAAATCTTACTTTTTTCTAACGATTGCGAGTTTATATCTCACAACTCTAACATAACCACAAGTACATGGTTTAAAGTCAGAATTGCTGATTAGTTAATATCTCACAATTCTGACTTTATTTCTCAGAATTCTGAATTTATGCCCACAATTTTGACTTTATAACTCACAATTGCTAGTTTATATCTCATAATTCTGAAAAAAAAAAAGACAGAACTGCGACATGTAAACTCACAATTGTGAGAAAAAAAAGTCAGAATTGTGAGATAAAAAGTTGCAATTACCTTTTTTATTTAGTGGTGGAAACGGGCTTCCATATGAAACAGCATTGGACCTAAAAAAAAAAAAGTCTATATATTCTCGCTCTCTCTCTCTCTCTCTCTCTCTCTCTCTCTCTCTCTCTCTCTCTCTCTCTCTCTCTATATATATATATATATATATATATATACATATATAAACAGATATAATTCTAGTAGGAATAACACATTCAACAGAATAACATCACTGTGTTCTGATGAACTTCTAGTGATGTTATAAAGAGGTCAGACAGAAATGCACACTGTGGTACATGTCAGCTTCAATACAGGAGAATGTAATCACATTTTAAAAAGGAAATTCAAAGCAAGGAATGATTCTTTCATCAGCAGGGCTAATTTTATACCGTGATGGCATACCCACAGGCATCTGTCTTGTTGGAAACACACCCACCGCAGCAGAAATTTAATGACTAGTTTAACTAGCAGGTTCTGTTTTTAGTTTTTTTTTCTCTAGCTGCTTTTACCAACTGTGAAATGAAAAAAAAATACTGTTTCCACACAGGAAACACTGTGCACACTTGGCTGAAATGCTGCCATTTCTAATAACTTCCAGAGGCAACACATAAACTGATAACACAATAGGACAATTTATTCTGATAATAACCATTACTCTATGCTTATATAGTTAAATAAGCCTTTTGTGAACACAGGGTTTGAATGATGCCTAAGAGAAAAACAAGTCTACCAACACCAGCCACAGTGTAATCAAAAACATGAGATGTGCTAATATATTACAACAATGAAGCTCTAACCGAAAACAGCTCTTTTAAAAAACTAGAAGTGTCTTTGTCACATTTTATTTTATCACAGTGTCTCTGCAGGTCTGTGGCAATTTTAAAATGTGTGTTCAGAGTATGTCACAAAAGAAAAAGTGTTATTAACCACCCAGCCAAATTTGAATTTTTAAAAAAAAAAAAAATGTAAATAAATAAAATAAGGTATCAAAATATTGAAAAAATAAGCAGTATTTTCTACTCCCAAACACTGGGGGCGTGTCCGCTGTCAGCGCTGAAACCATGTCCACTCACAGGAAAGCTGCCGCCTCTCTCAACTGTGAAATACCCCTACATCCTGAATGAATGCTCGCTTTAGCAGCTAAAAGTCTGTGTAAAGGCAATTCAGAGAATTGTTTCTAAACACATTATAGATGTTTTGCTAAAAATACGTTACAAAGACTGTGTACTATGTAGTACTGAATAGTGGAGTTAGACAGTTAAACAATTTTTCACCATTTTTGTGTTCAGGATTTTTTTGGGCAGGCCTAAAATCATGTTTCAATGATGCACTGGAGCAACTGAGCATGGGTCCTCCCCTAACACTATAATAACTAGAGTGCATTAGCATCAGTGGTTCACCCGCTCAAACTGCCTTTGACTAAAGATTTTTCTGGTCGGCTAGTAGTCGTTCATTTTAAGCATTAGTTGACTATTAGTGGCACATTTATTAATAAACCATATAAATCATAATAATGCTTGCCACAGCGCACAGGAAGAAGCAAAGATTATTAATGTGTAAGGGAAAAACAGCAGGGAGACTGCATTAACATTTTATTAAGTTATTGATAAACTAGTGATTTCTTTGTTTTCGGCTTAAGAGATGAAGTCAGCAACACTGACTTCTGACCGCAGTAGTGATGTGCCTGTATGCATGTTTCAATATGGATTACATAATCCGACAACATTTGTTTTTTATTTGCTTTCATTTCAAAAGTAGACATTTCAATTTCTATAGATATATTTTTCATGTCTGTAAGGCAAATATACACAGAGTTTTGGAGTTTCACACTCAAGTTCACAGAGACCGAGATGGCAGAAAGCACATCCTGTTCGCTTTCATTATTTTACAAAAGCGCAACATTTCGTTGTTATTCTGAGTGCACGCAAATAAACAGAGTCTTTACAGATTCGAAAGTAGGGCTGTCCCTAACGATTATTTTGGTAATCGAGTAATCTGTTGATTATTCTGACAATTAATTGAGTAATCGGATAATTTTTATATATATATATATATATATATACACACTACCGTTCAAAAGTTTGGGGTCAGTAAGACTTGTAATAGTCTTTAAAGTAGTCTCTTATGCTCATCAAGGCTGCATTTATTTGATTAAAAATATAGAAAAAAACAGTAATATTGCAAAATGTTTTTACAATATAAAATAATGTTTTTTATTTTAACATACTTTAAAATAGAATTTATTCCTGTGATGAAAAGCTGAATTTTTATCAGCTGTTACTCCAGTCTTAAGTGTCACATGATCCTTCAGAAATCATTCTAATATGCGGATTTATTATTAGAATGATCAATGTTGGATAATATCAACAGTTGTGCTGCCAAATATTTTTTGGAACCTGTAATTTTTTTTTTCAGGATTCTTTCATGAATAACAAGTTTAAAAAGTACAGTGTTTATTCAAAATATAAATATTTTATAACAATGTAAGTTATTTATTATTAACTTTTAATAAACATTTAATTATTAACTTAATACATCCTTGGTGAATAAAAGTATTAATTTCTTAAAAAAATAATAATTTAATAAAAATGTACTGACCCCAAACTTTTGAACGGTAGTGTATATATATATATATATATTTATAGAACAAAACTGTTTAAAAACACAATGTATTATGAACAATAGAGCTAATGTGCATTACACATCATAACAAACGTCTGTAGAAGGCGTCAACGACCTGACAATTGTTTTTAAACTTCACAGCACAATCTAATCCTTGTTTAATATTGACTAAACAACATTTAATTGAAATGTCCACTTAATCTTTAACATCTGGCCATTACTTTATGATAGAAAAGCTACAGCCACTGTAATGTTTTGAATATGTGGCCATCAAAACATGTAAACTCAGAGAGTTTAAATTTTTATTTTGAAATTGCGATGAACAGTTAGCATATTGAGAAAAATAATGATGTTTTCTCCTGTTTTTGCATAGGTTTATAAATGATTTACCTTGCAAATCTGATGAAATACGGCATGTTGCGTTCCCAGATGAACATTATAATAAACCCAAACTAACAACAACATGAGAGATGGAGTTTGAGACACTCCACACATGTAAATGATAACAATGTGTAACAGCATTTAGAGCCGCTTTGAGATGCACATATGTAACCTACACACATGTAAATAATTAAAACGCTTATATTAAACCTGCATCGCATATATTGATTTAACTGAATAATCATAGCGCTTGTGAATACTTAATAGCATTATGCTTAATTATGATTTTTAAATAGGTTTAATATGTGGAATGCGCCACTTCTGGTCTTTAGCCGATTACTCAACACGGGCAAAATGCAATCAGGGATTTAAAAAAAAAAAAATCGAATACTCATATAGAATCGAGGAATCATTGCCACCCTATTCTAAAGTAGGGCTGTGCGCTAAATCGATAACGATAGTTATCGCGTAATATGAATTTCCTCGTTTGAATTTAGTGAAGAACACAAATGACTCTGATTATAGCCAGATGAAACAAGGCTGACTGAAAGGAGAAACACTGTGACCAATGATATAGTCAGAAGGCTTTTTAATCTACAAATCGCCATCATTTACCAAAGATTTACTGTAGTAGCACTAACTGCACAGTGGTATTGTGTCAGAAATGTGGGTATATTTGTGTCGAATTTTATTATATTATTAATGTAGACATGTATTAAATGTACTGAAGGAGGAGTATTTTTAGGTTTTTTTTTTTATTAAGTTATACCGTTTATGCATTTTATACTAAATGTAACATTACTTAGACTAGTTACTGTTTTTTATACAAATACCTAGGAAATATATAACATCTTTACCATGGTATTGAGGTGCTATATTTGTGGTTTTAACTGTTATTATAATGATCTATGGATGAAACTATGGAAGAAGGTTAAAAACAAACAAAAAAAAAAAACCTCAAACAGTCAGAATAATTACATTTCTCCATTTAAAAATGAGGTTGCTACAATTTTTACAGATATTACTGGTTTTGATAATGAGCATAAATCTACATCTGCATCCTAACTCAAGCTACTATCAAATGTGTATTTCTAAGAGACAAAAAAAGTTATATTATTATTATTATTATAAATATTATCAGGTAACACAAACCTGTTTCATGATTTGAAACAATATTTCTCCTTAAAATATGCAAAACTAAGAATTTTTTGTCATGTTCTGACCATAAAGAATATTTTAAAGCCTTAATCTGGTTTTTACAACTTTCACACTGTAGCAAATATCTGTCTTGAAATTTGTCAAAAAAAATTAAAATCTTTTGGCCATGTCACCCAGCGCTATTCTAAACTATGACTTTTATCTGTATGCCCAAAAATGAAAGAGTATTTTAAGAGCAAGTGACCGCACCATCGCCTCCATCTGTCATGAAGTGAGTGTGCTACTGTTTAGCTTCCACACTTCGCACAGACACTTCAACAGTGCACATTTTGGTAGGTTAACACTAGATTGAGCAGCCATGCAAAGTTGCTACTACATACATCTTTCAGATGAAAAGCCATATTTGAGGTCCATGAATGATAGGTGAGCATTTGGATGTCCTGCCCGACGTACTATATTACCACATAGACCAGCCATTATGATCTGCCCGTCACGGACTGCATGACTTAGCCACTTCCTGTGGAATTTATGTTTTTCTGCGACTAAGCAACTAATAAAAATTTGGTCAACCAAGCCTCTTCTCGTCAACTAACGGTTAGTTACTATTAGGTGGCAGCCCGAATTGTGAGTTACTGTCATTTCAGTAAGTTACTTCAGCCTACAGTTTGCTAGCTAGCTATACCAGCAGGTGGTGCTTTCGGAATGTTAGAAATATAGCGGTTTCCCCGGTAACCACTGTAAACAAAGCAGCGCTGTGCTCATAAATGTTACTTTGTTATTACACAGAGGTAAGATAAAAAGTAAATGCCATGGAAACTTTTCTAAAGACATTCGCATAAAAACACCCTCCTCCCCAACACTTTCAGTCTTTTTTGATTGTTAAACTGTACAACTTACTAATGAGACTGATTAATATTCTGTGTTTGTATTTAGACCAGACATACTGCAATCAGAATGAGCGCTTCAGAGGAAATGATGGCAATTCTCCAGAACGTCTGGACCAAACTGCAGGGTCTTCCTCAGGCCCACCCGCTCACACAGACGGCATTTCTCATCATCCTGCTGTTCTTCTGTAAGCTCCCTATCTCTACACTATCATTACATCTCTGCACTGTGGCCACTTCTCATGTAATTTTGGAAGGGGTTTTATTTGAACACAAGGCGGAAAGCTCACAAGAGCTTCTGCTGCGATTAAAGGCTTCTACCAAGCACACATCCATACTTAGCTTGCTATTTTAGTGAGGGCACAGCACTTAAACCAACATTAAAAAGTCTAACAAGCAGTTGACTGTAAATGTGGGAGGACATATGTTAACGTTTCAGGTTTCCGATGTCACAAATCCAAGGATTTGAGGCGCTCTGCAGCTGGAAAGGAGGTCAAGAGTTCTGAAGTCTCTTTTACTTTACAAAACAAAATAAAGAAGAAATCTAACTCCCCATAATACGCCTCCTTTTAACAACAATAGCATTCTTCACACATCACTAGAATTCATTAAATTCCTAAAAACTGGCAAAAGCCACTATTATAGCACTTTCTAAAGAGATAGCAGTCAAATGTTACATTAGAGTAGTCATTTGAGAGCGAAACGTGACTAACGCCATGTTTCATTCTTCCTGCAGTGACGTTTATTGTTCTGATCGTGACTGGATGCGTTTACGGCCGCTGTGGCTGCTGTTCGGCAGGGACCAGAAACAGAGTCTCGGCTGTCTGAAACATGGGCTCCACAATACAGAGGAAGATCTGAGCAGACCACAATGGGCCAAAATAAAACAGACTCATAGTTTGGAGTGTGACTGCTGTTTACACATTACAGTGAAAGTGGCACACTGTAAAGCTGTATGAAAACACAACAATCATCAGCAACAGTCATGAAGCAAATCAGAAGAGCTTCAAAAACAAGCATCTGGATGAGAAAAACATTCCCCCTTAATTATAAACGCTACAAATAAACACTAAATTCTCATTACAGGAATCCAACCACTAAGAAACCAGTGCCAAATACTAGTGGTACTAGTGCCCTCTGGTGTTTGCTCATGTAACTGCAGTGATGAAGAAATGAGAGGCGGAAGGTTTTGTGTTGATCAAATGCTGTTCTTTTGAACTTTATGTTCATCAAAGAATCCTAAAACAAAATGTATTAAGGTTTCCACACAAATATGTTCTTCAGCACAAATATATGGTTCTTCAGCAGCAAATCAGCTTATTAGACTGATTTCTGAAGGATTATGTGGCACTAAAGACTGGAGTAACGATGCTGAAAAATCAGCTTTGCATCACAGGAATAAATTACATTTCAAAATATATTAAAACAGAAAACAGTTATTATAAATTTCAGTATTATTTCTCTATATTACTGTTCTTACTGTATTTTAATTAAATAAATGCAGCTTTGGAGAGCAGAAGAGACTTCTTTTAATGTTAGTGTAATATTCAAGAAATATTGTACTAATGTTACCATATCGTTGTATTAAGATCATGTACTATATAGAGGAAAACTGAGCTGAATCTTGGTGAAATAAAATGGAAATAATCAGAATACTTGTGTATTTTCATATTGCTTAAAGTCACATGTATTTGATGGATATAAAGTAAATATTCATGCATGTTTCTTGTTTTTGAACCACCTATTCTGTTTTATTAAACATTTATCAAACCTTCCAACCTGAGTTTAAAGTGTCTGTGTTTGAGCTCACCCTTCTTGTTCACAAAAAGCAACCATGGCCTCAAAGTCCAGGATGGGAGCTTTATCCTGTTCTTTCTCCGATCCTCGCTTCTCCTGAAATCAAAACACACAAAGTATATGAGATACAATGACTGTTTAAGTACTCGAAAGCATGAAGATATCCAGATTGGATGTCGTTCCCAACCTGTTTGCGGGCGATTTCTTTGCGGATGAGGAAGTTGAGTTGGTCTCTGTCTTTGGGTGAGTAGTATATCCTGCAGGACGACGGCAGTCCGTCACGTCCAGCTCGTCCCGACTCCTGATAGTAACTGGCCAAAGACTTCGCCAGATTCCAGTGGACGACAAACCTGAAAGCATACAGACACTTACATGTAATGTAAAACTCAGTACAAAAAAAGTGTAACAACACCACTGAAAACTGATATTGATAATAATTGTTTCTTAATCAGCAAACCAGCAAAAGAAGGATCATGTGACACTGAAGGCTGGAGTAATAATGCTGAAAATTCAGCTTTGCATCATAGACATAAATTACATTTTATAATAGATTTAAATAGAAAACAGGTATTTTAAATTACAGTAATGTTTCAGAATATCTCTGTTTTTCAATGTGTGACTTACCTAACATTGGCCTTGTCCACTCCCATACCGAAACTGATGGTGGCCACAATAACAGGCACTTTATCAGCCATCCAATCAGTCTGACTCTCTGTGCGATCGCCCGCCTTCAGCCCTGCAGAGATACGAAACACGAACCAAAATTATATTTACCATGCAAACATGCACAATAAAATTATACAGAAATATATAAAAAAGTGTGAACAGGCAGCAATGACAGGATCACCTGCATGGTAGGGTTTGGCTACGATTCCTAGTTTAGTCAACTTGTGTGCCACTTCCTCACAACTCTCTCTGGTGCGACAGTAAACAATCCCACAGCCCTGTGCCAACCAAACATGGGTATTTAACATTGTATCTGCTTGCATTAAATGTATAACATCAAGGATAAAAATAAAAGTTTATCATTTACTCACTCTCATTACTCCTCCCATGACACACAAAAGGTGACGTTTATTAGAATGTCAGTGCTGCTCTTTTTAATACAATGTAAGTTAACGATAAGTCATGCTGTTAAGGTCAAGAAATGACATAAAAGTCACCCATATGATTTCTATGTCTTCTGAATTCATACTGACTGAAATATAATTGTTGACTGAAGATCTTTCCCATCACTTTAGCTCTCAACTCCCAAATTTAAGTTCACATATGGCAAAAAAATAAATAAATTAATTAATTAATTAAATAAAATCTTAAAAATCATGACAAATAATGTGTTTTTATGCATTTTTATATACCATTGTAGTATTTATTCATATTTTAAATGAGGTTTCCTTTATATTTTCTATTTTTCTATTCTATTTTTTATTGTAGTTTAAATAATGTTGTTATGTGTTTTCGTCATTTTATTTTACATTTCTATTCATTTTAATGAATTTTAATTCAGTTTTGGTAATTTTAGTACTTATTTAAACTTCAACGTTTTAAGTTTAAGAAACAAAAAAAAAAATTCTCTAGATTTCTCTAAACGTATTTCATCTAATATTCTATTTCAGCTTTATTTCAATCACAGAAAACTATTTTAGTATGTATTTAATAATTAAATGCACTGACATATACCTTTTTAAAAAACTTATTCAAGAACATTTTCAGTTTAAATGACTAAAAATTTCTTGTGGTATAAAGTAAAAAGTAATAATTATTTTTTCTTACACCTTCAATACAGGTGAGGGATTTCTTGAAACATTCTTCTAAGAAATAATAAAACAAAGGCTTATGGTCGAACTGTGTAATACGTTTATTTGAGAATGTTATTCTTTTATAGAAACTTTTCTCATCATTATAATTTTTCTAAGTTTTAGTTTCTATAATTTTTCTAAAGCACATTTTTGACTTTATGCCCAAACTCTCCGGAAAATATCCAAATGAATTAAACTTCAGAAAATTAAATATACACTACCAGTCAAAAGTTTTTGAACAGCAATATTTTTTATGTTTTTAAAGAAGTATTTAATTGCATTTAATTTATCCAAAGTACAGTAAAAACTGTACAATTTTAAAATAGTTTTACTATTTAAAATAAATGTTTTCTATTTGAATACATTTTAACATGTAATTTATTCCTGTGATTTCAAAGCTGAATGTTTAGTACCATTGCTCCAGTCTTCAGTGTCACATGATCCATCAGAAATCATTCTAATTCTCTGATTTGCTGCTCAAAAACATTTATTATTATTATTACTGTTATTATTATTATTATTATGTTGAAATCAGCATAGTAGCATTTTTTCAGGCTTCTTTTGATGAATAGAAAGTTCAGAACAGCATTTATCTGAAATAGTAATCTTTTGTAAGAGTATAAATGTTTTTATCATCACTTTTCATCAATTTAAAGCATTCACGCTAAATAAAAGTATTAATTTTTATAATTTCTTATATAATTTCTTATAAAAAGTATTAAACTCTAGAATTTCTTTAAGACTTAAAAATCTTACCATTCAAAAACTTTTGACTTATAGTGTATATCTATAATAGAAGAGATATATTGATAACCCTTTACGCTAAGCTTTATTAGCTAACATTAGTTAACTACATTGGTTAACATGAACTAAGAATGCACAATACTCCTACAGTATTTATTAATCTTAGTTCATGTTAATTTTAGAATTTACTAACCCATTATGAAAATCAGAAGTTGTGTTTGTTAGCATTAGTTAATGCACTGTGAACTAACATGAACAATGAAGGACTGTATTTTTTATTAACTAACATCTATAAAGATTAATAAATGCTGCACTAAATGTATTGTTCATTGTTTGTTCATGTCAGTTAATAATACATTAACTAATGTTAACAAATAACACATTATTGTAAATAGTCACATATGCAAACATAAAATCGATTTTTAACATTTTGTCAGTTTCACTGTATGGGAAAATGACACTTCAGTGTTCTCCTAAAGTTCAGCACATGAGAGCATGTCATCCCAGTTTAGGGTAACATGAGGGTGAGTAAATGATGACAAAAAAAAAAAAAAAAGCCAGTGACTGACCTTTTCAGCTGTGTTTCCGCCCAGAGCCTCTTTAGCAAAGGCAAATAAGTGGACGTAAGGATCAGGTAACAGATCTCGGAATATCACATCATATTTTAAGTTTTTACGGAAAACAGGTGTGGCAAAGACAAGCGGTGAGCGCAGCTTCAGCGAGCGCTCGATGTCTTCCTGCACTCTCTTGGGTGCTGTGGCCGTCAGCGCTACACAAGGAACCCCCTGCAGTCGGGAGCGCAGGTCCCCGAGCTTCAGGTAGTCCGGTCTGAAGTCATGACCCCACTGAGAGACGCAGTGAGCCTCATCCACAGCCAGATACGCCAGCAGGCCCCGCTCACACAGCGAGGACAAGCAGGGCTGGAAGGATGGGGACGCCACCATCTCTGGAGTGATGTAGAGCAGCTTGAGCCGAGGACGCTCGCTCTCCAGATCCGCCAGGATCTCACGGCGCTCAGCGGACGGAAGTTTGGAGTTGATGGACCGTGCAGGAACATTCAGAGCTTTCAGGTGCTCCACTTGATCCTGCAGCAGTAAAAACAAAAAAGTATGCCAGCATGAATCATCATTAATCAGCCAAACAGAGTAATCTCAATACAGTTAAACACTGCTTCATTAATATGTTTGGCTAATTTATCACTGGTGCAAACTATATCAAACAGGAACCTGCTCACAGGCTATTGGGTGCCTACACCTTACCCATAAGAGGTAACATGTATGTAGATTGAATGGGTGTTTTGAAATAGTAAGTGGGCGTGATGTACCTGGATAAGCGCGATTAGAGGCGAGATAACCAGAGTGATGCCACTAGCCAGGAGGGCTGGGAGCTGATAGCACAGAGATTTACCCGCTCCAGTGGGCATGAGGACAAACACATCCCTGTCACCTGTGAGCACAGTCCACACATACACACACAAAAATCAGAAAACAGCACCACTGCACTGTCACTGTCATTATTACTGACTCATTTAACCATCAGATGCACTAGCATTCCGCTAACTCCTGATTTATTCCATAAGAATCTAGTGTAAATGTGTCGTTTTCACCATTAAGCACTGCTTTCACGGCATCTTCCTGCTGCTGAGATCGAAACTTGTCGAATCCGAAGTGTTTTTGTAACGCCCGATGAATGGCACTCATAACTACATCAACAATTTCAACATTCACTCAACTTTCATTGAACTCTGCGACGCACGTTGATGATGTCATGCAGCTCGCTATGCGACGCAAATTCTTTGCGCTTTTTTAAGCTTTATGTTGTAATATATATATTTTTAACGTTACTTGGTTAGTTTTGCATACATAAATGAATATTCTCCGATAGTAAATGATATTTTAAGGCTTTTCTCAACTCATTTCAGCAGTATGTAAAAAAAAAAATACTGTAACAGTCAAACGTTTTTAAACAGAAAGATTTTTTAATGTTTTTTAAATTAATCTCTTTTGCTCACCAAGGCTGCATTTATTTGACCAAAAATACAACAAAAGCAGTAATATTATGAAATATTTTTAATATTTAAAATAACTGCTTTCTGTTTAAATATATTTTAAAATGTAATTTATTCCTGTGATCATGATCCTTCAGAAATCATTCTAATATGCTGATTTGCTGCTAAAGAAACATTTATTATTTTTTTCAGTAATTAAAACAGTTGAGTACATTTTTTTTCAGATTCTTTCATGAATAGAAAGATCCAAAGATCAGCATTATACACTACCATTCAAAAGCTTGGAGTATATATATATATATATATATATATATATATATATATATATATATATATATATATTATGTCTTTTTTTTTTTTTTTTTTTTTGAAGAAAGGATGCTTTAAATTGGTCAAAAGTGATGATAAAGTTTCTAAAGTTTCTAAAGTTTCAAAATTTCTATTCTATTTCAGATAAATGCTGTTCTTCTGAACTTTCTATTCATCAAAGAAACCTGAAAAAATTCTACTTACCTGTTTTCAACATAATAATAAAAACAAATGTTTCTTGAACAGCAAATCAGAATATTAAAATGATTTCTGAAGAATCATGTGACTGGAGTAATGATGTTAAAAATATAGCTTTGAAATCCCAGGCATAAATTACTTTTTAAAATATATTCAAAATAGAAAACTAGAAAAATAGTTATTTTAAATAGTAAAAAATATTTCAAAATTTTACTGTTTTACTGTATGCTGGGTCAAATAAATACAGGCTTGGTAAGCAGAAGAGACTTACTTAAAAAACATTAAAAATCTTACTGTTCAAAAACTTTTGACTGGTAGCATACTTATTAGCCTGCTGTACTGGAGAAATGTTTCATCTGTAAATTATGGTTTTTGAAGATCCCCTTTACATTATTTAATATTTTTAAGACCCCCTTTACAATATTTAGAAATGAGTTACAATAATTTTCAGAAGCCTATAGGACAGAATGACACACACACATACACACACACCATATATTTGGAGATGTCTCTTTATTTTTTTATTGTACTTTTATTGGTTGCTAATGGTTGCTAAAAACAAGTTTAATAGTTTTAAACGGTTAAAAACAGTTTAACGATATAATGTATCTTGCCTGCTGCAAACTGCATGTGTAGCTTTTCCATTTCACTTTTCCATTTTGAAATTATTTTATCCTTAAATAAAATATATACATATATGCACCTATATAGTAAAATATGAATTGGTATTTGCATTTTTTCTGGTGTAATACATTAAAAAAAATTCACCTTTAAAATAAATTTTACATTTTATTAATAGGCTATTATTATATATTATTAATTTTGATTATTATAAATTCATCACTCTGTACATCATTCTGAGCATGCCACACTCATTTGCACTAGAGTATGTATCTAACAATGCATGTAATTACATAATCTGAGCAACATTTGACAGATAAAATAAGAGCAAACACACAGGGTTTAACTTACTTTGATTTATTATTCACATAAAGTGCATTTTCATGTCATGATTTGAGTTTTTAAAATGAATAGGAAAGTGCAGACAGGGCAGGCGAACACTGTATTATAATAAGGTGCAGACAGTAGCAGGTTCAGAAGTACCACAGAAGCAGTAGCTGAAAGAGATCCTACACTACCTTGATGGAATTACTGGTCTTGACTGCTATGAATCACTGTCAATCACTACGAACTGACCAACTAATGTAGCCCAGTGGTTTATCTATCTAATTCTAATGAGGTCTAGAACACTGGTTCTCAACTGGTTTTGCTTCAAGACTCAAATTTTACATCAAGCCAATCCAACACAGTACCATTTCTTTCTTGCCAGAAAATACTCCTTAGCATCAAATACGCAAACAATCTTACTATAAACTGCTTAGGCTCAAAATTTTGCTAAATTATTAACATACCAGCTAACAGGGAATGTTTTCAGAACTTTAAACAAGGTTTTGGCAAGGTTCTCTCAAAGTTATGAACAAATGTTTTTCAGGTAACATTAACAGAATGTTTGTTTAAAGCAGGCGTGCCCAAACTCGGTCCTGGAGGGCCGGTGTCCTGCAGAGTTTAGCTGCAACCCCAACTACAAACCTGAACCAGCTAATCAAGGTCTTATAGGCATTCTAGAAACTTCCAGGCATGTGTGTTGAAGCAAGTTAAAGTTACTTGGACTTTAATAATGTTCTCAAAACTTTATCACAAAAAGATTATTTATGGGACGTTTTCCTGAAACATTTAGTTGGATGTTCATCTAGTTTTTTGAACTGTTACTATTTATTAGTTTCAGATGGTTTAGAGAACATTCAGAAGTGCTAAAATGTAATGTTCGCATAACCAAGAAAAAAATATGTTTTTATAAAACAGACAGTTAAAACGGTCCTTGATTCTGATTGGTTGAGCCACGTTCAAAGCTGTTGTAAATTACTCCACAAACATACACCTTTGTTTACGTCTGTGTGTTGCTCGGCAACCACTTTGTTGCAACCACAACCGTTTCTGAGGAGCTACATTGTTTGGCGGAAGAACAATGTTTTTATTAATAACATTACACTGTATTTGCCCTGTTTTATTTTATGAAATCTTATACGTAAATGTAATAACCATTTTATAAAAGCAATAGGCCTGTGAAGCTGTGGTTTACAGTGAATTAATAACAGCTAAGGGGTTATATACGCTTCACGTCATGCCTAACAACGCCCCTTAGCTGTTATAAATTCACTGTAAACCATGGCTTCTTGGGGCTTAATGCTTTATTTTAAACATTATTGTGACGAGTGGGGCGGGGCCGAGAGCCGTGGGAACGGAACGAGGCCGGTGGAGTATAATGATAATGATCGACACCTGCGCCACTCACCGGTCTCGAGCCCCACGGAGGAGCTCCGGAAGGATAAAAGGAGGAGCGACGACAGTGGAAGACGAGAGAGGACCAGGCCTGGACTTTATTTTGCGTTTTGTGTGCGGCAGACGTCCATGAGGGGCTGCTGTTTTACTTTTGTGTTTGTTTTATTTATGATTAAACTGTCTGAATGTTCGCCAGTTCCCGCCTCCTTCTTCCCGTTCTACGAACTGTGTTACAATTTTGTTTCAAAGAACATTCAGAAATAATATTTTCATAGCTTAATATGAAGCAACCCTGCTGAAAAAAAAAACAAACAAACAAAAAAACAACTAAAACCAGCATAAGCTGGTTGGCTGGTGTTAGCTGGTCGTCCAGCCTGGTCATAGCTGGTCAGCAGGCTGGTTTTAGAGGGGTTTTGGCCACTTCTTTAGTTGGTCAGGCTGGGAGATCAGCTGGCCAACCAGCTAAAACTTGCTTTTTTTTTTACAGCAGGGAAACTGTTTTCAGAACATATTTTTGGATGGTATCGGCTGCACAAAAGCTTGAGCGGTTTTTAATTGTCTTTTGAATTTCACTTGTTTCTCATCCAGTGAAAAACAATATTACCCATGATTCTGCAGAGATAACTCCACCAATCAGGGAACTGAAATAAGGAAATCATGCCAAAATAACTCTTTAGCGCCTACTCACTCCTATGAACCACTGCGAATGATGTTATTGCTCACAAACGACTAAAATATTTGCGTATATATGAAGATTTTTCTCCATTGTTACTAATCTGATTATGTCATTCGCAAAGCTTCATGGGATTGCAGTCTATTCAAAGAACTACAAATCAAAGGTTGTAATGTTGTGATTCACCTCATAGCTGGTTGGTTTGGTTCATGACTTATAACTCCTTCACGAAATCCCTATGGGGCAAATTTATTGTAAAAATATTTAGCTATACACTTTCATATTTCCCCCTTTTATCTACGACTCTATCTGTACAAATGGTAACATATTAAAGGGATAGTTCACCCAGAAATGAAAATTCTGTCATAAATTCATTCACTTTTACGTCGATCCAAACCCGTATGACCTTCATTAGTCTTCGGAACACAAATTAAGATATTTTTTATGAAATTCGAGAGCTTTCTGACCCTGCATAGACAGAAAGGATCCTTCCACATTCAAGGTCCAGAAAGGTACCAAGAACATTGTCAAATCAGTGGTTCAACCTTAATTTTATGAAGCTATGAGAATACTTTTTGTTGCAAAAAAAAAAAAAATTGAAATAAACTTATTCAGCAATTCTTCTCCTTCTTTTTGAACCTTGAATGTGGTATGATCCATGCTATCTATGCAGGATCAAAAAGCTCTCAGAATTCATTAAAAATATCTTAATTTGTGTTCTGAAGATGAACAAAGGTATCACAGGTTTGGAATGAGTAATTAATGACAGAATTTTAATTTTTTTGGGTGAACTATCCCTTTAAGGTTGCGCCCAGTTGAAAACCACTGGTCTAGAGATTAAGCACTGGGCTCTGGTTCGATTTGGTTGGGTTTTAACCCCACAGGCACATGCCAGGACACAGGCAGTGGCCCCTGCTCCCAGGTGATCTGATCACCAGGTCTTTCACGATCTCCACCGTTCCGAAGAGCGGGAAGAGTTTTTCGCCAAATGTCTCGTTGTAGGTGTAGATGTGGGAGCGGTTCTCCGCGTCGTAGAAGGACAGTTGGCCCTGGTTGTAGTCTAGGTAGACGCCGACCTTTCGAGGAATCAAGGTGGCTGGCAGGGCGGTGAACGGCACGGTGAGGGCCTTCAGCTCCGTGCCGCGCTCCAGCCGCAGGGTCAGATAGCCAGTGTTGGTGTTCAGGGACTTGAAGCCCTTGCGCAAGGCGGACTCTTTGGCCACGCCGATACGCCAGTCCATTTCTCCAACATCCACCTCCCAGTACTGGCGGCCGGAGGCGAAGCCTTCGGTGCCGACCGCACACCACCAGCCGTCGAAGCGCTGGTGATAGTTGGGCACTTCCTTGCGCTCGAAACCACAGCGCATACGCTTCTCATCCTCGGAGATCAGAAGGTCAGGATTGGCCGTGTCCAGGTCAAGGGTCACCTCCACTATGATGGAATGAATGGAAGGTTATGACTAATGTGTAATAAGTTTTATTAACTATGAATAAATGAAATTGGCTTTGTTTCAAAACACACAGAGCTGCCCATGAAGGCAGCATTTAAAGGCATCATGCTCTCAACAAAAAGCATCTACCAAAGGTTTGTAAAATACAATCTTTAAACAAAATCCTAAATTCTAAATTCAAAAATCTAAATTCTACATAAAATTTAGACTGAATTCTATCTGCAGTGCACATATATTTGTATAAAATGCTACACTTGTGATGAATTACGACAAGATGGTGGATTACTTGTTGGCCTTAAATAGTAATTTGGTAGCTTTCAGTTAAATTAGAAGTAGTAATCGCATTCAAATAAAAGTCTTATTTATATGTATATATAAATGCAAAAATGCATGTATATATTAAAGAAATATATGTAATGTATATTTATATATTTATAATATAAATCGTAATAAATATGAATATGTGTATACATGTAAATATTTCTTGAATATATACATATGTACTTGTGTATTTATATATATTTTGTATATGTATTTATATAACATATTATATCGATTAATTGCGATTAATCGAATCCAAACTAAAAGTTTGTTTATACATTATATATATAATGTATATATAATGTATAAACAAACTTTTAGTTTGCGTTCGATTAATCGCAATTAATCGATGTGATAGCACTGATTAGAAGTAAATAATTCATCTTCAATTCTAGAAATTGTTAATTTTACTCAATATTTTTTCAGTCACATGCGTACTTAGTAGAATACTTATGCTATGCTAACTTTATTTACATTACCGTTCAAAGATATTGGATTGGTATGATTTTTTTTTTTTAATCAATGCTTTTATTTAGCAAGGATGCATTAAATTGATCAAAAGTGTAAAGACATTTAATATGTTATAAAATATTTATATTTCAAATAAATGCTGTTCTTCTGCACTTTCAATTTATTAAGGAATACTAAAAAAATCAAACAGCACAACTGTTTTTAACATTGATTAAAAATAATAAATGTTTCATTAGCAGCAAATCTGCATAGTAGAATGATTTCTGAAGGATCATGTGACACTAAAGACTGGAGTAATGATGCTGAAAATTTAGCTTTGCATCACAGATTTAAATATCATTTTAATATATATTCCCATAGAAAACACTCATTTTAAACTGTAATAATATTTCACAATATTACTGTTTTTAAAAAAAAAAAAAAAAGTCTTACCTCCTGCATCACAGATCCAGTCCCACACTAAATAAAAGAAATGCAATAATTAGCTAGAGTTCATAGTGAGTCTTAACATTCAATCCACCTTACAATTGCAAAATTGTCTGTAATATCTATTCAAATTGTCAAAAGAGAATTAACAAGTGACTCACCAGTGTGAGGAATGTATGGAGTGGCGCCTAAGTGAAAAACAAAAAAGAGAATTGGGATAAAAACAGAAAAGAGCTGTCAGCAAGATGTTTTTTTAATACCATGCATCATATTTTCATACCACCTGGGAGACACAACAACCTAGTGAGCAACAGCTGAAGTTGTTTACAGCACTATTTCATCATTTTTCTCAGATTTACGAAGATGATCTGACCTATTTTTTGGCTCCTCTGTTTCCACATAAGCCACTTTTGGGGAATGTTCTCCTAAACGCACAAATAAATCAGATTTATGTTACAATAAAGTAATTTGTCTACAGAATTCAACTGATGTAATATTATTTTCTTCACACCTTATCAAGTTCTTTGTTGACTAGCGTCCAGAACACCAGCTCCATGGCCGATTGCAGAGTGGCCATCCGACCTCTTTTCCAGTGATTCTCAAAGTCATCCAAAGCCGCCACCACCTGCTCTCCAGGCCAGACACTTTGCTACACAGGAAAGGAGGAATAAATTATGCAAATATTGCCACTCAAAAAAACAGAGAAGCAACTATTAAAGAAGTTCAGTTTCAGAATGAAAATATCTTGATCATTTACTCACCCCCATGTCATCTCAGATGTTTAAGTCTTTCTTTCTTCAGTCGTAAAGAAATTAAGGTTTTTGAGGAAAACATTCCAGGATTTTTCTCCATATAGTGGACTTCAATGGGGATCAGTGAGTTGAAGGTCCAAATTGCAGTTTCAAAAGGCTCGAGCGAGGAATAAGGGTCTTATCTAGCGTAACAGTTGGTCATTTTCGAAAAAAAATGTAAATGATTTTTAACCACAAATTGAAACTGCACAATTTGGACCTTCAAACCAATGGCCACCATAGAAGTCCACTAAATGGAGAAAAATCCCGGAATGTTTCCCTTAAAAACCTTAGTTTCTTTGAGACTGAAGAAAGAAAGACATGAACATCTTGGATGACATGAGTAGGAAACACAATGGTCAATATGCAAGTTGTTATTGTATGCAAGTTGTGTAAGCCTTATAAATAGGCTTATCACATATGACACAGTAGGCTTTCTATGGTTAATAAAGTAAAACAATACAGAAGGTCGTATTGTAGATAAAAGACTAATGTGTGTGTGTATACCTCAGGTTGGGCCCTCAGGTCTTTGGTCCAGGTGAGAATGACTCTCTTGGCACTCTCCATATCCTGCTCACTGCTCAGAGCCAGATCCTTCCAGTCACTTCTCTCTGGCCATCCATCAGTCAGCATTGGTCTTTTCTGTTAGGACAATATTTGGTGACACTCCAGTTCTAGTGAGCTGCCTACACAGGCAGCCTTTTAAGGAATCAAAAAGTACATTTGTTTGCAGCACTCTCAGTGAGTGCTGAATAAATACAGTAAAGGTATAAATATGTATCAGAAGTATAAAATAATATCTTACCTTGCTCTCTAGCAGTGATGCCCACTCCAGAATGAAGGCCCTACAGGTAAGAGTGGGCCACACATCCTCACTCTTTGAGATGTTCTCCAACACCTCTGACCTCTATCGCCACCAGGAGAGAAGAAAACACGCATGTACCATCAGAAATGAATAATTTACACTACCAGTCAAAAGTTTTTGAACAGTAAGATTTTTAATGTTTTTTTTTTAAAGAAGTCTCTTCTGCTCACCAAGCCTGCATTTATTTGATCCAAAATACAGCAAAAACAGTACAATTTTTAAATATTTTTAGTATTTAAAATAACTACTTTTTATTTGAATATATTTTAAAATTTTATTTATTCCTGTGATTTCAAAGCTGAATTTTTGGCATCATTACTCCAGTCACATGTTCCTTCAGAAATCATTCTAATATTCTGATTTGCTGCTCAAAAAACATCTATTATTATTATTATTATGTTTAAAAAAGCTGAGTAGAATTTTTTTTCAGGTTTCTTTGATGAGTATTTATCTGACATAGAAATATTTTTGTAACATTATAAATGTCTTTTGATCAATTTAAAGTATCCTTAAATAAATAAAAGTAATCATTTTAATTAATTTAATTTTATTTAAAAAATAAACTGGTAGTGCAGTTCAGTTATTGAATTTGAATCTAAGCAGCAAATTGGATGAAGAATAGAATTTCAAATTTCAATTTAAGGAAGCAGAATTAAAACTGGATTGAATTCTTGAAAAAAAAACATATAACTGCTAAGTTTTTAATAATATATTACATTTTAAACCATAGACCATATGTTGAAATGCTTCCTATTGAAATTTAATTTATATATTAAAAAAAAAAAACATTGACAACTGTCATTTAGCTAATGTGAGTTTTGTTTTGTTTTCGTACATAACAGAAAATATGATATCATAATAAACATTTAAGTCTTTTTTTACCTTAAAGTCTTTATTTATAGTCAGTAAACTTAATTAAACATCAACAAAATGATTTTAGTTTTATCTTCAGTGAAAATTCTACTTTCTTATTATCATAGCTAATTTATGGTGAAATTAAGTTGTAAAAAGCAAATAAATAAATAAATAAATAAATAAATAATTCTATTGAGCCCTATTAAGTAACATTTTGGCCTAAATCTTAAGTAAAAAAATCTTTTTACTTTGAATGAATGCTTTTGTCTTTTGGAAAATAATTATTTTTTTATTAATATTAAATCTAAATTTGAAGTTTGAACCAAACCATATATATAAAGTAAGAAAAACTAACACATTTGTTTTTCTTTTATAAATAAAAGGTTTTTTTTTTAAGTTGAAAATACAATTTATTCAGTGAATATGTCACTGAATTTCTCTTTCTGTCATTCAAGTTCCAATTCACTATCCTGTTGGGAATGGAAGCCAATTAAATTCTAAATCTGCATGTGATTATTCAGCCATCAGCTATTTTTTTGGTGTATTAGATATTTATCAGTGGCTGTACCTGACAGACACGTCCCAGATCCTTGGCCAGGTTGACAATGAACTGCTGGCTCTCGTCCAGCGGTTCTCGCTTTTCATTTTTCACCTTCTTACGAAACTCCTGTACACATAAAGTCACTGAATGTCATATAAATCTTGGTAAACAATAAAAAAATCAAAGCTATTTCAAGGTTAGTCTCAGTGACGGACTGCCTACAGGCCTTATTTCTTGAAACACAAGAAGAACAAATTCATCAGATGAATCAATCTGTGCATATCACTTTTGGGTTGACAGAAATCAATTAATGACACATTCAAACCAAAACTTTGATCAATCTCTTTTCACGTCATTCATAAAGTCTCTTCCTGTCGTCTGAGTGGTTCTTTGCTACAGCTGTAATGTAAACCAGTCTTTACCCTGACAGTCAAAAGTTTGACTACGTGAGATTATTTCAGCACATTGTCAGTTCAGGCAGTTAAGGTTGCTCATTAAGGTTATGGTAAACAAACAAGAACAGTGTTTCATTAAAATGCAACTCATGCATGGTCCACTTCCTGTGTCTTTGTGTCCTTTTAATGAGCAGCAAAAGACTCACAGCTATTGAAATCAGTCACAATGACCAGCTAAAAGAGCCTTTTATCTCATTTTTGGACTAAAGGATAGAAAAGAAGGACAAACTTTGTCATTCCTACTGACGTCAAATGTTTTGAAGCAACAGGTTCATGTTACTCCATATGTAAGAAAAGACAGCCAACATATGTTTGCAAGATACCTTAAACTTCTCCGTAACATTCTTGGTTGGTTCAACCAGAAACTGAAGACACTGCATCATGGTGGCTGCTGCTCACAGAAATCCTTCACCAGAGGAAATAACTACAGCAAAGACAGGAAATGACAAAAGTTTTCTGTCAAAATGTACAGGTCATTTAGAGGTGATACACAAACCTACTTGAAACTTCAAAAACAATGTGTCAACCCAGCAGGCCGTTTGTTGACTTTCACAACAGATAAATGATTAAACATTAAGCAGATATATTTGACAGATTTTTATGACCAAAACACTCACACCTTGCCCTTGACCTGAATAAATCAAAGCTCAAGGAGTTCAGTGTTGATACAACATACGACCGCATGGCCTACACTCCTGTGAAAAATAATAAATGTGCACTTTAAAAGTATACTTTTCAAACTATATTTGGAGATAATATTAATGAAATAAATAGCCACTTAAGTGTACTTAAAGATATTTTTATGACTGTTTCTAAACACTTTACACAGTTTTGAGAAGAGTGTTTTCACGACGCGTCATCAATCGGCCATATTGGCGGCACTGAACGTAAACAATGCCACTGAACCGAACGAAACTCGCATATTTTGCTGATTATTGCTGCTGAAAATGGTCAGTTATTGTCATGTTTTGGGTTGTACTAATCTGTCAGACCGGGAAAAACATTTGGAGTATTATAGACTGCCAAAAGTTATGACAAATCAAGGAGAAGAGTGCAAAAAAACTGTCTAAGGAACAAAAGGCGTTTGTGGCTGGCCAAACTGAACCAGGATTTCCAGGGCAAGAATCTTGACAACATTCGTGTTTGTTCTTATCATTTCCAGTCGGGAAAGGTGAAATATTAGGCTAATATCTTAATTAATACTACTTGTATGTATCTTTACCACCTATTAACTTTAGTTTGTCAAAAATATTACACCCTTTCCTGCTGACTGAATCCTTCTCTATATGATTTAGCAGCGTCCACATGTTTTTTCCATGGTTTACACAGCAGAAATTAACAGAACAACATATTCTGTAGTACATTAACAGTGCAATCCATGCAGTTGTTTATCCACCTTATTTTTCAGTGCGGAAGTAGGCTGTTTTCTGGTAATGTGTTAGACTTCCTGTTCATAATCCGCCATAGAGAAATAACGAGAAGAATACTGAAGTGCCGTAAACGGTAAAACAGTTTGCACTACAAACTATTGTGTTCATAATTAAGATAATACATTAAAATAATATGGTAAGACACACCAATTTGCAATATCAAGCAGAAAAACGAGCTGTTTTGTACAGATAAACATAGCTGGACGCGGATGAGACCGGAAAGCAGACACATTAAATTTACAAACGTCCGTTCCCACTCTTACGACAAAAATAAGGTGGATATCCGACAATCGCCAATATGGCCGCGCATACGGGTAATTTACCAGACCGTGACGTAAGTGCAAACGTTTCAAAAGAAATGCCATTAGAGTATATTTCAGCTTGTCATAAAAGCTTGTCAGTACATTCAGCTATGACAACAAATCCAGATTTTATCATTTTATGAAGATAACAGTGGTGCTCGTCCACCATCATGCTGGAGTGTCGTGGGTGTTTGTGTTTACCAGAGCTATTTTTTCCACACATTTCAGAAAATCGAGTTATGAGCAAAACCCATTAACTTACATATTACACGCATAATCCACATCTTTTGTACTTTAAGATCATTACAAAACGAACTAAATACATTTTAAAATCTAGAGGTGAGAGAACACGTGACTGAGGAGAGCGCACGTGACTCAAAGCTGAGACGTGCAGCGGGTAAATCAGCGTTTGGTAGAGGATTATCCGAACAAGGTTAAGACCTAACAATCTAACTTACAGTAATAATACATAGACAAGAATAAGAATTTAGTGCTTTAAAGGACTGCTACAGTAATCATATTGGAAATGAAATTAGTCATTTAATATAGCATAGATTCTGGAATTGGATATAATAAATGGAACTAATACAGCAGAAGTATTATGTATTATGACTAAATATCAAGTATAATTATTGGTTGTATCATTATCATAGAACGGACAGGTGAGACTTGAAAACTATCTTACACAAAATCGTCCAACGTCCTATAATCAAAGAACTCGTTTATACTTTACATGCAATTTGACTTTAAATATTATCATTTATGAATGTGCTCAAAAAGCTTATAAATATCATCATGCATTTTAATATATTAAAATCTGACTGCATTGTAATTCTGACAAGAGTCTAGAGCTGCTGAATAAATACTGGAAGAAGAGACACATGACTTTGCTGCACTGCACAAGCTCTTTCATGTATATTGATGAGGTAATGTCCTTGAATGACATTCTCAGATCAGCCCGACGCAACCTATTTCGCATGATCTTCCCACTGCGAGTGTATGTAAACAATGCCATGCTGTGTTTTCATGACGTATGCTAAAAAAAAAAAAACAACAACATGCTGCACAAGGTTTACAAAAAATAGACATATAGAAAATAAATGAGCGTGCATAGCATCATATGTCTGTGTGCATTCGTCACTGTACCTGTAAGAGGTGTGCTGTGCCGCAGGATGGATCCTTCTCAGGAGAAAGTCGCCAGGCGAGACTGTGGAGAGTGAATGCTGCAGCGAATACTTGACCTTGTTTACATACAATGACTTCGCAGAGCCGAACTCGAGCCGAACGTCATTCGGGCTTTTCCGGAAAACAGATGCGGAACGAGCGCGACTCCATGTTTATTGAGGCTCAAGACTGAAACTGTGAATTTGAGAATGTCACCAAAGTACTTTAAAGTAACACTTTATTATATTATCTGCAAGTACAGTGTTTTAAATAGGCCTAAATATACTTTTTGGATTTGACGTAGACATTCAGTATAGTTAAGCACACATTTTCATGTTACTGACAGACTGTAACTTGCTTAAATTGATGATAAATCATTAGGATAAAGGATACATTCAAATGTAAGAATCAAGAAGGATAAGGATGTTTTAAATCAAGCACTTTTTATTTCTTTTCCAGACTCTTTTACAAGAAGCAAGTTGTGTTCAAATCCCCATAAAGAGCTAATTCTGTGTGATTAGTGTCACTCATGTGAATGACTGTTTTATGGGATTGGTGACCTGATATTTAATGAAGAGGAAGGTGAGCAGTTGAATCCGCTGACACATTGAGCATGTCTTTATTTGACTGACATGTGTCATTCACTCTGTATTGTGTGTGTGGAGATTCAGGCTCCAGCTGTGCTGCTTAACGGACTGAAGACAGGCCTCTGTTGTGCCTCTCAGTAGGACATTGACAATAAAGACACAATAGGAGCTGAAGAGTTACGCTTTAAACCGCTTCCAGGCATTCAGTACTCATTTGGTTGCAGGTAAGTAAATGGGAACAAGAACAAGGGATCATCTGTTTTTAGTTAGGGTTGTTAAAGTTGCTATTTCCTGAAATGACCACTAGAAGACACAATTTCACTAAAAATCTTCAGTATCCACCAGACTATTGGTCTGTAAGTAAAAAGCAATACCATGTTTTTTTTCACAATACATTAATGACGATGAGATTTTTTTGTTGCTGTTGTTGATGTTTGTTTAAAAATACAGTAAAACTGTAATATTGTGAAATATTATTGCAATTTAAAGTAACTGTTTTCTATTATAATATATTGGAAAATGTAATTTATTCCTGTGATAATAGCTAAAGTGTCACATGATGCTTTAGAAATCATTCTAATAAGCTGATGCTCAAGAAACATTTATTAGTGTTTATCATGCAGTGTTGAAAACAGTTGTGCTGCTTCATATTTTTTTTTGTGAAAAACATGATACATTACTACATTACATACTTTTTTTTTTTGATAAATAAAGAGTTCAGAAGAAGAGTTTTTATTTGAAAAAGAAATATTTTGTAGCAGTATACTGTCAGTATACATCTTTACTGTCAATTTTGATCAGTTAAATGCATCTTTGCTGAATAAAAGTATTTAAGTAAATAAAATCTCACTGACCCTAAACATTCGAATGGTAATGTACACTACCAGTCAAACGTTTTTGAACATTAAGATTTGTAATGTTTTTAATGTTTTAAAGTCTCTTCTGCTCACCAAGCTTGCATTTATTTGATCCAAAGTACAGCAAAAACAGTAAAATTTTGAAACATTTTTTACCATTCAAAATAACTGTTTTCGATTTATATATATTAAAAAATGAAATTTAATCCTGGGATATCAAAGCTGAATTTTTAGTGTTGTTACTCCAGTCACATGATCCTACAGACATCATTCTGATTTGCTGCTCAAAAAAACATGTATTATTATTATTATTATTATTATTATTTGTTGAAAACAAAAGTAGAACTTTTGATAAATAGAAAGTTCAGAAGAACAGCATTTACCTGAATAGAAATCTTTTGTAGCAAATGTCTTTATCATTGCTTTTGATCAATTTAAAGCATCCTTGCTAAATAAAAGTATTAATTTCTATAATTTCTAAAAAATAAATGAATAAATACATACATACATACATACAGTATAGGACCAGAGTCGGAAAATAATAAGGGCTTATGGCAAAAATGCCACCAAAATGAAAAAAAAAAAAAAAAAAAAAAAAAGCCCCATAAGTTTAGAAAAAACGGCCAGAAAATGCCCCTGCACAATTAAACAAAGTATTATGACTGTCGCGGTTAAAATGAAATGTAAAAATGAATGAAAAGTGTCAATTAACGGAATTAGATTTGCTCACACTGCATCACATTGCTTTTACGCACTATATTGTGCAACGTTGATCCTTACAATCAATCAAACGCGTTTCCGTTGAATTTAGGAATACACTGGCCAATCAGAGGCGCTGAGATTAGTCAGCACTGAAACCGCCGGAGCTGTGTTGACTGAGCACGCTCGCGAATTCCCGTATTATAAACAACAATGCAGATACGATCGAAGATCAGTTTCATAGTTTCAGTGTTTATAACGGCCGTGTTTGCATAACTTGTCCTAGACTAGACTAACATCATGAACCGACAAGTTTCTCTGTGGAGACAGAATGAGACCAAAACGCAGACACAAAACAAAAACGTTTTTATATTGTTTTCTATATTGATATAAGCAATAAGCTACAATAATGATTTTTGTCATAATGTAGCAACCCCTATGAGCTCCTGTTTTTAGATAGCCTGCAATTTTAAACAGTGTATTGGTATTGACAACAGTTTAAAATATTGATTAAAGTAATTGAATAAATGTAAGTGACATTAAAGACAACACAGTATGGTTTTCATAATAATAAGGCGATTATAAAAATTGCTCTCACAAATGTAAAAAAAAATAAATAAAAAATGCCCCTGAAAATCAATTTCGGGAAAAGTTAATTTCCCTATTTAGTATGACCTCTCGTCCTTGCTTATTTTTGGTGCCCTAAGGAAAATCTTTCTCACATAGCTTTTGGAAGATGCAAACGTGTGTTCAGAGGAAAATGAGAACACCTGTGACCTCAAATTTGTTACACATGAAACACCTTCAACTCATTTGAATTTTGTTTGTGAATGCAAACATCTGAACTCATACGCTCTGAGCCTAAGTACTGTATTTAGGGAGGAAACAGAAGAAAAACAGAAGTCGAGTAATACTTTTTACAAACTGTACATTTAACATCTTTATTCACAGTGAAACAATCAAGCACATTCATAATTTGTAATTTAAAAAGAGAGATTTAACAAACAGAATTTCAGCAAAGCATCATTTGGTTTGACAAGGAACATGTACAGCAAAAAAAAAAAAAGACCAGTTTGGTTAAAAACTGAATTGAATTAAAACTATTTTCCATTCTCTCTGGCTAAAATAATGATCAAATTTGTTCTACCTAAAGACAGTAATTTTTCAAAAAAGATACTCTCATACAAAAGCACATAATGATTACGTATGACGAAACGGTAATAAAAGAATTGCAAAAAAAAGTAATTGTCCCTGTAATGTCCAAAACATGGCTTTAAATGTCCCTTTTTGTGCTTATAGGTAAGTACAGTATGTCAGCTGCTACTTTGGTACGAGATGAACCGGCCATCTCTGTGAAAAATTAAACCTGAAATCACAGTAGACTTCCTTTATGGTTAATAAATGTCACTAGTGTTATTGTGAACAATTCATAAATCGGTGTCATTTCAAAAAACATTTGTTTTCATAGCTTACAATCAAAATGAAATCAACATTTTCCACTTCTGAAATGTAATCAGTTTTTTTCTGCTGAATAAAATAATATAATATCATGGAATGTGATGTTACTTTGACATTTTTTAGGCTTGGAAATATCATCTATAGTCAGAATAATTCTATAGAGTAGTGGTTTCATGTCATTTTTTAACAGAGACAGAACGTAAATTCTTGCATGTTCTTATTCTTCTCCTTTTTTCCAGTGGTGATGCAACATCGTTCCCCTCTCGTATTGTGCTAGTGCAAGTTATTGCATAGGTCAGGTCCTACCCTATTTTGGTGTCTTTTGCAAGCACAGCAGATTCACACGCACGCCGGCCGGGCTCATCAGGGTGAGCGATCAGCTGTCAGCACAGCGACAGCTCAACAGCTGTTCATTTCCCGCTGAGGATAGATTGCATTCTTGCGCTTTAATTAACAGTGTTACTGGGATCTTGTGAGTCTTGTGAGATTTGAGGTAGATCTTCATATGCAGGTAAATCTGTGTCAGCCTCAGAGACCGGAGCTTGTGGCGGCTCCTCGGGTGCCAGGATGTCAAACGGGACGTCAATGGACTGGACGGACTGACGAACGCTCTCCTCATATGTGGGAGGCGGCTGTGGTCAAGAAAAACAAAGATAAAGCTTGACTTAAACCACACGTGTGACACCACAGGGAACAGCTTGCACAAGATACATTCTGCTTATGTCACACATTTACTTTGTGTTTAACCAAAAGTACATCCTGGAACTTGCTTAATGAATTAGATTTAGGATTAAGAGATTATTATTCATCAGCTAAGGAAAAAAAAACACAGCGATATCATTCCTCTGTGATGTTCTCATTATGGCATCTGGACTCCTTTATTCTCTTAAAGGAATAGTTCACCTAAAAATGAAAATTAGCTGAAATTTTATTTAACCTCAGGCTGTCCAAGATGTATATGAGTTTGTTTCTTCATGAGAACAGATTTGGTGAAATTTAGCTTTACATCACTTGCTCACCATGTGGATCCTCTGGGTGCTGTCAGAATGAGAGTCCAAACAGCTAATCAGATATTTGTTTTGAACTGTTGTGGTCATGTTTTTGCTTGTAAAAAGTGCTTGATCTGTGCATATTTCTTTCTTGATTCAGACAAGATGACTTTTTCATTGGAGAAAGTAATATTATGGATAGAGTGGATTATTGTGATGTTTTTATCAGCTGTTTGGACTCTCATTCTGACGGCACCCACCCACTGCAAAGGATCCATTGGTGAGCAAGTGATGCTACATTTCTCCAAATCTGATGAAGAAACAAACTCATCTACATCTTGGATGGCCTGGGGGGGAGAAAACTTTAAGCAAATTTTCATTTTTGGGTGAATTATTCCTTTAAAGTCACATAAAATCAAAATTGACCTGATTGCACAGATTCCTATTGAAATGACTTAAAGGGACAGTTCACCCAAAAATGAAAATTACCCTATGATTTACTCACCTTCAAGCCATCCTTAGTGTGTCTGACTTTCTTCTTTCAGACGAATACAATCGGAGTTATATTAAAAAATGAACTGGCTTTTCCAAGCTTTATAATTGCAGTGAATGGCTGTTAAGATTTTGAAGTCCAATAAATCCATCATCAATACCACTCCACACAGCTCCAGAGGGTTAATAAACACCTTCTGAAGCGAATCTATGTGTTTGTGTAAAAAAAAAAAAAAAGATCCTTATTTAAAACTTTATAAACCGTAATCTTTAGCTTCCGCTAACTGTCATACGCATGTTCACGAGACAGTGGATCCAGCAGATGGCATAGGATGTAGGCATAGCGTAAGCTCGGGTGAGAATATGCCTCGTGAGAACCAAGTTTTGTTTACAGCAACAGAAAACCAGTCTCCTCTTGACTAATATCAAAATCCTCTGACATCTTTAAATATTTTTCTTTAAAAAATTCTTGTTTTGTACTTCTAATTCAGTGTTTTGTTTTGTTCTCTCCTTTGCTTTTTCATGTTAATCACTTCCGCGTTCGGAATCTGCTGTCATCTGCTGGAACGCCACTTTCTCGTGACAGTTAGCGGAAGCTAGAGATTGTGGTTTATAAAGTTTTAAATGTAGATATTTTTCTTACACAAACACATCGATTCACTTCAGAAGGCCTTTATTAACACCCTGGAGCCATGTGGAGCACTTCTTATGATAGATGGATGCACTTTATTGGACTTCAAAATCTCAACAGCCATTCACTACCATTATAAAGCTTGGTAGAGCCAGGACATTTTTTAATATAACTCTGACTGTATTCATTTGAAAGAAGAAAGTCATTTACACCTAAGATGGCTTGAGGGTGAGTAAATCATGGGGTAATTTTCATTTTTGGGTGAACTATCCCTTTAACAATGGTACAGTGGGGTGAAAAATTATTTGATCCCCTGCTGATTTTGTACGTTTGCCCACTGACAAAGAAATGATCAGTCTAGAATTATAATGGTATGTTTATTTAAACAGTGAGAGACAGAATAACAACAAAAAAATCCAGAAAAACATATTTCAAAAAAGTTTTAAACTGATTTTCATTTCAATGAGTGAAATAAGTATTTGTCCCCTTCGCAAAACTTGACTTAGTACTTGGTGGCAAAACCTTTGTTGGCAATCACAGAGGTCAGACGTTTCTTGTAGTTGGCCACCAGGTTTGCATACATCTAAGGAGGTTTTTGTCCCACTCCTCTTTGCAGATCCTCTCTAAGTCATTAAGGTTTCGAGGCTGTTGTTTGGCAACTCGAAAATTCAACTCCCTTCACAGATTATCTGTGGGATTAATCTCTGGAGACTGGCTAGGCCACTCCAGGACCTTAATGTGCTTCTTCTTGATCCACTCCTTTGTTGCCTTGGCCGTGTGTTTTGGGTCATTGTCATGCTGGAATACCCATCCACGACCCATTTTCAATGAGGGAAGGAGGTTCTCACCCAAGATTTAACGGTACATGGCCCCGTCCATCGTCCCTTTGATGTGGTGCAATTGTCCTGTCCCCTTAGCAGAAAAACACCCCCAAAGCATAATGTTTCCACCTCCATGTTTGATGGTGGGAATGGAGTTCTTGAGATCATAGCCAGCATTCCTCCTCCTTCAAATATGGCGAGTTGAGTTGATGCCAGAGAGCTTGATTTTGGTCTCATTTGACCACAACACTTTCACCCAGTTTTTCACTGAATCATTCAGATATTCACTGGCAAACTTTAGACGGGCCTGTACATGTGCTTTCTTGAGGACCTTGCGGGCACTGTAGGATTTAGTCTTTCACAGTGTAGTGTGTTACCAATTGTTTTCTTGGTGACTATGGTCTCAGCTGCCTTGAGATCATTGACAAGATCCTCCCGTCCTGGGCTGATTCCTCACCGTTCTCATGATCACTGAAACTCCACAAGGTGAGATCTTGCCTGGACCCCAGACTGAGGGAGACTGACAGTTATTTTGTGTTTCTTCCATTTGCGAATAATCACACCAACTGTTGTCGCCTCTCTCCAAGCTGCTTGGCGATGGTCTTGTAGCATATTCCAACCTTGTGTAGGTCTACAATCTAGTCCCTGACATCCCTGAACGGTTCTTTGGTCTCAGCCATGGTGGAGAGTTTGGAATCTGATTGATTGATTGCTTCTGTGGACAGGTGTCTTTTATACAGGTAACAAGCTGAGATTAGGAGCACTCCCTTTAAGAGAGTGCTCCTAATCTCAGCTCATTAGGAGCCAGAAATCTTGCTGATTGATAGGGGATCAAATACTTATTTTACTCAATAAAATGCAAATCAATTTATAACTTTTTTGAAATGCGTTTTTGTTGTTATTCTGTCTCTCACTGTTAAAATAAACCTACCATTAAAATTACAGACTGATTGTTTCTTTGTCAGTGGGTAAACGTACAAAATCAGCAGGGGATCAAATAATTTTTTTCCCTCACTGTAAATGTGACCTTGTGTGACAATTGTTCTTGATGTAAACGGGACTTTATTGAAGAAGTGACCTGAGTCATAACAACAGTCAGTGAGCAAAACTTAAAGGAGAAGTCCACTTCCAGAACAAAAATTTACAGATAAAATACTCACCCCCTTGTCATCCAAGATGTTCATGTCTTTTTTTCTTCAGCCGTAAAGAAATTATGTTTTTTGAGTTTCAGGACTTTTCTCCATATAATGGACTGATATGGTGCCCCAAGTTTGAACTTCCAACATATAGTTTAAATGCAGCTTCAAACGATCCCAAATGCGGTTATAAACGATGCCAGCCAAGGAAGAAGGGTCTTATCTAGTGAAACGATCGATCGGTTATTTTCATAAAAATAATACAATTTAAATACTTTTTAATCTAAAAAGTCAAAATGCTCGTCTTGTCTTGCACTGCCTGAACTCTGTGTATTCTGGCTCAAGACAGTTAGGGTAGAAAAACTCCAATCGTATTTTCTCCCTCAACTTCAAAAATGATTTCAAAATCGTCCTACATCACTGCAGAAGTACCGACCCAGTCTTTACAAAGTGAACATGCGAAGAAGATCAAACAACCCTTAACAAAAAAAGCAAAACAGAGATGCAGAATGATTTTGAAGTTGAGGGAGAACATGAGATGGGAGTTTTTCGACATACCCTAACTGTCATGAACAGGAACAAAAACAGTGTTCAGGGAGAGTAAGACAAGATGAGCGTTTGACATTAAAAAGTATATAAATTGTATTATTTTTATGAAAATAACCGATCATTTAACTAGATAAGGCCCTACTTCCTTGGCTGGGATTGTTTACAAACGCATTTGGGATCGTTTGAAGCTGCATTTAAACTGCCTTTTGGAAGTTCAAAATGGGGCAGTCCATTATATGGACAAAAATCCTGAAATGTTTTCCTCAAAAAAACACTATTTCTTTACGACTGAAGAAAGAAAGACATGAACATCTTGGATGACAAGTGGGTGAGTACATTATCTGTCAATTTTTGTTCTGGAAGTGAACTTCTCCTTTAAAAGCACACTGGCAAAACTGTAGCAACCACTTATGGCCTTACACAATGGCCTGACAATCGTCCACTAGTGTCACTTCTTGAGAAAACAAAATCTAGTTCCTCATAATTTTATTATTATTTAACTTTGCTAATGCCTATCAGGTGAATACATTCCCAAAGATAGAGACCTTTGCGCCATGCTAATACATAATACAGAGCTCAACATTTATTTAAACAAATTAAGTTGACGATATCACTGCTTCTACCTTGCAGCAACTTCCTCTCGCCATTTTATCATCCTTCGTTCGTCTTTATCTTTAGCTTTAAGCTCCAAGGGTTCCCTTTAGCCTTCTAAAAAAAACAGGGCCGCTTTAGGGCAGACAAAACTGCATCCCTCAGCTGGAGAACAAGCTAATTAAGCTCAATAATAGGGTTAATGAGTGAAGGACGGCCCCTGTGAGTGAACGATCCACCCATTGAAACCTGGGGGGGTAAAGGAGAGGACAGACGGACAATGAGCCGTATTCTCCGCTAATGTTTACCTTACAAAGATAGGCTGCTTTATTATGTTTGATGTGCATTAATTCCCATTAGCGTGTGTACTTGTGCGTTTTCCTGGCGCTAAGTCAACATCAAAGGGCCTTGAAGCGCTCGCAGCATGTGCGTCATGGCAACAGCGCAGGTGAGGGATGTCTGTTTGTGCAGCAGTGAATGGCATCCATTTCTCACATTTGATCATGTTACGGAGCAGAAAATTGTGGGTCATTCATATTGAAAATCTATTGTTATTTAATTCAGTCAGACTGCAGCTGCTGAGAGACAAAACTGTTATGGCAGGGTTTTAGTAAAGCGACATTTGTAAGCTTTAGGTAGTCGACAGACTGTTGTTCCCTGATCTCGAAAATACGTACAAATAAGTACCTATCACTGCATTTTCCAAGAAATTAACACTGGAGGTGGTAAAACAGCGAACGCTTGTAATCATTTTCATACACAGTTTTGAAAATGTTTTGCTTTCCGGACATAAAAAGCCTGCTTGGTAGGTTAGCCGGCATGGAATTCGACTTCGATATCAAATATGTCACGAAACGTACATGACGGTACGTATTTCGTGTCTTCTGAAAAAGTTCCCACAGGTATGTTTTCGTCTTTAGATCAGGTTGGACTGATGTGAACTTTAAGTGTATGTTTTTAGATGAAGTCACTGTCAATTTTTTGTCAATGTTTTTTACTTTACTTTTACTTAGTAAAATGGCTTGTCATGCCAACAGGTCATTTGTAGATTAATACTGTTAATACTGCAGCTAAATGAGTCACCTCTGTCACAACAGGTCCGTTCAGGCCGAAGCGGTCGGCGATCATCATGTGGATCTGCCGCTGTCTGTCTTTCTTGCGTACGCTCTCGTACGAGGGCAGACGAGGAAGTGGAGGCTCCAGTGAGGAAAGATAGTAGCTGCTGGGCACACCAATGAGGAACAACGAGCCTGACTGACAAGCACAAGCAGAAACAAAGAATGAATACATGATATATCCAAACAAGGAACTGAAATTGCTGAATTTACAGGCTCTGTTTCTGGATAATTTCACCCTCATGCTGTTCCAAACCTGTATTCATTTCTTTTTTCCAGAAAATACATAAAAGAAAAGTGGACAGCTTTACATTCAGAATAAGTATTTTGGTGCCTATTGGTCAAACAGGCTTCTAACAACATGAATGTGTAAACTGTGTGGAAGGATATAGATTCATTCGTATTTTTACCCGAAAGCTCTTACCTGAGCATTCACATTATCAAGACCAGTGTCATGTGTTTGATCAGCATCAGATGAAGCTACTAGAGTCTGTCTGCTGTTGTAGTACTGAGGAGGAGATTCCTGTTCAGTCAAGAAATAACAAATTGCTGTTAATATAACATTTCTGATTTCATCACACTACTCTTCAAACGTTTTTTTTTTTTTTTTAATGTTTTTGAAAGAAGTCTCTTCTGCGCTCCGAGGCTCCATTTATTTGAGCAAAAATACAGTAAAAACAGTAATGTTGTGAAATATTATTGCAATTTAAAATAATATTTTCTGTTTGAATATATTATAAAATGCAATTTATTCCTGTGATGCATAGCTGAAAAATGATTTTCCTCCTTAGTATTTTTGTCTTGTTTTCTAGTATAAATATCTTAGAGTTCTTGAATTATTATTATGATGCATTTACTTGACAAGTAAAATGACTTAAGATATTATGTCTTGTTTTCTGAAAGAAATATTTAAATTTGGTTAGTTTTCGCTTAAAACAAGCAAAAATATCTGCCATTGGGGCAGATATCAAAGGCTAAACAAGATTATTTTTCTCATTGGCAGATATTTTTGTTTGTTTTAAGCAAAAACTAGCACAATTTGGGTTGGGTTTTTTTTTTTTTTTTGTTTTTTTTTCAGAAAACAAGACATAATATCTTGTAATAATATCATAAATCAATTTTACTTCTCCAGTAAATGCACCCTGACTTAAGAATTTTTAGATACTTGTACTAGAAAAAAAGATAAAAATACTAAGGAAGAAAATCATTTTTTGCAGTGCAGCATCATTACTCTAGTTTTCAGTGTCACGTGATCCTTCGGAAATCGTTCTAATATGCTGATTTGCTGCTCAAGAAACATTTTTTGTTAGTATCAATGTTGAAAACAGTTGTGCTGCTTAATATTTTTTTGGAAACAATTACATTTTTTTCAGGATTCTTTGATGAATAGAAAGCTGAATGAACAGCATTTATTTGAAATATAATCTTTTGTAACATTATGAATGTCTTTACTATCATGTTGGATTATTTGAATGTGTCCTTGCTGAAAAAAACTATTAATCACCCCACACTTTTGAACGATCTATACAATATAAAAATGCATATTATTTTACCAAAATAAGAGGGATCATGCAAAATGCTTATTTTTTTTTTTAGTACTGACCTGAATAAGATATTTCACATAAAAGACGTTTATATATAGTTCACAAGAGAAAATAATAGTTGAATTTATAAAAATGACCCCGTTCATAAGTTTACATATGCTTGATTCTTAATACTGTGTTGTTACCTGAATGATCCACAGCTGTTTTTTTGTTTAGTGATCGTTGTTCATGAGTCCCTTATTTGTCCTGAACAGTTAAACTGCCTGCTGTTCGTCAAAAAAATCCTTCAGATTCCACAAATTCTTTGGTTTTTCAGCATTTTTGTGGATTTGAACCCTTTCCAACAATGACTGTATGATTTTGAGATCCATCTTTTCACACTGAGGACAACTGAGGGACTCATATCCAACTATTATAAAAGGTTCAAACACTCACTGATGATCCAGAAGGAAACACAATGCATTAAGAGCAATGCATTTGAAAATCAGGGTAAATTTAACTTATTTTGTCTTCTGGGAAACATGTAAATATCTTCTATAGCTTCTGAAGGGCAGTACTTAAAGAAAAAAAATATGGGATTTAAGCAAAATATGAAAAATGTACACATCTTTATTCTGTTCAAAAGTTTTCACCCCCAGGTTCTTAATGCATTGTTTTTCCTTCTGGCGAATCAGTGAGTGTTTGAACCTTCTGTAATAGTTGCATATGAGTCCCTCAGCTGTCCTCGGTGTGAAAAGATGGATCTCAAAATCATACAGTCATTGTTAATATTTACGGGAATGACATTCAGTCGTTTTCAGTTGTGCTTTGTTGCCCTTTCTGTAGCTGAACCACCAGCATAGCAGTTACGATGTTTTCATACTGACTGCATGTCAAACCATCACCAATCATAATTTAAAGTCTCACACCCTCTTCTTTGTTTCTTTAATGTCTCTCCTCCTCTTCCTACATCTGCAATGTTAGAGCCAGACCTCTGGACAGTCGTAAATTATGTTGCTAAAGAGAAGGACCACCAAGCAACTTCCTCCATGGCCTCCCCTCCCATCCACGGCTAGATTAGGCAGGCGGACCCGCGTGAGGCCGAGGAATTCCTCCAGCCCAGTCGGACACTCTGTGATTACCCCACACCTAAATAGAAGCCTTTGTGTCCCGGGACAATACAGCGTCTTACTGCGTCATCAGAGCCCTGAGTAACAAACCCCACACTGGCGTTTTTAAAGGTCTGCCACTGTTTTGCACCCTTGTTTCTGTGGCAGGTACTAGTAAACGAGTGCGCTCCGTTTTATAGGCCCACATGTCACCCGGACAGTGCTACAAGTCAGATGTTAGTGCACTAGGTGGCCAAAACATGCAGGGAAGGCTTATAACCAGGGCTTGAGGCAAAATGCCATGGCAAGCAACAAAACGAAATAAAAAATAAATAAATAAATAAATAAAAAAAAATATATATATATATATATATATATATATAAAAAAATATATATATATATACACACTTTTAAAGTATATTGTGTCTGTAATAATACTAAAGTGTAATTCTTTTTCACAGGGGATCATACTTTTACTAGATACATTAATAAAGATTTAATTTTATAATAAACAGCTAGTACTTTTTATTACCCCACTTGAAGAAGAATAATTTTAATAACAATTGTTTTAAAAAGTGTCTCCTGAAAGGTTAAAAAAAACCTGACAACCAATTCTAGTAAGCAAATATCATCCCTAAACGAAGCTTGGAACCTAATCTGTGGGACTGGTGAGGATTTGGACACAAGGCAGGGTTCCTGACAGCTCTGACATCACTCACAGTGACGTATTTTGACCTTTCCCATCACCCCTCCCATTCGGGACTCTGAGAGACACGTTTAGTAAATGTGAGGTCAGGGGTCACCTTCCCTCGCTGGTTTGCACTTTCAACAGTCTCGGAGTCCCCCTAAAAAAAAGAGAGACGTTCTTTTGTTTGCTCCTCTGATTCAGGCAGTGTGAAAAAGCAAAAGCGTGTAAAATCAGTCCTGAAGTCGGGGGAGGACCTCTTCAGCAGCGTGCCTTTTGCAGTGCCTGACCTAAAGTAAAACCATTGTCTCCTCTGATCCCTCACCAAAACACAGGACCTAACGATCAGATGGTGAAGGCACCTCAGGAAGAGGATGTATATGTCTCAAAATGAATGAAGTTTCCTTAAGAGTTAATGAAAGAGTTTAGCTTGCATTGGGCTGTTGTGTTGTAGAACTTGTATTGTGTAAGTTATTAAACGCCATGTCATGCAAGATGTTTGTGTCTTTTTTTCTTCAGTTGAAAAGAAATTAAGGTTTTGAGGAAAACATTCCAGGATTTTTCTCCATATAGTTGAAAACAATGAGTTGAAGGTCCTTTCAGCACAGCTTCAAAAGCATCTACACGATCCCAGCCGAGGAATAAGGGTCTTATCTTGCGAAACGATTGGTCATTAAATTGGTCATAATATTTATATACTTTTTAACCACAAATGCTCATCTTCCACTAGCTTTTTTGTAAAGGGCGTCTGACTTTCTTTGCACGTTCGCTTTGTAAACACTGGGTCTGTACTTCCTCCTACGTCATGCATGCATGTCTACATAAAGAGTGAGATCAGGCTAGTGCAAGATGAGCATTTGTGGTTAAAAAGTACATAAATATTTATTGTATTTTTTTAAGAAAATGACAGAGTGTTTTGCTGGATAAGACCCTTATTCTTCAGCTGGGATTGTGTAGATTGTTGAAGCTGCATTGAAACTGCAATTTGGACCTTCAACCCATTGATCCCCATTGAAGTCCACTATGGAGAAAAACCTGGATTGTTTTCCTCAAAAACCTTCATTTCTTTTTGACTGAAGAAAGAAAGACATGAACATCTTGAATGACATGGGAGTGAGTAAATTATCAGGAAATTTTCATTCTGGAAGTGAAGTGATCCTTTAAAAGAACAGTTTTTCTTTATGATGAACATTAGAATATTCTAAAGAGCCTCTTGTGGAATGGAAAGGTTCCATGGATGGATTCCAAGGTTCTTCATCAGGGTTGCCAGGTTTACACATCAAAACCCGCCCAATTGCTACTCAAAACTAGCCCAGTCACATTTCGAGGGGGTCCCCTGGTAAAAATAGCATTCCGAGGGGTAAAATACACATTTTTTGGTGGGGTTCCCTTGGTAAAATTCAGATTCCAGGGGCTAAATATCACATTATTAGGGTCGCTTCAACCCACAGACATGAAAAACAACCCGTGGCAACAGTGTTAAAGTAGTCCAATTCTGTGGGAAAACCGTTGACTTGGCAACACTGTTCATCATGGACCCACAGGTGCTAATAACAAGCCTTTTTTAAACAGTAAATGTAAGTATACAGGATTATTTTATTCATTTATTTTTTCTACAAGGAAAATCCTAATAGGCTTCTACAGTCATATAGTCCACCTAAACTCCTCACAAGTTTGCATTCACATCAGGTTATAAACAGCTTTAGAACATACAGATCAACGCAGCTAAATTTTTGTCTACTTCCTTGATCTCTCCTGGCACGTAAACACCTTAAACTGCTTTCTGTCTGCTTATTTAAGTGCGCATTTGTGATACAGGAAAGCATCCCTACTGTGAATTTAAACACATCCAAACAGAACAAGTGTTTCGCTATAAAAGAAGATATATTGTACACTCTGGCTCCCTCTTGACCCAAAAATGTTCACATTTTATTCTACGACATAAATTACATCAGTTATACCCAGAGTTTGTCTGGGACATTAATAAAAGTTCAGTCTTTAATTGCTCACCCTCACGTCGTTCCAAACCTGTAAGACCTTCATTCATCTTCTGAACACAAATTAAGATATTTTTTTAAGATATTTTTTATAGTTATCAGCGTATTGGCGTCAACATGCTTCAGGTGTGTTTGATCAGGGTTGATCTAAAATCTGCCTGATTTAAATATGGCCGTCACTCCTAAAACTTTATTGTGTATATGTGGTCAAAGAGAAAGGTGATTTCATCACAGATCTCTTCTGTGCCTCATTTAACCAGTACCTCACATCTATCTTCACCACAGTTTAACTAGCAGACATGTTTTTGCATTTCCTCTTTGTGGGAGGAAGAATGTGGAGGCAGTTTCCCTGTGTTGCTAAGATAAGGTTAAAGTACTCTCGGCGGGGGGGAGTTAAGGTTGAAAGTGAACAGGAAAAGGAAATGCAGAGGATGAGGTAAGTCTGCTTGACGACCGAAACAACAGCAGATAAACGCTGCGCTCTCTAATCTAACATCTGCCTTCACGACCAACATCCTGAGGACTGGACACCTTAAAGGAGAAATCCTCTGACACTGTGCCTGATGAAGACCTGACTGGTCAAACATTGTGCTGTTTTTTAAAATGTAAACTATCTATATATGTGTGTGTGTGTGTGTGTGTGTGTGTGTGAGTGTGAGTGTGAGTGAGAGTGTCTTTATATTTCGCCTACCCTACTAAAAAAATATATACTAAAATGTATTTGAAATACATTTATTTTGTGCTAAGTATACTACAAATACATTTACATATATATGTGTTTAATAAAAACACCCTGCAATTGTACTATTGTACAAATATGTGAAATTGGTATACTTAAAGTCTGCTAAACTGGAACAACTAATTTTGTACTTCGTGCACTTTAATTGTGCGGAAGTAGTGCTGAAGTCCATCTAAAGATACACTGAAGTATATTTGATTGTGTTAAAGTGGAACTGTTGCAAGTATACTTCAGGTACACTTGATATATCTTGCATTTAAAGACTGATATTATACAGAGATCATAAAATCCTCATCAGTAGTGACATTAAAAGACATTTTAGGATTAATATTAAAAAAAAGTGCATTGTGCAATAAAGAAATACTCCAAATAAAGTTGTGTAAAAGTGATATGTCAATAATTGATTTAAATTATACTTAGTATGAAATAAATGTATTTTAAATAAATTATGGCATTTGGTCTTTTTTTCTTTTTTTACTAGGGAAATTCAATAATATTTTCAGTTACTAATAAGTTCAGTTACTTTACCACAAGGTGTCATTTGTTAACATTAGTTAATGTTTTAACTAACATGAACAAACTATGAACAACACATTTATTACACTATTTATTAATCTTTGTTAACCTTCATATTAGTTCACAGTGCATTAACTAATGTTAACAAACACAACTTGTGATTTTAATAATGCAATAGTAAATGCTGAAATTACCATTAACTAAGATTAATAAATGCTCTGTAGAAGTATTGTTCATTCTTAGTTCGTTAACTAATGTAGTTAGCTAATCGTAACTAATGAAACTTTTAAACTTTGAAAACCTGTTTAACACATTTAAATCCAATCAGTTGATTTCACACTTCTCCGCTACAAAAGATCTCACCAATATCTCAAGCTGTGCCCAAATTTCCCCATGATATCAACATGAATGAATCAAATTCATTCAAGATCAAATTATTAGAGCTCTGCGATCTGCATATACTGTCAGTCTGAACGGTTTCTATTTTAATTTCTCCAAAGGAATTTTAGAAGAAACATCTAACGCGAACTGATACTTGAAATTTAGATAACAGAGAACTATGAAAAGTGTCTGAAGTCATAAAATAGCAACCTTTTAGCAAAACTTTTTCTCCAACAATTTGTAGCACTGAATGGGCACTTGTAACGTCTTCTAATCATAAAAGTATATATTTACTGAGTGTATTGAGAGTAATGAGTGTAAGGCATTACTAATTAATTAATTACTGTAATTTAATAACTTTTCCCTTTGAAAAAGTAACGTAAGGGATTTCTGTCATTTAATTACCATTACTTCTGATGTAATTACATTAAATACTGTATAGACAATGTAACCATCTCCCTTCAAATACTTTGGTCAGTTCAAGAATAATTAATGCAAATTTTATATAATTTATTTTAAGTTTCATGTCTGTTGTATAAGGGTAATATGGGATTTAGAAAGTAATTTGTAATAAGTAATGCAATTATTTTCAGAGAGAGCAATTACTGCTAATTACACAGTTAGTGAGTAATTACACGGTTAAATATATATTTAGTAGCTTGTAACTAATTACTTTTTTTGCGGAACTTGCCTAACACTACTTGCAGATAATATACTAATGAATAAGAACCACTTAAAGGAGAAGTCCACTTCCAGAACAAAAATTTACAGATAATGTACTCACCCCCTTGTCATCCAAGATGTTCATGTCTTTCTTTCTTCAGTTGTAAAGAAATTATGTTTTTTGGCCAAAACAATTCAGGATTTTTCTCCATATAATGGACTGCTATGGTGCCCCAATTTTGAACTTCCAAAAGGCGGTTTAAATGCAGCTTCAAACGATCCCAAATGCAGTTATAAATGATCCCAGCAGAGGAAGAAGGGTCTTATCTAGCTGCATTTTGGAAGTTGAAAATCAGGGTACCATATCAGTCCACTATATGGAGAAAAATGCTGAAATGTTTTCCTCAAAAAACATAATTTCTTTACGACAGGAGAAAGAAAGACATGAACATCTTGGATGACAAGGGGGTGAGTACATTATACGTGAATCTTTGTTCTGGAAGTGGACTTCTCCTTTAAGTGAATATTTAAAGAGAGACACTTTCATGACTTTCATTTTTCTTAACTTACTTACACTTTTTGAAAGTGCAATGTTTAAAATGACCAATTTAAAGGTTTTACTTTAAATAATTACTTTTTAATAATATTTTATAAAAAGTGAAATTACATAAACATGTTAAAGCTACAAAGTTCTACCCAAGTGGGTAAAAAAGTACTCTGTAACACTTTACAATATGATTCATTAGTTAACATTAGTTAACTACATTAGTTAACATGATCTAAGAATGAACAATACTTCTACGGCATTTATTAATCTTCGTTAATGTTGATTTCAGCGTATACTAATGCATCATTAAAATCACAAGTTGCGTTTGTTAACATTAGTTAATGCACTGTGAACTAACATGAACTAACAATGAACAACTGTATTTTTATTAACTAACATTAACAAAGATGAATATATACTGTAATAAATGTATTGTTCATTGTTCGTTCATGTTAGTTAATACATAAACTAATGTTAACAAATTACGCCTTATTGTAAAGTGTTACAAAGTACTCTAAAGCCAAACTCCAGTACATTTTCATTTAACTGCAAGTATATTCTTTTAAAGTGTATTATTTCCATAGGTCCTTTTTTCAAAAGTATGTGAACGTGTACAAAGGCAGACATCCTTGCTCTGGTTTTACTCCTCCACTCCAGTTTAATATCTGATTACTGTGTAACTTTGTAACTGTCATAGTCAGGGTAACAGTCACACTGTTTGTGCTCATCTCTAACAGAACTGGATGTTTAGATGTTTCTCACAGTGACTCACATGAATCTGGACAGTTCTTCATTCAGTTTTAGATGTCAGATGCTGTTTCTCTTCTTAAAGCTGTCTAAAACGATTATGCCTTTATCTTCAAAACTCAACAGCTAAATCTTTAAAGCTTTGACTTCTTGCTTATGTTGCTTAAGATCTATTATTTTGCTTACGATCACAGCTGACGTTAACAACACAACCTCTCCGTGTGCTGAGTCACAGTGTTTGGCACAGCACATGATGAAGCTCTTGAAAGTTTACCACAGTTAGGAAAAAAGATAATATGTAATCTCTGTTTGTGTGTAAGTGTACCAAACATTGATAACTCAAACAGTAGGGGACGTTCTTCATTTGCAAAACTATCAAACCAGGTCGCATGTAACTCTTTAACTGCATTTGATTCTTTTTTCCTCATTTGTAGGGAAAAGTGCACGTATTTGTAATGAATGTGCACTTGGAGTGTACTTCAAATCCTAAAAGAATATTTTTATATAACTTGCAGATAATATATTAATGAAATAAAAGTGTACTTAGACAATTTCACAATACTTAAGTACAGTTTTAAAAAGTGAAGGACAATTGTAACACTTTAACTGTCCAACATTACTTGGTAAACATCATTAAATTTCATTTCATGTCCTATTAGAAAGGAAAATCACAAATGGCATCTCATAATCTGTCCTTCACAGGCAGTAATGAGATGAAGATTTAGAGGACTTGCGCTCAACAATGTCTCTAAACTATATGAACTTGAGCATTTCCCATTGCTCAAAGACCAAACTGCACGAGTCATAATAATTTTCAATGTCAGCAACTGTCTCATTTGTGTCTTTCTCCTTAGATTTTTAGGAGAAACATCTGAGGCTGCGTTGATAGTTAATTAAACCTAACTGAGAACTGAAATCCTTGAAGTATGAAAGTGTAGCAATGAAACCTTCCTCTGAGGTCTTACCATGTCAGTATGAGATTCCTGATAAACCCTCATTTTGCAGCACAGAGGAACCTTCCGGTACAGAATCAATAGCAGGACCACGATCATAAAGAAAAACACCAGACAACAGACTGAAAAAGACAAGAGACAATGCATTCATTCAATATGTTACCTATGCTTTCGAAGACACTTTAGCTGGATTTCAATTAAAAATAGTGTAAAATGTTAGAATTGTAAAGATTAATAATTATATTTAATTATTATTTATTATTACAACAATTATATTGCTGTGCAACGCTAATTGTAAACATTGAAGCATGCTTAAATCTTGTCTTTAGAATCTTGGCAAACATAATTTATGCGTAATTATGTCTAATTATGCATAATTTCATAATAAATTCAAACAATGGCTCATACTAAAAGCTTTATTGGGTTACATGAGTTTATCTGCGAAAAAACAGATAACTCCTTTTTTTTTAATTTTTAAAAAAATATGTTTTTTTTATTATGCTATCATGTTTTTATTGTGTTAGTTAGCTGTATTTTTTGCTATATTTACATAATTGAAATAACCCAGCTGCAGTTTGATTGAGATTAATTGAAATGTGCAATGAAAAAACATTATTTTTCGAAAATTGTTAAAAAGTTTGTTTTTGCAAATGAACTCTTCATATTATATATATATAATATATATAATATTAAATTATCTTATGAACATATAATATATATTATAAATTTTATTAAGAAAGAAATTGAGAAATTATCTTCTCATAGAGTTTAACTATTTTACAGTTCCATAATACTGTTTCTAAAACAAGAAAAGTTATTTTTTTCCCAATAATAAATAAATAAAAAGTTGCGGCATTATTATTCCAATTAAGACATTTAACACGAGTTCTTGAAACACAAAAAATACACCATTTATTTTGTATTAAAACATAAGATATCCCTACTTACATGCACCCACGACGATTGTCCGCTGGTCCGCTGAGTCTGTACTGGCGGAGGGGACTTTTGGGGGGACAGTGGTGGACATCTCTGATAAATACAACTTTTCTTACAAGCGACCCAGGCTGTCTCATAGCAAGTCATCAGAAGAGCAGTCTTTCTTTCTGCCCTGCTTCATTTCAGAGAGATGAGAGTGACTTAAATCCCAGAACTTCTGTTGAGTAAACTGAACGTCAGTCACGACTCACATCCTAACTAGTCCTCAGGAAGCAGCGGATACATTGTTGCCATCACTGAATGGACGGAGCATTCTACTATGGTAAAGGGTGGGCTCATGAATACTAATGACGTTCGTGATTGGATGCTGCGGAAAGGTTGCTAAGCAACGGTTTCATGGACTAATTAATATTCATGAGCGTAGCCTTCGGCGTAGTAGGAATCGTTGATTTAGGTGTCAGGAACATGATAAATAGGTTAAAATTAAGTTGTGGTTTGTTTATGTGCTAACAGGGAAATATATAAATAAACATTCACTTTTTTAAAAAATAAAATAAAAGAATAATAAGTAAAATTCATTATATGACCGACTTCCTACCGTGTAAATACACAAACTGAAACATTCCACACGTAGCGGTTGTCTTGGAGATAGGCGGGACTTTGTGCTTTTATAGTGCGCCACCCAACGGCTGCATACAACATCTGCATGTTAAAAGCAGAGTTATTATTAGTGTTATAGATCTTTATTAATTCATCTTTCTCATACTAATATTTTAATTCTTTTGCAGACAATTATTTCATAAAAAATAACTGTTACCTGTTGATAAGAATATCTGATGCTCGGGAAGTCAGATATAACATGAAGGAAAACTTGAGGGTTATTATTTTTTACATTTCTTCTTCATGTTTATAAACAATCGTCATGAATTTGTGAATCACATACTTGTAATATCATATTTTAACCCGAGCAAGCACTGCCAAGCAGCCACCTGGTCACATGAATTGACATACTGACTCCCAGTTTGATTCATTTGAATCAGAATCACTTGACTCTGGACCACAATGCGCTGCTCGGATCACAGTCTGATTGCAGAGTCGACTCGCAGTCGCGGCTATATGTGTGATTCACGGGGGAAAGATGGTCGCGAGTACCCGTGTACAGAAGCTCCTCAGACGGTATAAACTCGCTATTGCGACCGGTTTAACGATCCTGCTGATCCAAGGACTGGTGGTATGGAGCCTGCGGAGTCTGGAGGAGGGAGAGGCTGAGGTACGTGCTGTTTCGCGCGGGTAAATCTATCCTCCGTGCCTCAGTTACGCCGTTTGATCTGAGGGTTTCTGATAGCATGCTAGGCTAAGCTAAAGCCGTCAGTCAGTCTCATTAGTTGAACTGGTACTCCGGTAATAGCGTCATCGGGTGTAAACAAACACGTTACTGTATTATCAGAGAAGGTTATGGTATATGATACACATATGCAGGTATTTTGATTATGTTTGTGTTGTCTATCATTTAAAGCGGTTTGTTTTGACCGGCGTTGGGTTTTAAATGACTGACTGGACTGACTTCACCCATAACAACTCTATGGCTGGGGATCAAAACTTAGTGAGCTCTCTACGTAGGCAGCATTTTTTTGGTCGTCCTAGTATCAAAACCATGAGAGCTATATGCGTAGACCGCATTTTAGGCTTCATAGTCTTAAATATTTAGGTAGTCTGCCTACATGCATGCCATTTTGGGCTTCGCTGTCTATTCAAATGCAACCTTTTTGGACATTGCAGTATAAAGTGTCCCACCTAACGTTAGACAGCATTTTTGAGCATCCTCTTCGTTCGCGTACTAGACTACTGAAAAGCTTCCAGTGTTTTCTCAGTGATAATGCCAGACTAATCATTTTTGGTTCCTCGAAGAACCTTTCAGTGAACAGTTCTTTAAAAAAAAAAAATAATTTTCTTAGTCTGAAGAACGTTTTAATAATCTAAAAGAATCGTTTTCTGCTATAAGGAACATTTTGTGTAATGGAAAGGTTCCAGTTCTTCATGGAACCATACATAGTAGTAAAGAATAGGGCTGTCAGAGGATTAATCGCATACAAAATAAAAGTTTGTGTTTATAAAATATATGTGTGTGTACTGTGTATATTTATTATGCATGTATATAAACACGCACACATGCATGCATGCATGTATGTATATATTTAAGAAAAATGGTATGTGACCCTGGACCACAAAACAAGTCTTAAGTGGCACGAGTATATTTGTAGCAACAGCCAAAAATACATTGTATGGGTCAAAATGATCGATTTTGTAAATTTCCTACCATAAATATATCAACTTAATCTTTAAATAGTAATATGCATTGCTAAGAACTTCATTTGAACAACTTTGAAGGCGATTTTCTCAATAGTTTTTTTTTTTTTTTTTTGCACCCATAGATTCCAGACATTCAAATAATTGTATTGTATCTTGGTTTTCAAATGATCTATAAATCTCAGTTTTAAAAAATTGACCCTTATGACTGGTTTTGTGGTCCGGGGTCACATTTATAATATTTATATTTATATATATAACATAAATTCTATGAAGAGTTGGTTTGCAAAACAGAGAAGAGTTTTTAGCAATCTTCAAAGATCATGTTTTTGTTGTGCTTTTCTAGTTAATCTCAATCAATCTGCAATTGGGTTATGTAAAAAAATTACTAAAAAAATACAGCTAACTAACACATTAAAACAATAAAAACATAATAACACAAAAAACATGATTTTTGAAAAAAAAAAAAAAAAGTTATCTGTTTTTGCAACTAAACTCTTCATATACAAATATATATGCATAAATGTTTTTAAAATACATAAGTGTATGTGTGTATACATATTTAATATAGAGTGCACACACATATAGTATGTAAGCACAAACTTTTATTTTGCATACGATTAATTGTGATTAATCATTTAACAGCCCTTAAAGAGCCTTTATTTTTAAGTGTATGTAGGTGAGTCGTGTCACTTATTACTACATTTTTAGGCCATCTAGTAAGGTCTGGATTAGTCTTAAAACTGAACTATCTAAAGTGGGCTATCTTTTTAGAGTAAAAATGCTGTTGATTCTGTTGAATGTGCCTGTGATGCCAAAATTGATGTCCAAATAGGGCGCTTGCTAAGTTTTGAAACACATCCTATAATTGAGTCCATTATTCATTAAATTAGGCTGAAATTCAGTACAGTGTTTGCAGTCTCTATGATGTTCAGAAAATTAAAGTCTGCATATGCAGCTTACACTAATCCAAAGAAGAATTTCCCCTAAGGGGACAATAAAGTTTATTGTATCAAATAAAAGTGGATCAGCCAAATCTCAAATCCAGTCTTGACTTAAAACATAGAACCATTTATTTCTTATTCAGTAATCAATTTCACTTGTATATACGTCGCATCATATAGTAAAAGATCTGTCACCGCTTCTGTTTTATCACAACTTTAAGCTACGTTTTATTTCTGTTGCCTCAGACAAGCTTTGTAAACTGCTGTCAATGAAATGAACCATGTGTGACCGGTTTGCAGCTCTCAGATGACTGCAGCTAATAATGCGGTGTAGTGTTTAAACATCTGAGGCACTTCAAACCCCAGCTGGGTTGATTCAGGAACGATAATCATTGTGCGCTTGATCAAAACACTTAACCTCAGGTTTGACCAGGATGACTGGTCCAGAAATAAGTGAACTGTAACTGTAAGTGACCTTAGAAGAAGCCTGCATAACTAATTAGTCAATGAATAATTGTCTACTGTTCGAGGACGCTAGAGTAATATGTGAACATGTTTGAGAAAGGTTGCGAGTTGTAACGAGTATCAGGAATGTGCTGTCGTGTCTGGATTCCTGCTCTGCTTTTTACTTCACTGTCATTCTGCATCGAACAGATACCCTACATGATGTTTGAGCGTATGAAGTCTTAAGAAAAACTGAAAAGCGAACAAGAACTAGTTAATAGTAAACTAGGTAAATATTTGTACACTGCATTTAAATTTTTTTTATTGCAATAATCCTCACCAAGGCTGCATTTAGGTGTTAAAAATACACTAAAAGCCATAATGTTGTGAAATATTATTGCAGTTTTAAAATAAATGTTTGCTGTTTCAAATGTAATTTATTGCTGCAATGCAAAGCTGAAGTCTTTAGTGTCACATGATCCTTTAGAAGTCATTTGAATATCTAACATTAGAATTATCAGTGTTGAAAACAGGTGTGTTGCGATATATTTTTGTGGAAACCGTGATGCATTTTCTTTCAGGATTTTTTGATTAAATACAAAGTTCAAATGAACAGCATTTATTTGAAAACTTGTAACATTCTAAATATATTTACTGTCACTTTTGATCAATTTAATATGTCTTTGATGAGTAAAAGTACTAGTTTCTTTGAAAAAACTTACTGACCCCAAACGTTCGAAAAATTATATATTTTCATTAAACATTAAGTGTCCTTTACTTGTTCATAATTTGTTACCAGTACGGCTGTCAAATGATTAATCGTGATTAATCGCATACAAAATAAAAGTTTGAACTTCCCTAATAAATGTGTGTGTACTGTGTGTAATTATGATGTATATATAAATGCACAAAAATTAATGTATATATTTAAGAGGATATGTTATTTATGTACAAGATATTTTTATTTATATATTATATAAATTATATAAAAATCTAAATAAATGCATATGCTTGTAAATATTTCTTAAATATATACATGAATGTGTTTCTATTTATATATACATGATAATTACACACAGTACACACACATATTAGGCAAACTCAGACTTTTATTTTGTATGCGATTAATCACGATTAATCGTTTGACAGCCCTAGCTTCCAGCTTTAATGCCCAAGACTGTCACTATTTATTCTCATAGGTCCTCATCCATATTAGCTGATCTGATATTACATTTAGTGTTCACCCATTATATCGACAAACAGGTTGCGTTTGAATGCTTACATATAGGGCCCAATGAAATCCATTTTATTTTTTTTCCTTTTTATTTTATTTTTCATTTTTCTAGACTTTTAATGGCTATATAAAATTTTCTTAATCAAAAAGTGCAATTAATTAATTAATTGAAATTACAAAACTTACACTATTTAACAGCAATTTATTAAAAGTTTAACACAAATTTTCTGGATTCCATTTGAATGGTTTCATTAAATTTTAATAATCAAAAGCATCTCCAAATAAATAATTTTATAGAAAAATAATTTAGTATTATTTTATTTCTTTTTTTTTTTTTTTTTTTTTTTTCAGAAATATTATGTTGTGTATTTACATTTTCTGGTAAATAATTTTTCCAGTAAATATTCCTTAAATAATGTTTTAATAATCATTTTAATTAGTAGTAGTACTATCATTACATTAAGTAATATATTTCTGTCACAGTTTCATCAAGTTAAACCAAACTTTTATTTTGACGGGTTGCTGTGAAGACCTTTATTTTTAGTTTGTATATGATCTGATGGTAGTTGTCTTAGAAGAAATGGTAAAATGTTCATGAAGTGACTTTTTAAAGCAGTTCTAGAGATGTTTATGTGTTCATGCGTGCTTCAGAATATGTAGTAAACGAAACCGTGCAGCGGTGCCATTCGTTCACACAGAGACATGCAGGATTCATATTTAAATAGTATTTTTATTTGTATTATTATCGCATTTTGATTTAATCGTACTGACCTACATTTAAATTGTTTATCCAAAATTTGGCATGTTCCGTGACTTTCCGCGTTATACAGTAAATTCCATTTTTATGACTGGATTCTGTGATTTCATCCACATTTTGGAAATCATAGAGCCCTACTTACATATGTGACGCTGGACCACAAAACCAGTCATAAGGGTCAGTTTTTTTTAAAATTGAGATGTATACATCATCTGAAAGCATTGGTGTATGGTTTGTTGGGATAGGACAATATTTGGCTGAGATACAGCTATTGAAATATCTGCAATCTGAGGGTGCAAAAAAATCTAAATATTGAGAAAATCACCTTTTAAAGTTGTCCAAATGAAGTTCTTAGCAATGCACATTACTAATTAAAAATTCAATTTTGATATATTTACAGTAGGAAATTTACAAAATATCTCATGGAACATGATCTTTACTTCATATCGAAATGACTTGTGGCATAAAAGTAAAATCGATAATTTTGACCCATACAATGCATCTTTGGCTATTGCTACAAATACCCTCTTGCTCCTTATGACTGGTTTTGTGGTCCAGGGACACACATACATCAGACTAGAACATTTTTGGTCTGAAGATATGTTTGAGATGACAGTGGACTGTATGAATAGAGTGTCTGTTGTGGAATGTTTCACACCTTTGCGCGAATGCTTTCCTGCAGTCTCTCTTTCTAATTGGCCCTCATGGGAATGAAACCTGCCATGTGTCTCTTCCACAGTCCTGATTCCTATAGTGGACACCTACTGCATGTATTACAGCCATATGTTGCACTATTCACTAATTCAGGAACAATGCATGTTTGATTAATAAAGAAGCTTTTATTTTCAGTGTTCAGTCTTCATTTCATCATGTAACCCTCCAGGTGTGCAGCCTAGCAAGTATGGTGTACTGTTCAACCCCAAGGTGTCTTAACGGCAAAGAACCTTTATGCACTAGTCGACTAAGTGATGATTTAATGACGAGTCGACCATCCTAACTGATCCCTCCTACACAAGAAGTTGTCCTTGTTCCAACCACAGCACTCCAATCTACAGGCATCTCTGACCTCTCTCTCCCTCTGTGGTGAGGCTCAGTGTGATGAAAGAGGCCATTGATTTTGCAGCCTTTGGTCTCTGAGACCTGAAGAATGAATTACTGCAGGTCATGTGATGCTGCAGTGACCTGTGCTGCTAACGGAAGGATCAGAGGAATTTTTAACGATTCAGATTCCTCTTTAACGATTCAGGCTCCTTAACAGCTCCATTAATGGTTCATTTAGTACTTTTGAGAAAGAAATGTCTCTTATCACATTTGCTACCAAAGGATGGTCGTTTCAGATTTCAGCATTACAATCAGAAATAAAGACTTTTAATGACTTTTCACAGAAATGTAATCCAACAAATGGCTTTAACTTTGTATAAATGTAAATGCTAAAAAAAAAGTAATATTCAATTATATATTTTTGAAAAATACTGTTAAAAAAAGCTCATTAACTACATGTAATATGAGCAAACAGTGAGTATCTAATCAGCATCTACATTGATTTATTTATCTTGACAGTACAAGAAAACACGTAACGGTTCTTGGCTCATATCCAGCTACATGACAAAAGTATTTACTTTTGCTTTTGTAAGTGAATTCAGATTATTTAAATAACCATTCTGACTCACTCATAAGTGTTTTTGATTGCTTCAAATAATTCAGCTCAATGAAATCATTTGTTCAGGAATCGGTCTTGTAGGTTTCATGCTGCAGATTCAGTGAAAACATTGTACAACTAAATAATAGTCCATAAAACACTAGCTATGTTTCCATCCATGTGTTTTTATTCAAATGTTGAGGCATTGCTTAATAAATTTTAAAATAAAATCTTTAAATGTGCGCAAGAACTTGTGCACTCAATTGAGGTAGAAACTTTTTATCTTCACTATAAAAACGTACATAATCTTTAATGGAAATGTACAGGGTGGGCCATTTATATGGATACACCTTAATAAAATGGGAATGGTTGGTGATATTAACGTCCTGTTTGTGGCACATTATAAATGGTCAGAAACTTGTAAATAACTCATGAAAGAATAAAGTTACGTTAAAACCAAGCACACCATTGTTTTTCTTATGAAATTCCCAATAAGTTTGATGTGTGATGTATCCATATAAATGGCCCACCCTGTACTTACTAAATAACTTCTTGAATGCAGTACAACAACAACAAAAGAAACAGATCGTGCGATTTGACGACTTGTCAAACCAGCAAATCAGTCTCACTGTACATGTTTTAACACGGTTATTAAGACTTTGTACAGGTTTTAAAAGAAGAGAAGATTTTGGTCTCTTGTAAGTCAAAACTGTTTTATTTATAAATGTTTTATGCATTATTTTGATTTTGCACAAGTTAAATTCACAATTTCGGAAGGAAACGTAGCTGCTCCCAGATTATTCTATGGCCAGTAACAATAACTAAAAATATACAATAACTACAAATACAAAGTTTTAATTATTACTCTGAATCTGAGAATACCAAGAGCTATAACAATAATACACAAACTGCATTCACTTTCAGAATTTTTTTTTTTTGTTTCTTCACTTCATGAACAATTAAAAAAAAATGACGACCAATCACAGGGTTCATACAAGGTGCTTAAAGAATTTGACTTGAATTTGACTTTTTGAAATGTAAGGCCTGGAAAACCCTTGAAAATATCAATATTCCTAAAGAGGTACTTGAAAAGTGCTTGAATTATTGAAAGACAATGTATCTATAAAAAAAGTGTTTAATTTTGTCAATAAGCACTTATGTTTTCACACAAAATTCACTCAATTCAAAAAACATCATACCTTTTTTGCTTATTTCAGTTAATGTCAGAAAACAAGATAGTTAAGCAAGTAGTAGTACTGACAGTGTTGTGTAAACATGGCTGAAGATGCAAAATAAGGAACAGATGAACCAAATCAATCATTTACACTGGAACCGCTCCGATTGATTCAAACTCATGACTTCAGTCATTCATCTCAAGTGATTCACTAGCAAAAACCAGATCAGATTAAAGGGGTCATTGGATGCAAATTTCACTTTTACATGTTGGTTGAACATTAATGTGTATTGGCAGTGTATGTACACATCTACCCTATAATGATAAAAATCCATGCAGTGGTTTTTAATTAATCTGTAAGAATAATATCTCCTTTTTTCAAACTGAGCCATTCTCAGATGCCAGTCGGTATGGCGTCACACCGACAGAGGCCGCTCCCACGATAGTTGATTGACATGAGCTCTTACCTCAGACCCGCCCTAAATCAGCTGTAACAGTCTCACCTTCATTGTTTCGATGCCGGAGCAGGGATGTTAGTTAGACAAGAATATCTCCAATTGAGGGATTGAGGTGTTGTGTTGCTGGATGTAATAATGAACATAGTGGTCGTCATTTACTCCCGACATCTGAGCCGCTGAAGATGCAGTGGATTTATGTTTGTAAAGAAAATGTGCCTCCCGATCTACATAAATGCGTCTATGTTCATGCAAATCATTCGTGATCCAGCTTCACCTACAGCAGAAGTGAGTATAAGGGTTTTTTTACGAATCTCTGCAATCACCTTTCCTAAAAATGTGCTAGTTAGCAAGTTTCACGGCTTAACGCACTAAATGCGGCTAAAGTAAACAACCTCTCAGAACACAGCTTACCCAGAGAGGGGCGGGGTGAGCACAGCTCATTTGCATTTAAAGGAGCAATCCATCAGAATGGGTTGATTTATTATTTTTTTTTTTTTTGCAGAGCTCATTTTGACTAGGTAAAATGGTGTTTTACACTACCATTGAGAATTTTTAAGCAAAGTATATTATAGACTTTTCATTAAGACCCTAAAGAATCATATCAACTTGTGGAAAATGGGCATCCGATGACCCCTTTAAACAAGCCATTCATTTTTTTTTTTTTTTTTACATCGCTTGTAGCAGTTTTAATAAGCAATTAGTGATGGGTGAAATGGAGTTTTTCAAAACTCTGAATCAGTTAAACTATTGCGTCGCAAAATGATTCACTATTTCGAATCGCTCCAATTGGAATGCATATCGCGAATCATTTGTCCCAGATCGAGACTTCAAATCATGTATCGCAAATCATTTGATTTAGATTGCAACTTCGCATATCGCAAATTGCTTGATTCAGTTTGGGACTTCAAAGCGCATATCGCAATTCGCAAATCATTTGGTTTAGATTGGAACGGGTTCGTGAATTATTTAGCGAATTGAATGGTTCAAATCAAATGATTTGCAATATGCGTTTTGAAGACCCGATCTAAATCGAATTCAGATTGGGACTTCAGAGCGTGGACCTTGAATCTTTTGCTTAAATCGAAACTTCGTAGCATGGATCGTAAATCATTTGATTCAGATCGAGACTTTGGAGCGTGTATCATGAATCATTTGATTTAGATTGGAACGGGTTCATGAATCATTTTAACGAATTGAATGGTTCAAATCAAATGATTTGCGATATGCGTTTTGAGGTCCCGATCTAAATCAAATTCAGATCGGAATTTCAGAGCGTGGATCGCTAATCTTTTGCTTAAATCGGAACTTCGTAGCATGGATTGTGAATCATTTGATTCAGAGCACATATCGCAAATCATTTGATTTAGATTGGAATGGGTTCGTGAATCATTTAACGAACTGAATGGTTTAAATCAATTGATTTGCGATAGGTGATTTGAAGTCCCGATCTAAACCAAATTCACATTGGGACTTTAGAGCGTGGATTCTGAAACTTTTGCCTAAATTGAAACTTTGAAGCACGGATCGTGAATCATATGATTCAGATCGGGACATTGGAGAACATATCATTTGATTTAGATCGGAACAGGTTTGTGAATCATTTAGCCAATTGAATGGTTCAAATCAAATGATTCTAAAACGGGTTTCATTCTAAATCAAATTCAGTTCGGGACTTCAGAACATGGATCGCAAATCTTTTGCTTAAATTGAAACTTCGGAGCACGTTTCAGGAATCTTTTTTTTTTTTCTTAAATAGTACAAAACATCAAAACATTAATGCAGTAAAGTTTAAAAAAAAAAAAAAAAAAAAGAGAAGAAAGTGAATATAGGCCTACACAAATACAAATACCTTAAGAAAATTAACAGTGGTTTTACTGTAGTGAAAGTGTAGCATACTTTGTAATATTTTAGTAGTAATTCTTTGCATTTGCTTCTTTATTATTGCCATTTTGTTTTATTAGTAAATTTTTATTTATCTATTTCTCTTCTTTTTGAATTTGAAATGGAAGACATTGTTCAATAAGAGATCTCTGATTTGAAGTCCTTGAAAGTCCTGAATTTTCATTTTATAGTATCTGTACGATCGATCAAAATCTGCTCGATTTTTAAAGAGCATTTTAAATTTTTATTTTTTGATTTTTTTGATTTCTGTGTCACATGACAAGACTGCAGTGTGCATTTGTGATAAACAGAACATTATTGCCCATTGGTGTGGGCGCTAATATAGTGATTGTTCTTGGAGTAAATGGGCCTTTAGTTTTGTGTTCTGTCCACTCTGACATTCAAATGCACATTTGAGAGTCATTTAATGGAGGAAAATGTCATGAAAATAATTTGCTTCTAGGATTTTCAAACCAGCTCTGAAGAAAATTCCTTTATTTGTTCCAGCTTCTATATCTAATAAGTAAGTTGCACTCACTGTTGGTCCATTTATGACAACAACTCCTCAAACTTCCCTGTTTCGTGGGCTATTTTTGAGTGTGTGAAATATGGTGAGAGGCAGTGTGTAGACAGCTGTCTTCTGATTGTCAGCTCTGAGATGTTGTTTAAAGTTGCCCTTTATGCTGTAAGTTTTGTGCAATCTTGTGGGTATAAAATACTGTATTGTTGCCAAACTAACAGCCCAGTACTCCACACAGCACACACAAATATTGGGTAAAATGGCCAGTTACATTTATATTAACTTATTTTTGGACTACTTTTAGGTTTTGAATGAGTTGTGTTTGTTAAATGTGTGTTAAATAAAAGCTTATAATATTTCAAATAACTTATATACTCTTTCCATTAATAATTTATTTCACTGACCTCACTGCAGTGTATTCTGGGATTGTGGTATTGTGTTGTCCACAATACTGTCTTCCTTGTGAAACAGCCTTCAGCTAAACAAGTCTATGCTGCCTACATATGCAACTTGCCAGTTTAAAAACAAAACTGTTGGTTCGCTTTGAAACGACTGAGCTTGAAAGTCTAAACAGCTCCTGATAATGAGGCCCACTGGTGCTGTATGGTCTGACACTGGTCTAGGACTGCTGGTCACTGACTGGCTCTCTTCTTCCCACAGTCCATTGTTTTTGTGTGTGGGCAGCAGACGTGTGGCATAGACCCAGACTTGCTGTGTAATGGGCCTATAGTAGGAAGTGCTGGGAATTGCTTGTTATTCCGCCCTCTCCCATTACATATTTTCAGCACCACATTGGCATGCCATGAGTTGTGGTTATCTTTTTTGTTTGTTTGTTTGTTTTACCACATGAATTTTATTTATTTTTTCCCCTGTCCACCCTTGTGTGAGTAATTGAATGCTCAGATAGCAGGGTCCATTAGGTCGTGTACCTCCATTAGGGATGTAGCGATTCACTTAACTCATGATGATATGATATTGGTTTCACAATAGGATTTTCACACTTTTTTTATGAGATTTTAAACAAATTAAAAATGAAAAGGTGTCCTTTCATTATTACTTGGACAAAATGTTACAAGTTTCTTTGTGAAACTGAAATAAGTCAAATAACAATGCTAAATTTGAATAAAAATGTAAATAAGTAACACAAATAAAAGAAACCTCTTATTAATAACAAACTAAGGCTTTGTCTGTGCTCTTTCCATTTAAAATCAGAGACAGCTTTTGATTTAAATTAGATTGTATAATGTTGAAATTTGAAGCAAATACAGAATGTTCTGACTTTAGTTTTGTGAAACTACACTACATAAAACATACCTGCTCAAAACAAAAACAGCAGACAGGCTGAATGAGAATGCATATTCACTCTCTGCCAGCAGGTGGCACTTATGGAACAGCAGGAATATTGCGTTTCCTTGATTACCACTGTAAACAAAGCAGTTTTGCGCTTGATATGCATTATATGGAGGCAAGATAAAAAGAAAAAAAAATCTAAACTTTTCTAAACACATTTCTGTCCTCCTCAGAGATGCATTCATAGGAACTCCCACCCCTAACTGCATCGCCATTTGTCTAAGATTTGAATTGTCACATATTTGTATCGATTTTCAACCGACTTGGGGTACGTTGTTACATCCCTAACATCCATTTAATATGTCCATCCATTTAATATTTGTTTGAGGCAACATAATAATAACCAGTATTTGAAACCTTTGTCTGGCCAGTGGCAACTTTTTTTTTCTTTCTTTATATATTTATATAATATAAAATCAATTTCTAGGCATATTTATAGTCAATAACAATAGGGGTGTATTGAAAAAATAATATCCATTTAATGATAATTAGACAATATTTTGCTGAGTGTGTTATTGTGCTGGTTGTTGTGTTACTACCATGGACTGTAAAAGTGTAAAAGTTTTAGATATCTTCATATTTTGTGTGGTCAGTTCACAGCAATGATAGAAATTATTCTTTTCTAATAAGATTAAATTGATTTTTACCTTTTATTGGCATTTTTACCTTTATAAAGACTAAAAGTGTGCATCATCTTTTAGTCAGTCAATTATAATAATAATACATTTAGGCTGTTACCAAACAAATGAAATCAGTAACAACAAAATTCTTTGCAGAAGCTGCATATGAAGTGGAATTCCAATGTATTTACCAACTGTTTAATGCAGCTCAGAAGGACATTGACTGTTTTAACCTGCAGTTAAAAAATGTATAAGTGATGTTTTGATATTGTAAACACAAAACATTGAATACTGATATTTGAATTTATTTTACAAACAAAAAGATACTTTAAGTGTGAAATTAAAACTGCCAGTAGGTGTCAGCAAGTAACTGTTAATAAGTGAGTCATTGCGATTAAACCGAATAATTTAAACGAGTGATTCATTCAGGGCTGAAACACCATCATGTTGCTCAGAGACTCAAAACAGTGCTGTGGCTGTGTTTGGAGTTATTTTTATTCGCAAAATACAGCAAAAACAGCCAGTAATGTGACTAAAACGTAAGTCTCTTAATATGAACTTACTGTTTATTGAACTGTTGTATAAAATCAAAATCACATTTGTAAACATGCTGATTTTTAAAGAAAAAACATCAGTCTTCAAAATAATATAAATATATACATTTTCTGCCCCTATATCTTGAATTTTGAGATCATTCTAAATGCATTTTAATAGACTGAATATGCCGTGACAGAACGCGCACGCACTAGTTTAACCTATCTTCATCTCTTCATCTCGTAATGTATCTGTGCACTCTGTAGGTGTTTGTGTTTGCTTTTTGCAATATACTCAGTCAAATCACCCTTCGTTAAAACAACAATTACGATATTAATGCAGACGCTCTATACCGCGCACCCCTATAGGACGAAAACGAACGCAGTGGTGAATGTGGTGATGAAACGCAGAAGTGCAGTGGAGAGAATAAAACAAAACATCAAATTAGAAGTTCAGTTATTTAATTAGAAGAATTAGTTGTTCTTATCAGTAGATTTCAATAGTAAACATTTGTCTTTCAAAAGGAGAAACCAAAACAAGGATATACAAGATATACAAAACGTTAACAAAGCAGCGCTTGCTAACCATTTTTAACCATTGATGTTGTAAAGAAATTGTTCACTTTTTGAAATGCTTGGGTAAGCTCATGTAACATTAGAACAGCCTTCTGTTTGTGCCTTTTGTGCCATTTATTTTCTCATTGTCATCACTTTCACTGTAATTCTCTTGCACTGACTCATCCACTAAACAAATCCAATCAGAGGTCTCTTACTAGCTTACGGGCAAAACAGCCCCGACGCCGATTCAACATGTTGAATCGGGCAAACTGGCACCAACGTGTAGAACGCACCAAACAAACTAGACCGACATATGCTGGCCGACGGCCTTGGTGTTTCTTTGGCTTTACCAGATGGAACAGATGCAGGACTTTTGTTCTGGTTCACATAATGACAATAATGATTATATATCTTGGCATGCTTGGAACAAAAAAAAAATATTTAGAAACCATGTAGAATTTATGTGTGCTAGAAATATTTTGGCCCGTTTCACATTATTTTCTTTCCCGTGGTGCAGACTATTTGTCCTAAAAATATTAAAGCTAAAGTAGTCGACGTCCTTAACATTTTCAAGTTTTCATTTTGAAGTCTGAGCTTCATTTAGCAAAGACATAGAGAACCCACTAATGATGAGACTAAGGGTAGAGTGAAAACCAGAAACTCTGACAATAGCTTCATTTGTGTTTTTTTTTTTTTTGCATCAGTGCTGGGACAGTGAAATTGACGTCTGGCACTTAAAGCAGTGTTGAGTCTAGCAGTAAGAGCTGTCCTTGCTCTTACAGTGGGTCTCGTGTTGAACATTTCACTGAGATGTGTACAGTCATGTGCTTATCTGGGTTTGCTGAGGAAACGTGGCATAATGGAGTTGTTTGGGGTTCTGTTTGGGCGATCAGTGCAGAATGAAAGGCCTCAGGTTATTGTTTGTGCTCAGGTGGCAGGTGTGCTGATAAGGCGTTTCTCATGCTGCTCTTAGGTTTGAGTCGCTCTGCACGCACCACTTTTTAGTTCACACTTGCATGTTATGAAATCTGTTCTTTCAAAATGGGTGTGGTGTGTGTACATCCACTGGCATAGTTACGACTTTGGTGGTTTGGTGTCAAAACTGTTTTCTGTGACATCTGAGATTTATATGCCGGGGGGCGGGGGTTACCTACGGTACGGTACGGTACTTTTTTTCGGTACATTACTCTCTGTGTAAAAACAAAAACATAATCCGTGTGCGCGCTTTCGCAATCCGTTCCCGAGAGTTTGTAAACGCACAGATTTGTGGCCCTTCCCCCAGTCTGTACCGGCAGATTCAATCAGGCCACCTGTTTAGGTGTGGTATGCATTGTATTGTGTTTATTAAACTTTATTTTTCATAGTATATGAGAGCATGATACGCACTCACAAAATAGCATGTGTTTTATCCTTTTGGTGATTAACCTAATGTAAAATAAACGCTAAAAAGAAGACTATTTTGTGAGTGTGGATCACGGTACTTTTAACACACCAAAATAAAATATTAAGTGACAGAAGAATGTGGTTCAAATGGCTTTGTAAACTTTATTTTTCAAAATTTCAGAAGATTTCATGAATTTTCTAAAAAACAGAGTTTCAAGAGAAGGTAAAACGCAATACAAAACAAATAATGCACAGGTTATGTTGTCATTCCTTTGCTCTCTAACCGAATGCAAAGTTATAATTGGCCTAGTTATTTCATAATAACATTAACAGTGAAACATGCATCTAACTCTGGGGGAAAAAGCTTAGTATAATAAAATCACCTAAATAAGTCTTCATGTTAAGAATGAATGGTTACACACACACATTTCCAAAACTGTAAAAGGTTATTTAAAAATTAAGCATTCATGAATTATTTAATAAACATTTTACTGTCTTAAAGGAGAAGTCCACTTCCAAAACAACAATTTACAAATAATTTACTCACCCCCTTGTCATCCAAGATGTTCATGTCTTTCTGTCTTCAGTCGTAAAGTTTTTGAGGAAAACATTTCAGGATTTTTCCTCTATATAATGGATTTCATTGGTGCCCCGATTTTGAACTTCCAAAATGTAGTTTAAATGCAGAAGTGGACTTCTCCTTTGAGTGCACTCATTTATTTAGCCTATAAATAACAATAATAATAATGACCTGTTATTATCATGATTATTAAATATTTTATTGCTACATTTAGGTTACATATGCATTTAGAATAAGCTTTTATCCAAAACGGATTACAAAAGAGGAACAAATTAGTCAAAAGTCAATCATAACACAATGCCAGGCTTATGCTTATTAAATCATTGTATTCCACCTCGTACCTGCTACAACTGATAAAGAATCACTTAAGACAATTTGATGTAGGCCTATTTCACATAATAATATGCAGTAAAACAATAAACAATTTGATTTAACACGTAGGCTACCTAGGAGCTTGCTGTTCTTCTGAAATGAATCCTTGAGTTCAGTTTATAAACCAGCGGGAATGGATTGAGAAAGCATGTGCACGGATTATGTGCGTCGACATACACTGCAACTGCACTTACCGCGACCCGAGTTCGATTCCCCTCTCAAGGTTCTTTGCCGATCTTGCTCCCCTCTCTTCTCCCAGTGCTTTTCTGTCATGTCTTAACTGTTCTATCTACAAAAGTGCATGAAAAAGCTCCCAAAAAAAATCAAAACATCATTTATGCATTTGTAACTACAGGTTAAAGCATTCAATGTCCCTCTGAGCTGCATTAAACAGTGGGTAAATACATCTAAATGCCACTTCATATGCAACTTCTGCAAAGATTAACTTTGTTGATACTGATTTCATTTGTTTGGTAACAGCCTAAATGTATTATTATTATAACTGACTGATTAAATGTAAGAATTTGACTAAAAAGATGATGCACACTTTTCGAAAAAAAGAAAAAAAAGGCTTTATAAAGGTAAAAATGCCTATAAAAGGTAAAAATCAATTTAAATTTATTGGAAAAAAAAAAAAGTTCTATCACTGCTGTGAACTGACCACACAGAATATGACAAATATCAAAAACTTTAGGAGTCAGCTGTCCACTTGTAGCCCGTAAGATGTACAATATACAATAACACACTTAGCAAAATATCGCCTAGTTATCGTTGTCGATAAAATCCCAGAAATTATTGAGAGATTACTTTTTGTCAATATTGCACACCCCTACCGGACACGATACATTTCACCTTCTGATGTTCATTCATGTTTATTTTGTACTGTAGCTAGTAGTAGATTGATAGTTTGAGTATTGATTGAGTAGTAGTAAAAAAAAAATTACTAGTAGTATTGATTAAAATTGGGAAACTGATAACACAACCTGCAAATATTTTTAGTAAAACATATTATATATGCGAAAATTTTGAGTGATGATTCAAATTTATAGATTTGTTTATAAATTATACCTTATGAACACCAGTAAATGCTCCCTATTAAACTGTAGACCTTTATAGCATGTGTGAAATGGTTTAAGAGCACACTGTTTAAAACACTGACGTGTCAGCACCCAGTTTTTTGCATGTCAGCTGATAATTTCCCACAGTGATACACCCAATAACACTTGCCAAATGCAGTAAATCTTAATGCACCTAAAATATGCCACTGTAAGGTAATGGCACTTGGTGTTTCTCTGTGTTGGCCGAGCTTTTGCCCAAACCTCCTTCTGCAAGTCACTATCCTCATTACGGATATCTGCTTCCTCTTGATTCCCGCCACTAAACGACTCTAAAAATAGCCACGACTGGAGCCAGGGAAACAACAAATGAGAAACAAAGCCAACATGATGTGTTTCTGGGCTCCCTGAAACGTCAGCAAGTTTGTTCTAGAAGTGTGAATCATCCATCTGTTCTAAATAGACTTCCTCCTTTGAGAATACAGTTTGATTCTGTTTTCTCTTTCGCGCTGATGCGGTGGGATTCGGTATCACACCTCTGATTTATTCACTCTGTTTCCTTCGCAGCGGAAACACAGGCGCTCAAAGTTGCCCGACCACAATGGACAGGAGCAGAAGCTGGACCCTGTGGCCTTTGAGAGGCAAAACGCCCTGTCAGGGGCGAACCGTGGCCAGTCGAGGCAGCGCCAGGATCAGCCCGCCGTCACCACCATCATCAGAAGGGGGTCGAGACGGAGAAACAAGCCATCTTTGAAAGACAAGAGTCTTGGTGGGCCGGAAGATGGAGTGGCAGTTGAAAAAGCTGGCCATTATGATCCTTCAAGCAGCCGTAACTTCAGCGATACACGGGCAGGGGAAATGGCCAAAATCCATCTAGTAGCACCAGGAGAGCCTGGCAGCGTTGAGGGTGCTCCTCAAGTCCCAAACAGTGACTTTGTGCCCAAATGTGAGATCTCTGGCAAGGACGCTCTGTCTGCCCTCCACCGTGCGGGTTCACGGCAGTGCAGACAGGAGATCGCCAACATCGTGTGCCAGCACCAAGCGGGACAGCTCATGCCTCAGTCTCTGCCTCAGTTTTGCCCACAGCATGGTAACTGCATTCCTTCAACCATCATATCCACATCCAGTCATGCTTAAAATTTAATTGACACGTAGAGTCTGTTTGTTTTCTCTCTGTCCATTTTTAGTGATCTCCAGTGCGGTCCAGCATGCAGATATTGCTGACGGTGACCTTTCCAAGGTGGAGAACCCAGTCAGGGTGGTTTTCATGCTGGTGGTTCATGGACGAGCAGTCAGGCAGTTGAAACGTCTCCTCAAAGCCATCTATCACAAAGACCACTTTTATTACATCCATGTGGACAAGGTAAGTTAGAACCCAAAAGGTTTTTTTCAGTTGAGATATCATTAGCCTCTTTCACACAGTAATACTAGTAAATTGACGCAAAATTACAAGAACAACCTTTACCCAGGCAATGATGTTGTGTCTTTTAACCGGTAAAGCACTCTTCACACATCAGTTTTAAAATACCGGTAAATTCTGTGACATCATTAAGCAAAAATTTCAGCTGCCGAAATACAGTAGCATTCGAAAGTTTGGGAACCCCTTGCAGAATCTGTGAAAATAAGAATAATTTTAACAAAATAAGAGAGATCATACAAAATGCATGTTATTTTTTTTATTTAGTACTGTCCTAAGTAAGATATTTTACATAAAAGATGTTTGCATAAGACAAAAAACTAGCTGAAATTATTAAAATAACCCCCTTCAAAAGTTTGCGAACCCTTGGTTCTTAATATTGTGTGTGGTTACCTGGATGATCTACAACTGTTTTTTGTTTTTTTTGATGGTTGTTTATGAGTCCCTTGTTTGTTCTGAACAGTTAAACTGAGCAAGTTTCTTTAGAAAAATCTTCTAGGTCCTGCAGATTCTTCAGTTTCCCGGAAGACAAATTAAGTACAATTTACCTTGATCTTCAAATTCAAAAAGTTTTCACCCCCGGCTCTTAATGCATCGTGTTTCCATCTAGAGCATCAGTGTTTGAAGAAAAAGCAGTGAGCACATATTATCTGAATTCTGGATTTAATAAAATTTTATGTACTTGTTGGCTGATGGTGGGGAAAAAACAACTTGGGTTTATATTTGATGTGCACTGACTTAAGGAAGCTTGTCATAATACAAACACAACTGCAAACTCAGTTTACATTTGCTTTTCCTGTTTATGCAGACTCGATGTGACAATTCAAACACTTGAAAATACAGAATAAATATTTGCATTCATATACAGAGCCTTGCGAAAGTATTCACACCCCTTCATTTTTTTTTTTTCACATTTGATGTTGCTGCCTTATGTTACTACTTTTTCAACAGCAATCTACACTCCATACATCAAAAAGACAAAGCACAAAACTTGTTTTTAACGTCTGCAAATTTATAAAAAAAAAAAAAAAAAACTTAAATGATTCCATTGCAAAAGTGTTTATAAAACTGGGGGACAGTTGAAATTTAGCTCAGGAGCATTCATTATGCTTGTAGATGTTACTACATTTCAAGTGTAGTTAACCTGTGGCAAATTCAATTGAATGGGTATGTTTTGAAAATTGCTAAAAGTGCATATTAGAGCAAAACCCAAGCCCTGAGGTTAAAAAAAGCACCTGTAGAGATCAGAAACAGGATTGCATCAAGCCACACATCTGGGGAAGAGCTCAGAAAATAATACCCAAAAAGACTTGAGGCTGTAAAGGTGCTTCGGTTAAGTACTGAGTTAAGAGTGTGAATGCTTATGCAATGTAGTTATTTCAGTTTTTGTTTACATACAGTTCTGTTTTTGCTTTGTCATTATGGTGTATGGAGTGTAGATTGATGTGAGGGGAAAAAAAAGGAATTTAAAGCAGTTTAACATAAGGCTGCAACATAAAACGTATAAAAATGAAGGGGTATGAATACTTTCGCAAGGCACTGTATACTCATGCATACATATCAGAGAAATACAATACAATACATACAATATCAGAGAAACGATCTCTTGTTGAATTTTTATTGAAATCAGTATATTGCAATGATCTGTACTGGCACGTGGAATTACAATCTGTAAATTTTACAGTATTACAGTGTGTTATTGTCAAGTCACACCAATTAAAGAGAGGTTATATATATTTAAATAAAAATGCAACATTGTATAGTTAGTATTTCACACAAAAGCTATTTTAAGATTAGCATTGGTTCAGCTGTTGGCTCAGCCTTTCCAGAATGTTTGGTTACGGTTAAGTTTTTGGATTTTGATGCACTAGTTTCATGCCAAATGCAAACCACACCAGTTCAAGCCAGCCCACCTTATCGTACTCCCTCTGGTGGAATTCACAAAGCCACTTTTTTATTTTGTTTTTCCACAAAGCCACGTTGACCCCAAATGAACCTAACTCAGATGTCAAATGGAGCAAACATTTTAGTGCCCTTAAAGATAGCCTCGTGGGTCAGAGTTTTGATGTGAACTCAAGTGTTAGAGGAGCTCAGTGGCTCACATGCTAGAGAACAAAGCTGTGTAGAGCTTGTCTAGTTTGTCGGCCTGTTGCTGGAGGAGCACTTCTCTCACACCCTGATACGATTTGGCACAACATCTGCTCTCTCTTCCTCTCTATATCCCTGTCTTGTCTGATTCTAGTCTTTCATTTGAAGCTATTTCAGGTTTTAGCCTCTTAAAAGCAAAGTCTTTCAGAGCTAAATTCAATTCCTGACAAGAAATCTTCACGCTCCCAGGAGCAGAAGCGTTATGAGAGCTAAAACTGCACTTCTGCAGTAATATGATTGAAATTTTTTCATGATATGCTCATTTTCAAAGCCATTGGTGATGATTGAGGACTGTTATATTGTGCCTTGCAGCGTTCAAACTACATGCATCGGGAGGTTCTCCAGATGGCGGAGCTCTACCCCAACGTGAGAGCTACACCCTGGCGTATGGTCACCATCTGGGGCGGAGCCAGTCTGCTGAAGGCCTACCTGCGCAGCATGCACGACCTGCTGTCCATGCTGGACTGGAAGTGGGATTTCTTCATCAATCTCAGTGCAACCGACTTCCCCACCAGGTCAGTATCGCCTCAGAAATGGGTTAAACTGGATAAATAAAGAGAGTTGTTGGATGAAGCCAATCCAAAAGGTAGTTTGGAGAAGGTAATCCCAGAATGCATTGCAGCGAGCTTAGTGAAAAATACAGTCATAGCCAAAAATATTGGCACCCTTGCAATTCTCTCAGAAAATGGTTCCAATTGCAAATGTTTTGGTATTCGCATGCTTATTGTTTTTGTTTGCACTGCAACAACACAAAAAAACAGAGAAGAAAAGTCAAACTTAATAAAAATTTCATACAGGACTCAAAAATGGACTGGACAAAATTATTGGCACCTTGTCAAAATTGTAAGAAATAATTGCTTTTCAAGCATGTGATGCTCCTGTAATTTGTATTTAGACACACCTGTGGCAAGTAACAGGTGTGGGCAATATAGTAATCACACTTGCAACCAGTTAAAATGGAGAAAAGTTGACTCAACCTTTGTGTTGTGTCACACTGAGCATGGAGAAAAGAAAGAAGTGTAAAGAGTTGTCTGTGGATTTGAGAGAAGAAATTGTGGAGAAACATGGACAATCTCAAGGCTACAAGTACATCTCCAGAGATCTTAATGTTCCTGTCTCCACTGTATGCAATATCATCAAGAGGTTTACAGCCCATGGCACTGTAGCTAACCTCCCTGGACGTGGACGGAAGAGCAAAATTAATGAAAAATTACAATGAAGGATTGTTCGTATGGTGGATAAAGAACCCTGATTAACTTCCAAGCAAATTCAAGCTGATCTGCAGACACATGGTTCAACACTGTCAGCTTGCATTATCCGTCACCATCTGAATGAAAGGGGGACGCTATAGTAGGAGATCCAGGAGGACACCACTGCATAAAAAAAGCAAGACTGGAGTTTGCTAAAACTTGTGTGACAAAACCACAATCCTTCTGGGAGAATGTACTGTAGACAGACAAGACAAAAGTAGAGCTTTTTGGTAAAGGACATCATGGCACTGTTTACAGAAAAAGAAATGAGACCTTCAAAGAAAAGAACACAGTCCCTACAGTCAAACATGGTGGAGGTTCAAAGATGTTTTGGGTTTGTTTTGCTGCTTCTGGCACTGGATGCCTTGACTGTGTGAACGGTATCATGAAATCTGATTGGGGCACAACGTAGTGGCCAGTGTTAGAAAGCTGCATCTCCACCAATGGTCATTGGTTTTCCAGCAGGACAATGACCCAAAACGTGCTTCAAAAAGCACTCAGAAATGATTACAAACAAAGTGCTGGAGAGTTCTGAAATGGCCAGCAGTGAGTCCAGATCTGAATCGCATAGAACAACTGTGAAGAGATCTCAAAACAGCAGTTGGGAGAAGGCATCCTTCGAATCTGAATTACCTGGAGCAGTTTGCAAAAGAAGAGTGGTCCAAAATTTCAGTAGAGAGGTGTAAGAAACTCATTCGTGGTTACAGGAAGCGATTGATTCCAGTTATTTTTTCCAAAGGGGGTGCTACCAAATATTAGGTTAAGGGTGCCTTTTGTCCAGTCCATTTTTTTGGGTTCTATGTGGAATTGTATCAGATTTGACTTTTCTTCTGTTTTTTTTTTTTTGTGGTGTTCCAATGCAAACAAAAAACAAATATAAACATGTGAGTACCAAAACATTTGCAACTGCAGCAATTTTCTGAGAGAAGGGTTGCATTTTCTGACAGAATTGCAAGGGTGCTGATATTTTTGGCCATGACTGTACATGAGATGGATTGATGATACTGATTTAAGAGAGGCATATGGAGGAACCTTCTCTTGAGCTTGTGTCTGAAGACGTCAAGTCAGAGCTGATCTCATTGTGTGCAAGCGTGATGATGCTGGCAAATCCGTCTCTTTCTCTGCGATCTGTTTCGCCTGGATTTCTCACACATCAGAGCCTTACGATTTCACAATCCCTCCAGCTGTTGACGCTTTTTCTTTTTTAAAGCGAGCTAAATAAGCCAAGTCGGTGTACATGGCCTGATGCACATGTAAACGTTGATACCAACCAAATCCTGTCAGCAGCAGCTAATTCCTCCCAGATGAAGACTTCACCCACGCCACCCTGCAGTCAGCGCTGGGTTTCTGACATAATCCCCCGTTTTTATCTCTTTTCTGCTCTCTCACTATCATCTAAAACAGGACCAACGATGAGCTTGTGGCTTTTCTATCCCAGAACCGTGACAAGAACTTCTTGAAGTCTCACGGCAGAGAGAACGCAAGGTAAAGTCATTTCAGATTCAGAGGTTATTTCAGGTAGGGTTACTATTTCTGATATACTGTCTGCATCGAGGGATGTTCTAAATGCAGCACAGATTATCTGCTTTGATTGTGGGTGGGGATTATGCATTTTTTTTTTTTTTTTTTTTTTTTTTTTTTTTGATGTTATGAATTCATTCATTGAAATGGTTTAAATTGGTTCACAGAGTGAATCAAACTGACTTATTGAAGCATCTGTCTTGATGCTTTCATACTCACAAATCATGAGATTAGGAAGGATTGCCAAAGCAGTCTAATGGCATGACCTTTAACAAACTTGATGTCCGAACAGTATGCATTAAAATCATTGTACTAATTAAGGATGAAAGGAAAAACATAGCTTTACATTGTGCCTAATTGTTAGAAACTTAAGGATAGTTTACCCAAAACTACTTTTTGTTTTTTTTTTCCTTTCTTTTCAGGAATTTCGTCCTTTTAATGAGACTCCTCCTGTCATTCATTATAATTTCAGGACGGTTACACCGTTTTGACACTTTTGACATTCTTGAAATAAATAATGCAGCCTAACTAGCCGTGACAGTGTTTGTCATGACATCAGTCACCATCCTGCTCTCTCGTGTCATGTAGGTTCATTAAGAAGCAGGGTTTGGACCGCCTGTTCCACGAATGTGACAACCACATGTGGCGTTTGGGTGAGCGCACCATCCCTGAGGGGCTGGAGGTGTCAGGAGGCTCGGACTGGTTCTCCCTTACGCGCAAGTTTGTGGAGTATGTGGTAAACTCACAGGACGAGCTGGTGACGGGGCTCAAGCTATTTTACACCTACGCGCTTCTGCCTGCTGAGGTATTGGACTAATAAAATAAAATAATAAGATGATATTACCCTTTCAAAAAAAAAAAAAAAGTGAGATGAATCACTGTTATTGTTGTGCATTAAATCTGTTTGAATCATGTTGATGTGATACTCCATGTTCATTTTATTTAATTGCCACAGCAGTGAGCTCTAAACATTAAGCTCTGTGTCCCTAAGGGTATATTGTATAATTCCTCTGTCTGCTTTTCAGTCTTTCTTTCACACAGTGCTGGGAAACAGCCACATGTGTGATACTTTGGTCGACAATAATCTACGTGTGACCAACTGGAACCGGAAGCTGGGCTGCAAGTGCCAGTATAAGCACATAGTGGACTGGTGTGGCTGTTCTCCAAATGACTTCAAACCCTCAGACCTCATCAGAATACAGGTCAGTGAACCGTTAAATGATCCCTGCAGATGCACTGAGTCAGGAGCCTCATAATATTGAAACTAACAATGTGTATGCTATTATTATTGAATGGGACCCAGTGTCTGTCTGTCTTAGCAAACTGCCTTTTCATGCTAGAAACCACAGCTAATTATAGACACTTACACCAACTCAACCACTTTTTTTTCCTCTCATGACAGCAACTAACGCGGCCCACATTCTTCGCCCGTAAGTTTGAGTCCACAGTGAACCAGGAAGCTATTGAAATCTTGGACAATCATCTGTATGGGCACTACCCTCCGGGAACGGTGGCACTGAAAGCGTACTGGGAGAGCCTGTTCGAGCAGGCTGATGGGGTCTCCTCCCTCAATGATGTGGCCCTCACGGCGTACTCCTCCTTCTTTAGACTGGGTCTCCATAAACAAGAGACCCCTCAAAGCAGTTCTGAGGCCTGCAGGTGACAGTCCTATCCATACAATGCAATCCCAATCCATCCATTCTTTCAGTCAGTCCCTCCATCCAAGCATATTGATTGCTTAGATCCATCCCTCCCATTCTCCATCCATCCATCTATCCAATCCATCCCAGTCCTTCTATCCCAATCCATCCATCTATCCAGTTTCTCCCAATCTTTCTATCCCAATCCATCCATATATCCAATTCATCCCAATCTTTCTATCCCAATTTATCCATCTATCCAATCCATCCTACATCTTTCTATCCCAGTCCTTCTATCCCAATCCATCCATCAATCCATCCCACATCTTTCTATCCAAATCCATCCCTCCATCAGAATCCATCCTTCTATCCCAATTCATTCATCCAGTTCATCCCAATCTTTCTATACCAGTCCCACTATCCCAGTCCATCCATCTATTCAAATCATCCCAGTCCTTCTATCCCAATCCATCTCTCCAATCCTCCCAATTTTTCTATCCCAGTTTTCTCCATCCTTTCATTCCAACCCGTCTATCCAATCAATCCCAGTCTATCTCATTCCGTCCCTCCATCAAAATCCGTCCTACCATTCCAGTCCACCCCGACCCATCCATCTAGACGTCTCTCCATTCCAGTCTTTCTATCCGAATCCCTCCCTCCCAATCATCCATCTATCCAATCCATCCCAATCTTTCTATCCCTATCCTTTTCTCCATCAAAATTCATCCTTCCATCCCAACCCATCCATCTACCTGTCCCTCCATCCCAATCCATGCCTCCATCAAAATTTATCCTTCCAACGCAGTCCATCCCTCCATCCCAATCCATCCATCCACTCATTCAGTCCAATCATCATATGATTTGTTTGATTAATTGCTTTTTACCCACAGGTTTGAACCTATTGGCTACCCCGTCTTGGTGCACCTGTATTTTTATGATGACCGTTTCCAGGGTTACCTGGTCAGACAGGAGGTGCAGAATATGGTGACCAAGTCCCGTGAAATGCTGGAGGTGTGGGCTGTTCCTCAAGCAACACTGCAGCTGGAGCACAACCTTCATGAGTTTGAGCGCCTGAAACACCTTGAGGTGAGAAGAACAGGGAAGCCATTGTAAATGATTTGCCATACTTTAGTCATAATTTAATGGACATAGCAACTTTTTTCAAAAGATTATTTCTTCTGCATTGTGTAATGCACCTCGGAGTAAAATGGATTACGGAAAAAAAGCACAGGGACTTTTTGTTCGATTAGAGGCAGATCTGAATGTTAGCTTGTGGTCAAAACATGCATTTAGAAAACAGAGCGAATGCATTCTGTAGTTCATCACCATATATTTTGTGCATGCTGTTCTATACTAGGTTGGAACTGAGTGGGACCCCAAGGAGCGAATCTTCCGTAACTTCGGTGGTGTGATGGGACCTCTAGACGAGCCGGTGGCAGTTCAAAAGTGGGCTCGTGGACCCAACCTGACAGCCACCATAGTGTGGATTGACCCAGCGCACATAGTAGCAGCCTCTTATGACATCAGCATAGACGTTGAGGCAGAGTTCACGCAATACAAGCCACCCCTTCAGCGCCCCCTCAGGCCTGGAGTGTGGACGGTGCGTGTGCTGCGGTTGTGGGAACGTGTAGCAGAAGCTCGCTTTCTGGTCATGCCACTGGCCTTCAAGGGACGTGAGCCCCTGCGTGCAGGTGAGACATCAGTGTGAAATATTATTAAAATTTCAAATAACTGGTTTCTATTTTAATATATTTTAAAACGTCGTTTACTGTGATGCAAACCTGAATTTTCATATAATTTTCAAATCATTTTAATTTAATGATTTGATCTTCTCCTCTTCAGAAGACCATGGCTGGGTACACGGAGGTCCTCCAGGTAATGTGTATTTGGAGCAAAGCTTCCAGCAGCTCGCCAATGTGTTGAAGTTGCCGCCCAGTGAGCCCGCCCTGCAGGAGGCGCAGAAGAAGACGACCCTGGTAGGGAAGCCACTGGAGGCCTGGGTGGACAGCTCTGTGAGGGCTTTCTGGGTCACGGGAGACCTTTGCTCTGAGCAGACCTCCTCCTGTCCCACCATAGGACTCTGCACTAAGACCTCTTGGAGTTCCTTATCCCCTGACCCCAAATCAGAACTGGGGCCAGTCAAAAATGACGGTCGCATTAGGTAGCCTCGCAAGCTTGAACGAACGGAGTAGATCGGCGAAAGCCCTGGAAAAACAGTCCACAAGAGTGATGTTTACGAGTCGTGGTCTTTGAGACCATCCTATTACTAGTCAAGGCACCTTCTGTTGAGGGCGGGAACTGGTTGAGGGTGAATCTACGAGAGAAAATTTAAAATTTGCACAAGAAGACTGCCAGATGTGGACGTGTGTGAGTCTTGCTTTTATAAATCAATGTTCAGATGTCATCTAAATGCGTTGTTACAAGGTTCGGAGTCTTATTAGCACATAGTTTACGGTGTGGGTTTGATACAAAGACCCAAATCTCAACGATTTTACACTTTTATTCTTTGTTACGAGAAAACGAAAAACTGTGCACATTTTACTCTGTAGAACAGTGGCCAAAATTGGTTTTTGAAGCTGTTGGAGGCAAATCGCTGGAGTCCTCTGGCTGTATCGCTATGCTTATTTTGAAGCATCAATATCAAAACTTCAGAAGCAGATTGAAGAAGTGCACTTTACTGTAAGACGGAGCTCCCTTCTGATTGGTTGAGTCTCAGCACAGGAGGCGGAGCTTGTAAAAACATCACAAATTTCTGCCAACAAATTGATGCGTTCGTTCACTTAACGTGTTTCAGCTGCATGGAATCATCGTATACAGCAACTAAACAAACACTAGCAGAAGCCATCCGTCAGGAAACAAGAGTCTGAGTTTTGTAATACTGTGACTTTGTCTTCATGTTGAATGTCCTTTGAGTTGAAAAACACCTCATCTGGAGGACCTGCTTTGTCCGTTGCCGCAGTCTTTGCTCAGCCGCACACAAATGCAAAATACGAGGACGTGGATTGAAATTTTTGAGACTGCCTGAAGATATGACCCTGCTGACGATCATGCACTTGTGCTTGCATACCATGTTACAGCATTTCACACCTAATTCTGGTCTTCCACGAGTTTGGTTCGCAACTACAACTACAATTTTTCACTCTCTTTCTTGAACTACAGCTGGTGTGGAGTTGGAGACTTGAGTCACACTAGCTGTGTACACATAATTTACAGGAATATTTCACCTAATGATGACAGTCTATATGACTTTCTTCGGTGGAACGCAAAAGAAGACAACTAATGTTCAGATCACTGAATGAACAAAAATGACTTGTATGCTATATTTCAAACTAACTTCTGAAAATCTCACTCCCTCCATATCAACAAAATCACATTTGCACTTAAGTTACGAGACGCAGAAGAACCATTGACATTTGTTGTGGAAACTCAGCAAATATTTTTCTTTTTTTTAAGCTAAAAATTGTGTGCTTCCATCCATGTTGAGTTTATGCATATATTAGCTGTTTCCATTAAGGTTTTTAAAATTTGCATTTAAATAGTTGGATGGAATCCCAGTGGTCAAAGTCAAACCTGATGCATTGCGTCCTGATGTGCCAAGTTTAAACATGCACAAATGCAAGATTTCAGAGTTATAATAGTTTCAGTCAGTTACTTGGTTCAACCAAAAATGAAAACTCTCTCGTCATTTACTTGTGTAATTTCAAACCTGTATGACTTACTTTCTTCTGTGGAACATAAAAGTAGTTAATTTGAGAAACGTCTCATACAATGGAAGTCAATTGTAACCAAAACAGTTAGGTTGCCCACATTTTTCAAAATATCTTCTTTTGTATTCAGCAGAAGAAAGAAACTCATAAATATTTGAAATCACATGAAGGTGACTAAATGATGACAGAATTTTCATTTTTGGATAAACTATTCCTTTAAAACTTTGGTTCATCAAGTTTTTATGTAATTTCTGTCACTCCATTTGAAATCCATTCAACCAAAATCAAAAACCAAAAACCACTTTCGCATTGATCTCTGATATGCGTTTACGATAGAAATGCTCTCCGTAATGCACTTTTACTGATTTCTTTCAGCTGTGGTATCCAAGAAATTTCAAGACCAAAAGCAAAATTAGCTTAGAATGTAACAAACAAATTTCGCATACAGCGTTATTTTTGCACACACAAAGTATTAAATTGGGATTATACCACTGCAGTCACTTGGATTACCTTTATGATGCTTTTAATTGCTTTTTGAAGCTTGAAAGTGTTGGTTGAATGGAATTTCAATGGAGGTTTCGTTAAAAATTACATTTTTTTTCGGAAGAGCTTCAGTCTGTTCCTCACAGAAAGCTATTGTATAACTTCAGACATTTTAAAATACAGTGTATAAGTCATATAGACTTGGGGTATTTTTGTGCTTTTTAGAGCCTGAAGATGTAAAACATCAGCTTATATATTCTGCTTCCTTTTGTGTTCCACTGAAGAAAGAAGTTAATTCGGGTTTGGAACATTTGGTTGAGTAGATGATGACCGAATTTACATTTCTTTTTTTTTTGTTTTTTTTTGTTTTTTAAAGTGAACTGTCCCTTCAAACTCAAAATACAGTTCAAATTGCAATCAGTCCCCATTTCAATGTGTCATAGCTGGTTGTTAATGTTTAAACCACCCACGTTTGTCCACCTATGTGTGCTGTTTTGCTTTCTCGCCTTCCAATGAAGACACTAAGAAACATAAGTTCAAACTAAAGTGTCTTGTGTGACATGCTGCTTTTATTTGGCAAATACAGTGCTTCTTTTATGGTAGATTTTAAGTGTCCTGTGTTTCAAAGGGGTTGTTTCAGGTTTTGATTTGCTGATCAGAAAACTCTTTGTGTGTGTGTTTTAGGTTTCAAAGTGTCCTTTTTCTCTTCATGTACATGCTTCGGTGAAGCGTTTGTGGTATCAAAAGAAACAAGCGAAATTAGGATGTAAAGAATGGATGAATGAGTAAATGAATGAATGCTATTTTTGTATTTAAAGTCATATTTTAACCTGTTGGTGAGAAGCTGCTTCAGCTTTTGTTTTACGTTTATCATCAGTCTCACCGGGTCTCTGTGGGGTGGGAACACCAATCTTAATCTGAAAGTTCAAGACACTTTGAACCAGAGCCTTTTTTAGGGCCGATGGGCAGCAACAGATGACACATGATGGCACAATAAAGATGTGAAATCAAGTCACATTGTTCTGTTTTCTTTATTTCTTGATTGGGAAAACTTGCAATTAATATTTTACATAAATAAAACTACAGAATTCTGTACACAGATTTGCCACAGTAAACGTCGTTTACACCCTCACTTAGCAATGGCTTACTTGCATTTCCATTGTGTAAATAATGTTATATTGAATAGTGTAAGTATGTGAGTTAAAGCAGAATATACAGAGCATGTACTTTGCTACAGCACAAGCATATTCATTTTTTAAAATCTTAACAGTTCAAAAGGTTCAACACAGCATGAATGACCTAAAACATTCTGTCACAGCTGTATACAGCAAGTCATCATGAACATGCCCTGAACTGCTCACCACAGGAAGCACTCTGCTGTGAAATATTTAACAGCATAAACTTCAGCATCAGGTTATAAGAATCTCTGGCATGAGTCACCGTTGCACATCAGAGACGGCGTGACATCTCTGAGACGAGAAAGCAACTCCATCTCAATGACTGTCAGAGATCTGCTGTTGAGAAGCACCTCACACATGGAGCTGATGATGGAAAACACTTCAGACCTGGAGCAGGTGGAGCAGGGAGAGCCTGCTTATCCCGACAGCGCTTACGGCTCCTCTCCAGTGGACACGGACACAGAGGACGGACACACACTTTCCAGCAGCACACTCCTCCTCACGTACAATGAGGAGCTCATGCATAAGGTGACCACTGCTATCCTCAAGTCTGTCTATCTATCTATCTATCTATTTGTCTGCCTGCCTGTCTGTTTCTGTCTATCTACCTGTCTGCCTGCCTATCTATCTGTCCCCCATCCATCTATCTACCTGTCTGACAATCTGTCTGTCCCTCTGTCTATCAGTCTATTAATCTATCTGGCCGTCCATCCATCCATCCATCTATCTGTCTGTCCGTCCGTCTGTCTGTCCATCCATCCGGCAGCAAATCGTTTATCTATCTATCTATCTATCTGGCCGTCCAACGTCTATCTGTTTGTCTGTCTGTCCATTTATCTATCTGGCCGTCTAACGTCTATCTATTTATCTGTCTGTCTGTCCGTCCATCCATCCATCTGTCTGTCAATTTTTCCATCTATCTATCCCCCTGTCCACCCAACCATCCATCTTTGGATGTCTGTGGGTCCGTCTACCTACCTACTGTACCCGTCTATCCATCTGTCTGTCCATCCGTCCATCTGTCTACCTGTCTGTCTGTCTGTCCATTTATCTCTCCATCAGTCTGTCTTTCTCTCCATCAGTCTGTCCAGTTGTCCATCCATCCATCTACCTGCCTATCTGTCCCCCTGTCCGTCCATCTATCTACCTGTCTGTCTTTCTATCTCTCTCTCTCTCCATCAGTCTGTCTGTCTATCCATCCATCTGTCTGTCTCTCCATCAGTCTGTCCACTTGTCCATCCATCCATCCACCTCTCTATCTGTCCCCCTGTCCTTGTCTGTCCGTCCGTCCGTCCGTCCATTCATCCATCCATCCATCCATCCGTTTGTGTGTCTATTCATCTATTTATCTGTCTGTCAGTCTATCTGTCCATTAATTCGTCTGTCCATCTATTTACTGTACGTCTGTTTATCTGTCCCCGTCCGTCCATCCATATGTCTGTCCATCCATCCATCTATCAACCTGCCTGTCTGTCCATCCATACTTCTGTCTCTCTACCAGTCTGTCCATCTATCTGTCTGTCCATATATCTGTCCATCCTTCTACCCATCTACTGTACCTGTCTATTTGTCCCCGCCCGTCCATGTATCCATCTGTCTACCTAGTTGTCTGTCTGTCCATCCGTCTCTCCGTCAGTCTATCTATCTAGATCTATTTATCCCTCCATTCTTCCGTTCATCCATCCGTTCATCTATCTGTCTCTCTGTCCTTTTGTGTCTCTTCTATTTTCTAAAAGCTAATCAGCTTTAATTATGGTTCTTGTACAGGAAGTCAAACCCCCACCAGTCTCACAGTCAGTGCCAGAGAGCTGTAGGTAGAAACCAGTACAATGCTGTACACGGCTGCATCAGTTACACACCCACCTTTGGTCCATGGAGGTGGAGCTGTTGTATTCATTCAGAGTGGTAGTTGAGGTTATGTTGACTCATACTTGAAAAAGGGTGATTTAAATGTATCTGTGGGATTTGTTTGTGATGGGGGTTTTGTGGGACTTTTCATATGTTCACAATGAGATCACACACCAGGCCTATACAGGAAAGATTCTTTACTGTACTTACAGTACTGCAAACACCAAATGAAGAACCTTTTTAGAATGTACTCATATTGGGCTACTGTTTCTGAACTTGTCGATGAGTTTGGAAAAGTGTTTACTGCATGGCTAACTATACAATTTGTAGATGATTTGAAAACCAAAACACAAACTTCTTAACACAACCAGCAGGCCACCATGTCCAGGCTGTGAAATATACCACACTGATTGTGTTACAGATGTGAATGATTTTTCAAATTAATTGGCTTGTTTATGAAAGGCGTGTTATTTTTGTAAGCGATCAGACATAATTTTCACTAGGCCTGTGATAAAACACAGGAGGGATCCAAGCCATATCTAAAGATCAGAATATCATAGAGTAATAGAATTTTTTTTTCTTTCAGAATCAAGCTGATTTCAATCACTGTCATTAACATTTTTAAAGTATTTTTCAAAAAGTAACTGGATGTGGTGAGGAAGGATGACAGGAAATGAGTTTATTAAAGAAACATGAGATGTGAAGCTCATCAATTCCTCTGAGTGAAGAAGCGTCTCTGTTTCTCTGTTGTTTTGTATTATTAAAATGATGGCAAAACTTTTTTCCTGATTTGGTTCTGTCTAGTCAACTGTGTGGAGATATTCAATTATACAGCAGATAAAATATAATAAATACACTGCAACAACATCCTTATAGCTGCAGTTTACAGTACAACAGTATTTCATATAATAAAATGTTTTAGAAAATGTATATTTAGGTAAATATTGCATTTATTCCTATGTATTATACTTGTAAATATAAATACAAAATATTAAATATCATTCCGTATTCATTTAGTGGAAAACTGCGGAAAACATTCCTTGATTTTTTTATTACAACATATTAAAGACATGCATTTTCAATAAAGAGGTATTTTGATAAGCAAAATTAAAATGAAATACTCTCTTAGTCAAAGCAATTGTATTTTATTTTTGCATTAAAAAAGGAAATGCTTATGGAATGGTTTTGATCACATAAGTCCTGGAGTTGCACTCATATTACAAGCTTTTAAGCTGTGTCAAATTGTAACAGTGAAGTATCTCACCACTATCTACTGAAGGAGAGACTATAGTGCTTTGGCTGCGGAAATGCATGTGTTGCCATGGTAATGGCATTCCGTGTCCCTGTCACGTGCCTCATCCGGTTTGTTTCATTGTGTTCTTCCTTAATCAAGCATTTCATAGCTGAATACGTGATGAGGAACTTACGGAATATCAAAGATGGATGAGATCTGTATGAAATAGTAATAGAGTTTGATAGCCTGAGGGCTCAGTGTTCGACATGATTCATCTCCTAAAATCATCCCACAGGTATTTGTTTAGCGGGGCAAAACATTTCTGTGTGACTCAATGCATTTGATTATTTCATGAAACTCTGAAGATCTAAACGATATCAAATGATCATCAAATACCTCTCTGTTCAACACAGGAAGAGTCACCAAACGTCCTCTCAAGAGCGTACTAGACTGAACCTGGGGCATGTACTCACTGCAGGCACTGGAGGAGAGCTGGAATTTTTTAAAACACAGGGCAACATAGTGAGACACTAGATTAAACCGAGCAGAGCACAACCACCCATCTGCCCTCCAGCTCATAAATGTCATGAACGAGCCGTGTGTGCTTTTGCAGCCTCTGGCCAGACGCTCGACCGGATGTGATAACCATGGCAACCAAAGCTGGATGACGCCCACGTCCTCAGTCTCCGCAGAGACGTGGCGCGCTGCCCTGTGCCACAACGGGGCAAGTGTGAGACTGAGATGGAAAGAGGGGGTGTTTTCATATCAGTGATTGCTGAACTCTGTTTAAAGCTAATGAGGAGCGGCACTTGTTCCCAGGACATTGTGAAAACTCACAACCACAGTGCTAGAGTGGTCTGGGTACTTGAGAGGGTGTTTCAAATAGATGTTAGGCCACGTGTCCACCAAGGCATTTTTACCCAGCTGAAAATGCTGTGAGCGCTTGAGAGTTTTCAGTTGAGGTGCATTGTCTGCAGTGATATGGAATATAAGAGTTAGCAGTATCTGATTTCTGGACGTTGTTTTAAATTATTTTGTTCCATTGTGGTGCTTCTGGTTGTCATCTGTTGCTGTTGTACAAGCAGAGTGTGGCGGTTGGTTGGTGTGGAATTTGTCCCGCCCCACCTCCACTGTGATTGGACGGCTGACTAAAAAGTTATTGTGATGAGCGCTGAGTTTTACCCAAAGGTAAACATTCTTCAACTCACAGCACAGAGAATAAAAAGGCCAGACGCTGAGCGCTCAAAGCATTTAAAAAAACGCTCAGAGCCTCATCACCTTCCTGCCGTTTGAAAAAAAATGGGGCTCTCATTGAAAACAATTGATAAAATACGCTAACCTCAGAAAAAAATGCTTAAGTGGACACGTGGCCTTAGGGTGTTTCTAGGTAGTTTGTATGGGCTTGGGTTGGTTACTTAACTCTTTCCCCACCACTGACGAAACTTTCGGAACTTTCATCGGCGGCTTTCCGTGTTTTCAATGTTGTACAATAAGAGGCGCTATTACACTTCTTCTGAAAGAGTACAGAATCGCTGGATCAAAACATGCCAAAGAAGAAGCAGAAACAAGTGATCGCTTATGTAAGCAGATGCGCATTTATCAAGTTATCAAGCATTAAACAGCAGATAAATCAAAACTGCCTAATGTTACTCAATGAAATGACCCAGGAAGTAGTAGAGGACTGTGAAGCTTTGAGGGTGTTAATGGAAGCAATCTACTCCATGGCTGCATCCAAACTATTTCCCTACTACACTCGTAAAGGTGCTTCACGATGCCATAGAAAAACCTTTTTTGTCTAAATGGTTCCATAAAGAACCTTTAACATCTAAAGAACCCTTCTGTTTCACAAAAGGTTCTTTGTGGTGAAAGAAGCTTCTTCAGATTATAAAAAGGTAAGAAAGAGATGGGTCTTTAAAGAACCTTTGACTGAATGGTTCTTTGTGGAACCGAAAATGGTTCTTCTATGGCAGGGGTAACCAAACTTGTTCCTGGAGGGCCGGTGTCCTGCAGAGTTTACCTCCAACTTTCCTCAACACACCTGCCTGTAAGTTTCAAGTATACCTAGTAAGACCTTGATTAGCTGGTTCAGGTGCGTTTGATTAGGGTTGGAGCTAAACTCTGCAGGGACATCGGCCCTCCAGGACCAGGTCTGGTGACCCCTGTTCTGTGGCATCGCTGTGAAGAACCTTTTAAAGCACCTTTATTTTTAAGAGTGTATATAGTATGTGACAAAAGAAGTATGTAAGAAGTAAGAAGAATTCACAGTAGTCATAAAATAGTAGGTGAAAAGTACCCAGAAGACCTACTGCTTCCAGCGAGATTCTGAAGTGTGTATATGATGGACATTTTACTATCCCATGAGGCCATGGGAGAGGATTTATGACTGGCAGTAATGCATTCATAACCAACTGACGCGGGTAGGTCACGTGAAAATATCAACATGGCAAGTAAAGTACTTCTGGATTTCATTTACACTACCCAGATTCATACTATATAAAACACGCCCTTTTTGCAGTTTTGAAAAAAATACTTACTCAAGAGAGTGTTTTAATCTATGTTTTAATCTTCAATCTGAATCCGATCCGGACGTAGTCTTTTACAAAAACATGATTTTCTCAGCTTGTTTGTAAATGTTGCTTTTTTAATTAATTCATTAATTAATTAAATTATTTAATGCAGAGGCTCTGTTCTTTCTTTTAACATATTGTACGTTCATATTCATACAACAAAATATTGGGCCATGAAAATTTTGTGAAAAAGCAAAAAACAAATGCTGACAGGGAAAGAGTCAATTGTAAAGCCTATTGTAATTGTTAAAATGTCCAAAAATCAGCATTCTCCCCTAAAAGTGATTGGGCAGACCAAACTGTAAGTTGTAGAGACTTGAAACTTAGAGAGATGGTAGTACTCACACTGTTGACAATGTAGAGCTGCACGATTCTGGATAAATTGAGAATCACAATTTTTTCATTTCAAATAGAGATCACAATTCTCCCACGATTCTGAACTAAGAAAAATAACACAAAATTTACTAGAGGCTGTGAAAAAATATTAATTGCAAAAGTCTATTCAAAAATGTTTAATTAATTTGAATGATTTTTTTTTAATTGTTTGAATAAATGATTTAATGACTCATTGTTTCATTACTGAATGAATCAGCAATTTTGACCAAATCACTTGAATGAATGATTCAGTGACAAATACATTTTTTAACAGTCACTTGTCGCCACATTATGGAAGCCTGTTTCCGACACTGAATAAAAAAAAGGGCGGAATTGCGTGATATAAACTCGCAATTGTGAGTTATGAAGTCAGAATTCCGAGTCAGAACTGCGAGATACAAACTCACAATTGCGAGAAAAAAAGTCAGAATTACGACTTTTTATATCTTGCAATTCTGACTTTATTTCTCGCAATTTTGAGTTTATATCCCGCAAATGTGACTTTAGAACTCACAATTGTACGTTTGTATCTCACAGTTCTGAGAAAAAAAGTCAGATTCGTAAGATAAAAAGTTGCAATTACCTTTTTTATTTTTTATTCAGTGGCAGAAACAGGCTTCCATACCACCTAAAGACAAAACAATGAAAACAACTTTGAGACACAAATTACTTTCAAAAGATTATTTGTTGTGATTTGATTGCTACCATAGACATAGCACTATAAATAGTTGAAAAAAATGTTTGTGAAGATGTTTCCTACCTTAACATAATAACTGCTCTCTGTGTGTCAGCGGCAGCACAAAACAGATTTAACTGCTCTGGTATGTCTTCGTCAAAAGTTTAATAGACACAGACGAATTGTTGTCATTTTGAAATAATAACGAGTGGGTGTTTGAATCGAGATCGAGATGGCGATCGAGTGCAGCGCTACTACTACAACGTCACCAAGGCTCACTTCATTCAGCCTGACGGTGGTGCTACGGTGATCAAAAGTATGAAATCACTTATAACTACTAAACCGTTGGTCGCAGGCTCAAGTGCCTCGTATTCCATTGTCAGGCGCCGAAAATTTCGGGTATTTGGAAATTTTTGAAAAAAATATTTTTGCAAACAAGTCCTAGGTTTTTTAATTAGATTGGAACCAAACCAGTGTAGAAAGAAAGTGTGTAGATTGGCCATTTGTTGGTGCTATAACAGGAAAAAAATATAAAAACAGCTATCACTACCCAACCGTTAGTCTGATTGACTTGAAAATTGGTATGCCGTGTCTTTATCTAAAGTGCCACAAGTGTCTATGAGGACATTTGCCTTTCTCAAAATACATGGCTGACATCAGCCAATGAAATTTGAGCACTTTGAGGAAATTAGAGAAATTTGAGGCCGATAGGAATGAAACTCAGCGGGCATGTTCAACTTATGACCCTGGAGGACTGTGACAATTTTTATAGAAATTGGCAACTAGGTGGCACTAATGAGTTTCATGCCTCTGTAATAATGTGGTGTTTCACATTTCCACACAATATGCATATCATTTAATAGATCTCCTCATGCTGAGCTACTTTGCCTCAAGAACCACTGCAATCAATCTAATGGTTCATTAAATATTCTCGATTATGTAAAAAAAAATACTTTACTTTCACTGCAGCACCATTGCAGAACCTACCCCTTACTCTAACCCATGGTGTTACCTTATATTATCAAGTACTTTTTTAGATAAGTACATGTAAGTATAGGTAAATGCACATACTGTAAAATAAAGTGCAACTGAGAAGATTTTATCATATTGTAATGTGGTTGCTGGTGTATTCTGATTGACTTGCTAGGGTGTACAGTGTCTTGTTTCTCGTCATGTTTTAACTCTAAGTAGTTGCAATAGTGTTCTGGGAAGTTCCCAGTATGTTGCCCTACAGTTTCCAAAGTGTAAGGACTGTTTTAAGCATATTCCATTTCTAGATAAAATATCACTAATAACATTCTGCTCTGTAAATACAACAAGGTCCTTTTTAGACATCCATAGATTTTTTCACCCATTTTATTATCTGTCAGCCGTAAGTCTGACCTCGCACACCCCTCCTCAACAAGCAGCAGTAAACCTCAAATATGAGCAACAGGCTAGTGACAGCTCGTAATAAGGATGCCTGCACCACTAACAAACACCTTGACTGTCTTGATGAGAAAGCTGTGAGAGTGTGCGGAGCTGCTTTCTGTCCCCCCAAACTAATTCTTGTTGACGCCAGCAGCAGGTGTCAAGATGAAAGTGACTAATCTGTCTTTACAACTCTGGCTATGATCATCTTTCCTGTGCTAAAGCTCAAGCTCATTTATTCATCGCAGTTCAGCTGTGCGACAGAAATCACGCTATGCAGATTTGAGAATGCAGTGAAGGGGAAATTAAGACATTTAATTATTCCCTGGGTTTGTCACTTGACTGAACGTTTGCTCATGTTATGCATGTGCTTTACACTGTATTTTTAGCACATGCTTTGATGCGCAATCTTAAAATTGTGTTTTCTATTATATTTTTTTATATCTAATCACAGACTATATGTAATATTAAAGGGATAGTTCATCCAAAAATGTGACCCTGGACCACAAAACCACTGTCTTAAGTACCACTGGTATATTTGTAGCAATAGCCAAAAATACATTGTATGGGTCAAAATGACTTTTCTTTTATGCCAAAAATCATTAGGGATATTAAGTAAAGATCATGCTCCATGAAGATATTTTGTTAATTTCCTTCCATAAATATATCAAAAGTTAATTTTTGATTAGTAATATGCATTGCTAAGAACTTCATTTGGACAACTTTAAAGGCAATTTTCTCAGTATTTTAGAAGTCAGTGGGGACCAGAAAATGTTTGGTTTCCAACATTCTTCAAAATATCTTCTGTAATGTTCAACAGAAGAAAGAAAGTCATACAGTTACCAACACAGTGATCCCAGCAAATATGTTTGTTGGAATTTAGCCTAGACAGCTTAATAGAAAACTGTGTACAAATGCTGCAGGATGTTTCCTCTTCACTAACTTTTCTTCACCATTTTTTATCAGTGCTTTTAATCAGCTGCTGTTTCTGTGATTTTTAGTGGATGTACTGTATGAAGTCAGTTCTCCTCAAGTTCACACAGGTGTACTAACAGAGGAACTGCAGGAGTGTAGAATCACATTATCTATAATCTACTAACATCTGACAAGCACATAAGTGTCACAATACCTTTATCTTCATTTGACCCTCCATCTGTTTGTGCATCTGTTCGTGTCTGTCTGTTGCAGACCATACTAGTTGGAGACAGTGGAGTGGGGAAAACGTCGCTGTTAGTGCAGTTTGACCAGGGAAAATTCATCACAGGATCCTTTTCTGCTACTGTGGGCATCGGATTCACGGTGAGTCTCTCTGCAGAAGGTCACAGGTAATGTTTTCACAGGACACTCAGGTGACATTAGTTTTCTCCATAGAGAAAATACAACGCACAGGACCAAATACACTGCAATGCATAAATAAATATAGGTTAAATTAGCAAATGTTTAAGATGATTTCCCCTATCATGCTAATCTTATATGTGACCCTGGACCACAAAATCAGTCTTAAGTAGCACGGGTATATTTGTAGAAATAGGCAAAAATATATCTATTTTTTAAATGTATCAAAATTATCTATTTTTCTTTGATGCCAAAAATCATTAGGATATTAAGTAAAGATCATGTTCCATGAAAATATTTTGTACATTTTCTACCGTAAATATATCAAAACTTAATTTTTGATTAGTAATATGCGATTTTCTCAGAATGTTTATTTTTTTGCACCCTCAGATTCCAGATTTTCAAATAGTTGTATCTCTGCCAGATATCGTCCTATCCTAACAAACCATACATCAGTGGAAAACTTACTTATTCAGTTTTCAGATGTGTATCTCATTTCAAAAGATGTACCCTTATGACTGGTTTTGTGGTCCATGGTCACATATCTAAATATGTTACTATTCATATTAAACACACACATGTGTGTGTGTTTCCTCATCTTCCTCTTCTCTCTGAAAACATTGATTGACACAAATATTGGTAGCTTTCTTGTCGGCTCTGCCTGCTGCATTTGTTCCTCTATCTTCTGTCATAACTCCCTGCAGAGAGCCGCTGGGCTTTCTCAACGCAGAGCGTCTGATTACAATAATATGATAATGATCATTTTACTGCAGGCTCTGATTATAATTACAGAGGGATCTGTCTGGCCTCGGTTGGATCATCACTGTTTGTTGTTTTCCAAGTGTTTTTTTCTATCATATTTTGTAATTAGTCTCAGCGTTTTTGTGCGTGAAACAGGGTGTTTAATATGTATGTGTGCAGAATATGAGCAGAGTATACTCTGGAAATAGGATTCTTCTGTTTACAATTAAATACCTGTTTAGGTGGACTGTGCCACGATTGAGCTTAAAGAAGACATGCATGAATACATCACTGGTCCTTACAGCCGTCCTGAAGGATACCGGCACAATATACTGTTAAATATCAATGGTTATTAAAGCAAATGTTCAGTGTTTATTATAAGACCGTTCTTATGTTATTATCTGAGATACACATACGGTAAATGGATGAGAGTGGATGTCATTACACTTACTGGTCAGTAGAGAGCGGACTAAACACACGATTTTAAAACAGATTATAGCTCAATTAATTTGTAACATTAAGTTGTGAAAGCTGCAAAGTATACCATTGGAATTTTTTACATTTATAGTTCCTTAATGGTTTTAAAGACCCTTAAATGTCTGTTTTCATACAGACACATGACTTCACTGAACATGAATGAAACAGCTAGAGTCGTTTGTCGTTCATATTTCAGGTAAGTTATTAGGTAGTCTAAATTAAGTTTCAATTTACAGACCGCTACATTACATTGGGCTGCATTTTCTCAAACCTCATCTGTATTGGCTGCAAGCATCGCAACAAACCACAATATATTCCGCGAAACTCTCTCACAGAAGTTGAGTAAACTGCTATGACGGTTTAACTGAAACAAAATTACGAAATGGGCGGGGGTTCATAGCCCAGAATATGCGTCTAATTGGTCAGGTAAGATGATTATAAACAACAGTTCTTATTGTTTAACGCTCGAAGCAGTATTTTTAATTCACATATGCTTTTACATTTTCTTAGTATCATCATTTAGTCATAAATAATTAACGCACAGACCTTAATATCCATTTCACTGAAGCGCCTCGAAACACACAGTGCTTTCACGTGGTACGCGTTACTTTTCACCGCGATGTTTAGGATGGACCAATCACAGTCGTTTGCGATGACAATTATTTTCAATTAAATATTAGAGATTACCAGTTCAGATTTTCATTTGCATTTCAGGAGTTATTGCTTGGAATAAATACGTTTGAACGATTACACGTTCTGGTGTACACATGCCTCTAATAAATCAAAAAACATCTTGGGGTTTAAAGGAGGATGAATGAAAGAGTGGGCTTTCTGAGCCCTAAATCGCCCCCTGCAGAAAGAATGGTTTTATGTCACATAGAAAACGTATTGGGCAGTATTTGCCGCTCAACATATGCGACGCGACGCGACAAAACCACAGCGCTCATTTTATAGCGCGCCCGCAGAATGTAATGGGCGCGTCTGGTTTAGTCGCGTCGCTTGATGGGTGTCATTGGTCGGTCTCCTCCTCTCAATCAGTGTGATCAGATGTGATCTGGCACCTGTGTGTACGCGACCCACGGGAGCCTGTTGCTCATGTGTGTTGAGGAGCGATCTGCTTCTTTGCTGTGTGTGATTATGCGCGCAACTGCACGATAACCATCATGTTTTGCATCTTTGCGCGTTAATGATGATGAAGAGGATGCTTTTCGGATAGATGCATTTGTTGTGCTTCTTCATGTCAACTGATCTATCCTCATCCTCCGCCAGCAATCTGATGAAGTTTGGGCGCGTTTCAGATGCACTATGTGATGCATTTGTGATATAGTCACCCGGCGTGTCTTTAGAAGAACATCGAAAGCGAGATCCTCGTCATTTGTTTCCGCGATGTCAATCAAAAAAGCAACATTGACGGAGAATGGGGTTAAAAACGGAACGTCGAGAAATATGCTGGAGCGATGCGCCTCGGTCAATGAGTATTTTGATATCGCCTTCAAGGTGTGAGTTACATTTTATTGTTTAGTGTATTGCTGGTGTCTTGATTTGTGTTGCTGCTGCTGTGTCTGAAACATTTGCCCAGTATTAGTTGGCACCTGTGGCGCGCAAGTGCGTCTTTCACTCGGAAATCACTTTTTAAGAATGCAAAGGCATGTTCACAACCATGCAACAGTCAGAATTCACTTTTAATGGCGTTTTAAATGCAAATATAATAGTTGTTCAGTGTCTAATAGTGCAATATCGCAGTGGTTCTTTTGCCTTTGGACCAAAGTGGTGACTAAACGCAGCATAAAAATGATTTATTCTACAAAAGTAAAGAAAATCAATTTGACAAAAAGGATAATATAACGTAGTTGTGTTCTCCCGTTTGAAAGTTAAATCTATTTTTGTACTGCAATGTTAGTCAGTTGGATTTTATTATTTGCATATCTGATCTGACATTGTGTGTTTTTTTTACCCCTGCCGCCCACAACCTGTTTTGGGTCGCGAACCACCAGTTGAGAACTACTGCTATATACAGTATACCGCCCATTTTTTTTTTAAATTTAATGCATTTCCTCTAATATTTAAGTAATGTGATAGTAGTTTGATGGTGATATTTGGTGAAATTGATAGTAGTCTCCTTACTGATGGATAAATATTGACTCAGGGAGGGAGTCTACACATTTCTACACATCTGAAGACCTGTCGATGTACTCTGAGGCGACACAAACATATAAAACATCAAGTCTCAGGGATTCCAGAACGATCCCTTGAGAATTTATCCCTTGAGAATCTCAATTAGAGCAGCTGTTTTTGCCTCTTTTTGTAGTGAGGAAAATGCGTAGATGTAAAACGATAAACAATATGCAATGTTGGAATTGAGCAACAGTAGTTTCAGCACAGAATATTATGCAATGCCAGTAAAACAATTGGGTAAACACACATTTCACAATTTGAGTTTCTGTCCATTACAATGCATTTTCTAATGTTCAAAACAACTGCGTCTTTGTGTTAAAGTCAACACAGAAGCAAAAATGACCCTAATTACTTTTTAAATACATGTTCCTAGTTTATTTTGCACGATTAACTACTATAGAGCATTTTCACGACACGTCATCAACTGGCCATATTGTCGGCACTGAACATAAACAATGCCGCTGAACCAAATGAAACTCGCATTTTTTGCTGATTATTGCTGCTGAAAATGGTAAATTATTATTGTCATGTTTTGGGCTGTACTAATCAGTTGGGCCGGGAAAAACATTTAGAGTAGCTTACTTAAGACTGCCAAAAGTTATAACAAATCAAGGAGAAGAGTAAAAAAAAAAGTCTGAGGAACAAAAAGCATTAGTGGTTGCCCAAACTGAACCAGGATTTCCAGGGCAAGAATCTTGACAAAATTCATGTTTGTTCTTATCGTTTCCAGTCAGGTAGGTGAAATATTAGGCTATGATCTTAATTAATGCTGCTCGTACATATCTTTACCACCTATTAACTTTAGTTTGTCAAAATATTGCGCCTAAGTCCTTCTCTATATGATTTAGCACAGGGGTGGCGAACGTCGGTCTTGGAGAGTCGCAGCCCTGCATAGTTTTGCTACAACCCTAATCAAACGCACCTGAACAAGCTAATCAAGGTCTGAAGGGTTACTAGAAAGCAGCAGGCAGGTGAGTTTTAATTAGGGTTGGAGCTGAACTCTGCAGGGCTGCGGCTCTCTAGGACCGGAGTTCGCCACTCCTGATTTAGCATCTTCCACATATTTTTCCCATGGTTTAGACAGCATAAGTCAGGAGAACAACGTATTCGGTAGTACATTACCCATGCAACCAATGCTGTTGTTTACATCAGAGTATCGCCAATATGGCTGTGCATCTGGGTAAATGACCCAATTGTGACGTAAGTCCAAACTCTCTATACTTTCTCTTAACCAACTGTCAAACAGTGACGCTTTTCACACTCCAGTCATTTCCGATATAAAACTGATTCCTACCTGACATTTTTGTCTTGTTCCACTCAAAAATGTCAATTTGTGGAAGTAATGTGGGTTGTGAATGTCATTTCTTGTTGACTTTAACATGGAGTTGGTGAACACTTAGAGCTCATTAAACCAGGATGTGTGTAGTAAAGTGGTTGTAGGCCTAACAGCTGTCTCTGACCCTGATGCCTTTAGGTGATGCTGCTGGGAGACTCGGCAGTGGGGAAGACCTGCATCCTGGTGCGCTTTAAAGATGGTGCCTTTCTGGGAGGCAACTTCATTGCCACAGTGGGGATAGACTTTAGGGTGAGCTAGCAGTGGATGGAGCTGGTTTGCTTCTCCTTTTACAACATGTTTATATCTATTGATGGAGGCTGTATCATAATTTTACATCTGTTTTTTGCGTGTGTTTGATGCATTGTAAGTTTCAGAGCTAAGTGTTGTCGTTTGTCGCTTTAAATGCTCAGGGTGTTTAATGTCTGGTGAATTCTGATCTTTTATCATTAAATTTGATCATTTTGTAGACATTATTGGAGCATTACTTTTAAATGCTCTCTAAATGTTCTGAAACAAGTAATAACACCTAAAAACATTGGATGATCATCCAACTAATTTTTTATTTTTTTTTTTCAAAAGTTCCAAGAACAATGTTTAAATTATTTTTATGGAGAACATTAACAGAATGTTCATTTAAATGTTGTTCAATGTTACTGTAGGAATGTTTGTTTGGAACTTTGAGAGAACCTTTCCAGAATTTTTACCATTAGGCACTATTGGGAAATAATGAGAAGAATAGCAACATGCGGTGAACAGTAAAACTGTTTGCACTACAACCAAGTGTGTTCATAATTAAGATAATGCATTAAATATGGTAAGACACAAATGACCATATCCACGCTTATACCAAAAATATATAGTGATTATAGATATCATTATTATCTTTGGGCATAAACAGGCCTTTACCTAGGTTTGTATTTAACTAACAATAGTAGTATGCTTTTCTTGACGTTAAGTAAGAGCAGCTTGTTTTCATTTTTTTTTAAGGTCCATGATTGTTTCTTAACAGTTTGAGTTGCACATTTTAGTGCAGATTGTTTTGTGAGTCACACAAATGTCACAATATAATGGCGCTTTGCCAAGAGGCTGTTGTTGAAGAATGAGACATCACAAACTATATCAGAACCGAAAGCAAACCTGTGGCTCACAGCAAAGTGCTGTTGCTTATCTCGCATTTGAAGAGGTTGTTTATTCTAGAGACTTAAAGTGATAATTCACCCAAAATTGAAAATTCTGTCATCATTTACTCATGTGATTCCAAGCCTTCGGTGGAACATAAGAAAACTTAAAACCAGCATTCATCAAAACATTTTCATTTTTCCCATTACAAATGGCTTGCTTAATTCTCAGGGTCAGAAAGAGGATGCAAACTATTCATCAACATCTAATCTCATAAGTAGACCTCAGAGACAAAAAAAGGATGAGAACATGATGCTTAGAAAAATATGATATGACCCTTTAACACTTACATCCAGCATCTGATCAATAAGCCGTTCTGGCACTCCATCGTAGAGAGGTTCTGTGCGTGTGTGTGTTTCACTGTATTCGCTCTCCATTGGTATTTAACTGCGCAAATCTCTGTGGTCTTCTCAAGTGGTGTTGGTGCAGTCCAGCAGCCTCTCGGACAAATCTGTGAAGTCATTGTGCCACTCCAGATGTCTTGGAGTGTTTGGATATAACAGGCTGATCTAATGCTCATTCACGTTTCAGTCTGGCTAAATGATTAACCTGTTGCCCCATGATACTTCAGGTCTTGAGCTGCACCTGCTAAGCACTTAGTTGGGGAGGAAAAAAGAAAATTTTTGGTTAAAACTTACCTGGGGTGTGTTTAGATGGGGCAAGGTTTTTTTTTTTTTTTTTTTTTATCTCATGCCAAACTATTGTCCAAATGTATGTTATTGATCATATTGTGAATGATTAATCCATGCGTGTTTATTTTTTAAATCTAAATTGCAATCTGACATACAGTATGTTGACTTCCAGTAATTTAGTCCATTTAAACCCTGCCCCTCCACAATTGCACTGCAGTTTAGTGTAACAGCCACATCTCAAAATCTAATTAACAACCAATGGATAGAACCAAGTTCCACATTACTTTTCCTTTTACAGTAATCTGTTAAGCTTTGTCCTACGTGATCTCATGACAAAAACATACCTGTGGGAACTTTTCTGCAAGACGCGAAATACGTACCAATAAGTACGTCACTGCAGTTTCCAACAGAAATGAACACTAGAGGTGGTAAAACAGTGAGCACTTGTATAAATGTTATGATTACAGCTCCATATTCTGGACATAGCAAGCTTGCTTGGTAGATCAGTCGGCACAGAATTGGACTTGGGATGCGGAATCCTTCGGTGTGAATCTGTGAAAAACATGACACAGCGGAAAGATGAGAGCTTGAAAAACAAGCTAAAATGGCATGCTTGGGTTTAAGTTTTTTTTCACATCTGCTTTCGTTTATACTATCGAGCAGGTTTAGGTGTAGTGCGTATTAGAGGTGCTCCGATCAGGATTTTTGAGGCCGATCACCGATACCGATCTTTTTAAAGCCTCCTATTAATCATGTAGAATTATTTATAGAGATACTCCAATCAGGTTTTTTAGACACTTATTCAGGGCCTGATGTTTTTTTGTTTTTGTTTTGTTTTGTTTTGTTTTGTTTTTTTTGTTTTTTGAGAGAGAGAGAGAGAGAGAGAGAATGGAGTTTTTTAATTTGAGGGGTGGAAGGGAGCTTTTTTAAAAAAAAAAAAAAAACATTTCTCTCACATAAATGTTTGATCATGCAGTGCATTTTTGTTTTTAGAATTGTGCAATTATTGCACAATAGTTTACACACAGCACAAGTCTGATTTCCACAAACACATTTATCCATTCTTTTGATTTCGAATCCAAACATTATTGAAAATACTTTTTCAGCATATTTACTGCAAACAATGCGCTGTCACTTTAATTCTGAGAGTGCAGCACAGACTCCGTGCGGAAAAGACCTCTGCACTGCTGCAAACGCACCGTTCCTGGAACGCACTACTAGACCGCAACCATGTGCAGCTTGAACGCTTTAATCCGTTAACATGAGCGTGGAAAAATACACACTGCAAACGGAGGTGAACGTGGTGTTATGTGTTTACGCTTCAAGTGTGCATGAGCGCTCAGTCTCTAGACTGAGCGTGCGAGCGATGAATGGTTAAACACTGGAAAGAATTAAAAAAGAAATGCAGTTAACAAATTTTAGCGACGATGCGACACTGATTCTATTGTGCAAGTAACAATTCCTGTGTCAACTGTGCAGCTCATTCAGATGCTTATAATCAGATGGAATATGGTGATTGGAAGCCATTAGCGCACTTTTGAGAAAGAAAGAGAGAGGGCGTGCAGTCATTCACGTGCTATTCGTAAAATTACGGCTCACATAAGGTTTTCAGATTACTTTATAAGTTATTAAATGAAGAAATATGAAGCGTACCTCACCTTCAGCATTATAATTGTTTTACCCGCGCCGAAAAGCGCCTGAGACGGTGCCGCTGCATGTCGTACCAAACCTGTCATGGCAGGCGTGTCATCAGCTTTAGATCGGTTTATGAGATCGGCCTTTTTACAGACCGCCGATCAAACATCCTCAAGGGATTATCGGCCGATAATGATCGGTAGCCGATCAATCATATGCACCTCTAGTGCATATGATACGTTATTTTAAAATATCAGAGAGCATTAGAGTTATAGCGCCACTCAACGAACATTTCAAGTCAGAACTGCAACGACATGTACAAAACCAACGTCACATAAAACGCACCATACGTTCATCTGTTTCGGGGAAAAAAAAAACAAACACACTTTTAGCGACACTCAGTGGACTTCTCGCATTGAATATGTCACAAAACGTACATCACGGTACTTATTTCGCATCTTGCGGAAAAAGTTCGCACAGGTACGCTTTCGTCATGAGATTAGGTAGACTTTGTCGCAGTATGGAACAAAACATCTGTCGCTACTTTAGTTTCACCAAGACCCAGTAAAATTATGCATATCCTATTAAAACAGGAAGTTTGAGTGAGACCTATCAAAGAGCTCATCAGCTTTTGTTTCCATCACAATTGCTACGACATTGTCGTTGTAGCATTTGACTGAAGAAAAATTGGTATATGCCCCTAAATGCAAGATGAGTCATCAATATTTTTGGTTTACTTCTGTGAATTTGAAACCTATCAGAGTCATGTTTTAGTTTTTTTATGTGCGTCATCACGGGTAATACACCAACACACTAATGTAAGAGGCTGCTGTCAGTTGGCGTTAAGGGCACGTTTTTTCAGAGGAAAATAAAGTTTGTCATGCTCTGCAAATAGATTTTTGCCCTCAAGCCAAGACAGTCAATTTGGTTTCACAGTATGTGTTTTTGCAAGGAAGTGAAGGTTAGTATAAAAGACCTTGAAACGGTCAAGGCTTGGTGTGTGACGTGCGGTTTCTAACGTCAGATTTGAGTAGAAAGTGCCGTGCTTTGGGACAGAAGGTGTCTTTAGGAAGTTCAAAAACCCCTTTAAACCCTCATTCTTTGATCGCCTGCCAACAATGGCTAAAATTAGTCTGAAATGAAGCATCTTATCTGCTGCAGCTCAGGGAAACGGTGAAGCGTTTCTGTGCTGGTATTTTTTTTGAATGGCACAGCGCAGCACTATAGCCTGTGTCTATTTTGGGCTCTTCCTTGTAGCACTTGCTCAGCATGAGGATGTGTGGGAGCCAGAGCAGAGCAAGTCTGATGCCAGAGAAATGGAAAGCCATTACAATAAATTGATGGCTATGCTTGATTTATGCTGGATGAGCAGGGGCCCTGAAAGATGTATGTTTTTTATAAATCAATATCCTTTCCGGTGTCAAAAGGGCCTTGTAAGTGAAACAAGGTCGGGTTTCCATTTCTCAAATAATAGGTTGAGACTGTGAGATCAAGCAGATTCCTAGAGCAACTGATAGATGAATATCCTATAGTCGTATATCATCGCCACTGTAGAAATAGAAATTGTAAGGAATTTATGGATTCTGGCTTTGATCCCGGTCTTTTAACATTTCCATTATTGATTCTTTTAGTACTTTCGAGGAAGTGCCCGTCAATATTTGTCCACAACTGACACTAATTTAAAGGGATAGTTCATCCAAAAAAATGTCCAAAGGGCCTGTCATGCTTTAAAATACGTGCACAAATATTCATGACTCACTATGTTATTTATCTTACACAGTCATCTGATAGATTGGTGTGAGAAACAGGCCAAAATGTAATGATTTTGTTTTGGCTTGCTGCTTCTCCCTGTGTTTTTTTGTGGAAGTGAGTCATACAGGTTTGGAACAAAATGAGGTTGAGATTTAATTTTGAGGATATTTACAGTAGTTTTGAACTGTAAGTTGAAGTTTCAAACATAAATCAATAACTCATAAGTAGGACTGAGAGAAAGATTAGCGATATAATCAGTATCTTTGCTGACGATATCAAATTAGAGAATATCGCAATAATGTTAAAGTCTGTAAGTCAATTTCACTCACCTCGACTCAACTCACAACTATGACAGACACTGTTAAACATTCCCATGTGTATTTGTGTGAGCCCTCTGTGAAAACATCGAAGGTTTCTTTTAACAAAGTGTTTTTGGAGTGTTGAGCATTGAAGCCAATCACAGACATGTCCAATCAGTGGTGTTAAAGGGATAGTTCATCCAAAAATTAATTACCCTCATGTTGAACACAAATTAAGATATTTTTGATGAGATCTGAGAGCTTTCTGACCCTGAATAGACAGGGTTTAATCAAAAATATCTTAATTTGTGTTCCGAAGATGAATTAGGGTCTTACAAGTTTTATTTATTTATTTTTTTTTCGAGAATTTTCATTTTGGGTGAACTATTCCTTTAAGTTAACACCCACTCAGTGTGGCTCAAAACCCTGCAGTTTTCATTCAGATCACTCGCTTATTGTGTTAGATGCTTGTGAATCCCTTTTCCAACAAAGTAGAACATGTGATGTAAATAAGAGATTGAAGCCAGTATAGACAAATTTGATTTATAACAAATGTTTTTGCAAGTGTGCGGAGCTCAGTAAACTGTAAGTACATAAATCAGTAAGTACATATGATTTTAACTGTTCCTTTTGCGTTCATTTAGTAGAAAGCAAAGTGGTCACTCTGTTTTTTTTGAAAATGTAATGTACATTTAACACTATACTTTGTGCTTTTCATACCTGGGGATTAAAATGCAGCAAATCTGACATCTTTCTCTCTTCTGACAAACGTAATCAATGTCTCGATTAGGGCTCTCACTAATGGTTATTTTGGTAATCGAGAAATTGGTAGATTATTCTGATGATTAATCGATTACTTGAGTAATTAATTAATCGAGTAATTAATTTTAATTAATCTAATCTGTGTTTAATATTGACTCAACAACGTTTAATTCAAATGTCCACTTAATCACTAATATTTGGCCATTTCTTTACGACAGAAATGATACAGCCACTGTAATTTCTTGAATATGTGGACATTAAAATGTATAAAGCGATGGTTTAAACTTTTATTTTTAAATCGCAATGAATAATGAGCATATTAAGAATTTCTCCTGTTTGCGTATGTTTATAAATGAGTTACAAATTGTGCAGATTCCCAGATCAGTGTTGCCAAATCCACTGGGTTTCCATTGGGTTTAAGCGACCCAAAAATTTCGAGAATTTTTTATTTTTTTTTCTTATACAAGTTTTTACAATTTTTACAAGGGGAACACCGCCAAAACACTTGATTTTTAACAGGGGACCCCCCTCAAAATGCGATTGGGCTAGTTTTATCTGTTCCAGATATACATTATAGTAAACCCAAACTCACAACAATATGAAGAGAAGGGAGTTTGAGACACTCCACACATGTAAATGATAACAGTTTGTGTGTAGCAGCATTTACTACAAACAGAGCCGCTGTGAGACGCACATACACATGCTTGTAAATAATTAAAGAGCATATATTGAACCTGCATTGCGCACATTAATTTAATTGAATCATAGCAATTGTGAATTTACAATAGTGTTACGCTTTATTATGGTTTTTAAATGGGTTTAATATATCATGCAGCCTTTCCAAAACTATCTAATAATGCGTTTCTCTTCCATTGAATGCGCACTTTTGGTATTTTGCCGGTTACTTGGTATTTTACAGGTTACTCAAGTTGCGAATGGAGCAAATGAGAATGGCAAAAATTCTATTTGTTTCCTTTCAGCGCTATAGAAGTTTACCTAGCTATGATGATTTTTGCTTCTTAGATTCCTGAGAAAGTGCAAAAATATCAGTATTTTTGAATATTTATTTGTTGAATTTATTAAAAAAAATAATTTATTGAAGATTTTTAGCTGGAAGAATGGATATGAATTGGTTATGCTCAAGATAGGATATGCTTTTTTAAAAAAAAAAAAGAAAAAAAAGAAAAGCTTTTACAAAACCGTTCTGAAAAAGAACCAATTCTCAATTCCCAACCCTAATCATCCCTACAGTTTTTGTCAGTGGATTTCATTTTATCTTATGCTTCAGCTTTTGTCGGCTTGCCCTTGGAGAAACAATAAGACATCTGAGCTCTGCTGAAAGCACTTCTGTCAAGAAAGAGATTTGTGTTTTCATTCAAGTCAGATATGCAATGGTGATTGAAGGAATAATAGAGACATACCTGTGTTCTTATTGAACCGGTTAATATTCTCCTCGAATTGCTTTGTGCTCTGCTCTGATTTCATTTTTTATGCAGAACTTCCTGGAAGCTGTAAGCAGCCCAAGCGTGTCTTTGTGATTACTATTACTCTATATATAGTCAGTCACGAAAGCAGTTTTCGTCGTCATTTACTCTGCTGTTGCTCTAAACCTGACTTTTTTTTTCTCTTCAGTGAATTACAAAAGGTGAAATTTACCAGGATGTGTACATCTTAATCACCACTTCAGATCTCAAACCTGGCTTTAATTCACATATACAGACATTAAAGACACGTTATGCCAGGTTTAAAGTAAATGATGGCAGATGCCATTGGTTCTCATGGATTCAGTGACCAATCATGATGCAGCAAGTTTCAGTATGCTGAAGATTTGCAGTATTTTAATTGGATAAGAACTTTTTTTTTTTTTTTTTTTTTTTGGTCTGTTCCTCCCTCAAACAGTACTGATTTAGTATTATGCTATTATTAAATGAGCTTTTGTTGTTATATTTGAAGTTACGTCATTTTATTTACTGTATGAGCTGTAAATAACTTTTCAGGTTTAGTAGTTATTTTGTTATATTTCAGCTTGACCTTATTTCAGGTAGTTGCCAAGCCATTTTAACTGGTTTCATTTAATATTCATAATTTATTTCAGCTTTCAGTTACTGAAAATGTTTTATATATATATATATATATATATATATACTTTCAGTCATGTATGTAAAAGAGCAGCAGGGACAATCTTCAAAATGTCTCTTTTTCTGTTCCACAAGTCTTTTGTATTTGAAACAACAAACAGTGTCAGATATTGAACTATTCCTTTTGAATTATTGAACCTCAAAGTCTAAATCAAATCAAAGTCTAAATCAAAGAAGCAAGATGGTAACATTTCTAAGTTAATAGATGAGAAATGAATTAAGAGCAGGAATGGTCCAGCTTGGCCCATTGGTGTTTCATTGATCAAAGATCTTGTTAGTTTGGTCTGAGTGTTACAATGGTTAAAAGAATTGAAAATTGAGGGAATATGGATGGTAATGTGATGTGATGAAAAGATGAATCATGCAGTTTTTGTGCAACTGGTGGCACCTAAAAATCAAAGCACTTTGAGTTTTCTCTGCATGCTAATAGGGGAAAGTAGCAACAAAAAAAATGACATGCTTCAGCTTTAAACGCCTACGTTTTTGATCCGTCAGCATTAACCACACTCACTGTGTAGATATTCAGGATTGAATGATTGGTCGGCCTAAATGGGTGCCTGTATGTGAATGTCTGTGGATGATAATTACTCATCTCTGAAAATCTCACTTTCATTTGTGTGACTGACGTCTCTGATTGCACTGCCATTTGGTGCATGAAAACATCTGATAAGTCTGGTCCTCTCAGTGCAGAAGGTGCGATTTTAAAGCATTTAGTTCACAAAGGAAGTAACGGCTGACGTCAACAGGAAATTAAGCAGGGAGCTGGTCTGTTATTTCATCTACACTATATAATTAAGTCTATGTGAAGAGCCTGGCCACACAAAAGCAAAATAGCACAGTTGGAGATCTCACTTTAGTAGTAGCCAAATTGTTTTCCTATTTAGTTGTGCGTGATTGCCTTGAATAACAAACTATTTACTGTTCATTATTTTGTCTTTCAGAACATTTGTGAAAGAGGGTGCATTGTGGTTTCCTGAGTACTGTGTTTTAATGGGCGTTTCTTTTTCTGCCTGTTGCCTGTAGAATAAGGTGGTGACTGTGGATAACATGAAAGTCAAACTCCAGGTAAGCAAACAAGACAAGCATCACTATTTACGCTGATTTGAGTACTTAATTGAACTCCTGTCCTGTACTATTTGTCATATGGGCATGAATAATTCCTCAAATCATGTGACTTGAAAAGACAGATGCTGATTTACAGTGAAGGAGGGAGCCAGTGTTGGGGGTAATGCATTACAAGTAATTAGATTACTTTATTTTTCCAGTAACTAGTAAAGTAACACATTACTTTTAAATTTAAAAAATACCTGTTATTTTTTTTCAAATAAGTAATGCAAGTTTTGCTTTCCCATTTATTTACTGACACCTTTCCAGTCACCATACTAAGAGAAACTGAGACACTTCCTTCAGCCTGAGGCTTATTTCTTTCACTTTTGGTGTAAAACGCTCTTTACAATTGCCAAAAATATACCTTTTTGCTTATTTGTTATTAAAAATGAATGAGCAAGCCCAGCTGAGATGACAAAAAGTAACGCAAAAGTAATGTAATAGATTATTTTCCGTAAAAAGTAACTACCACAGTTATTTTTTTTATAGAGCAACTCAATATTGTAATGTATTACTTTTAGAAGTAACTTTCCTCAACACTGAGCTGAGCAGAAAGTAATAAAGACCATGGAGTGAACTCTTGACTTGGATCAGTACAAAATCACCTCGCAAGCACCGATAAAACCTTGGCAACCACCTAGAAATGCCCTAGCGACCAGCCGGACCACATGTGGTGGTGTGTTTTGCACAGGCAAGCACCGCTCACATTTTCTTCACAAAATCGAATTTGGTTGGCCTCCTGCCTGTTCAAAGCTCAGGTTTATTACATCAGGATGAAATCACAAAACAAATTATTCTTAATGGTTTTAGGTTTCCCTCTTTGTAAAACAGATTTGGAAAAATGACACATTTCAGATGTGGTTCATGTTGTGATGTAGGGTGAATTCAGGTTCATTGGGACATTTCTTCCCAGTCAAGTGTCCTGAATGCACCCCTCCATGACATAAATGCTTCACCTGTTAACTGTTGTCTTCTGCAGATGTGGGACACGGCCGGTCAGGAGAGGTTCCGCAGCGTCACTCATGCGTACTACAGAGACGCTCAGGGTAAATATGCCACCTTCTCTGAGACATTTGCAGTTATCTTCTAACAGACTTCCTTACTGGTGCCATATCTTCAGTAAGTCATTAGAGGCTGTGCATGTATGGGCAATATCACACTCGTAGCTGTGCGATATGACTGTATATCGGCTTGGCTGTGATTCAGTAGGTAATCGCACTGCTACTCGCGTGATATTGCGTTTATACAACAGTTTGGTGGCATGAGTGTGTAAATGCATAAGAAACAACAACGGAGTGTCTTTAAAAATTCTCTTTTGTGCAGAACTGCTTCCTTCCGCCATGGATTCAAATCTCAGTTTGAGTTTAACAGCTGAGCCCAAGCCTCTCTTACTAATTTGAAAATGTCACTTTAGAGCTAGTAATGAAGGAATGTTGATTTGCTTCACTGAAAGCTTATTGTATTACTTCATTAAAAGCTATGTATTATGTGGAGAGATGGACTGAGCGAGTGTACCTGCATCTGATACAGCATTCATTCTTCAGCTCAATCTCATATTCACAATAAAACATCAATTTGAATATATATGCTGAGGAAAGCAATATTTTAGTCATACTATCCTTTAATCTGTTAAGGGTGATTTCCAATGACAGCGCTGCTCAGTGCATTTATTGACTGGATCTTACAAGGTGTTGTTGAAAGTAAAAAATTACTTTCTTGATTACAACCCTGTTTCAGTCTCTTTCAATGTAACAGTCTTTACTGCTGACTTACTCAAAACAGTCTCTTGTTACCATCTAATGGCGGAATAATGCAACTAAAATCACCATCACGAACACACAAACCATTTCCCAATGCTAGATACTATCATTAAATACTACTAATATTTATGTAAATTATTATTTATTGAACAATGATATTTAACAAACAACAACAACAGCCATCATAAAAGTTGCTAGGCATTTCAGTCAAAAGTACAAAGGCAGCGCCATGATACGCAGGATTAAATTTACATAAAATATAATGATGAAATTTTGCCCTAAGCCAAAACTGTTTGCTCTGTAACAAATTATAGATTAAGACCAAAGACTGCCCATCCGATTTTCCCCAAAAGAATTCTCGTTTAACCGCTATAGAGACATCAGAGTTAGCTGCAAATTCCAGAAGACCTGGCCGAGGTAAGGTTTCTCTCGGAGGGTTCATGAGGGCTGAACGCCCACTGACACCCTAGAGCTCACATCTTCAAAATTCCTGAGTCTAATTTTCAAGTGGACATTCTTTATTAACAAACTGCATATTTGAAGTCCAAACAAGTACATCCTCACCTACAAAAAAAAAAAAAAAAACTCTGAAAACTACATTGTGACAGAAAAACAGTATAATTTTTCACAGTAATAGTGGATTTGGATGCCTGCCATGACACTCAGTGTGAGAAATACCATATATGTGTGTGTGTGTGTGTATATATATATATATATATATATATATATAGGGTTGGACAATGAAACTGAAACACTCGCCAATATAGTATTGGAGGTCTCATGGCTATATTTGCGCTGTCTGGTGCCCAATCTTCACTTATTGTACATTACACCAGTTAGAGCAGAGTGTAAAGTTTCATTATGTGCACCCAATGGTTCAAACATTGTACCTTGAAGGTAGTGCTCTGTATCAGGATAATAATGCACCAATACACACAGCAAGACTGGTGACAGACTGGTTTAATGAACATGAAAATTAAGTTGAACATCTCCCATGGCCTGCATAGTCACCAGATCTGAATATTATTGAGCCACTTTTGGGGTGTTTTGGAGGAGCGAGTCAGGAAACGTTTTCCCACATCAGCATCACATAGTGACCTGGCCACTGTTCTGCAAGAGGAAAATGGCTCAAAATCCCTCTGGCTGCTTTGCAGGACTTGTATTTGTCACTCCCACGATGAAATGTTGTATTGGCTGCAAAAGGAGGCCCAATATCATACTAATTGTGATCTAAAACCAGGTGTTTCAGTTTCATTGTCCAACCCCTATATATATATATATATATATATATATATATATATATATATAATATATATATAAAACGTTCAACAAATACTTTTACTTCAAATTCACTAAATCCCAGCCTCAGTCCAATCAAAAGTACCAGTACTTACATAGAAACCTATACAAAGTAGCCAGAAAGAAATGCTCATTTTTAAAAAAAAGTTTATATGTGTATGTATGTATGTATGTATGTGTGTATATATATATATATATATATATATATATATATATATATATATATATATATATATATATATATATATATATATATATATATATATATATATATATATATATATATATATATATATATATACATACACACCATCTTTGCCTAACATGGTGTACAAACAGTTCATTTAGTTTGAGTCTCTGTGGGAGATCACTGCAGTGAACTTTAAACACTGCGGTGAAATTTGTACAGTCACAACTCCTGAAGAACATGGCAGACTTTTGAGCCAGTGTTTAATTACTATAAAGCTCAGCTCTGAATCATACAGTGTGATCTGAACATGCTGTGCTTTCCATTACAGCTCTGCTGCTGCTCTATGACATCACGAGAAAGTCCTCCTTCGACAACATCAGAGTAAGACAAACAAACATTTCAAGACATTTCAAGATGTGTGTTTATTGAATGCTCTCATTTCCTTGCTGCTGTTAGCGTGGGTTGTGAAATGACATTCATTTTTCCTGCTGATGTGTTTCTTGTCCTTCAAAGTGTGTGTGTGTCTTTTTTTTTTTTTTTCATGTCTATCGCCACGTAGGCCTGGCTGACTGAAATCTATGAGTATGCACAGAAGGATGTGGTCATCATGTTGCTTGGCAACAAGGTAAGTGGGACTTCCTGAAAGGACTGAACAGAAATAAGCAGCCCCTCTTGAAAGGTGCAAATAATGTTTTAGTGCATGTGCAGATATACACACACACACACACACACACACACACACACACACACACACACACACACACACACACACACACTCCCACAGAGAGCTGCAAACCTGTTTTCTTTTCTTTTTTTGCTCTCCTTTATGCTGCTGTACCTTTTGTGTGTCAGTGTGTCACTTAGGCAGTAATTCATTTTAGACAAGCATTTTTGCCACCTTTGGTTGTCTTTTATCTTGTGATGTGTGGTTAGGGTGTGTTGTGATGGAACCGCTCTAACTGGTTTTGCACTGGATTAGATGGCGCCCCCTAATGGACGCAATTGAGCCAGAAAGCCTCCTCTGATAATAAAGGATAATTCTTGGGTTCAACACCAGCTGTTACACAAACATTTTGACTCATCCCTGGAGCAAAAATCACTGTTAGTAGTGAGACAAAAGGATAAAAAAAGACAAAGAGGAAGGGAATATGTAATTGAATGCCCTGTAAAGCCTGACATGGGAAAAGTTCATTTTTTTTTGATTGTAACTTATTTTAAAAACTGAAACTTTCATTTATTCTAGATTCATTACATGTAAAGTAAAACATTTCTAATTTTTTATTTTTATTTTGATGAGTAGAGCATATAGCTCATGCAAGTCAAAAATCCAGTATCTCAAAATATTAGAATATTTCCTAAGATCAATCAAAAAACGGATTTTCAAAAAAGAAAAGTTCATGTTTTTTAAAGTATGTTCATTTATGCACTCAATACTTGGTTGGAAGCACATAATACAGCAAATGACTTGCTTCAAGCACAAATTACAGCATCAGTGAAGTGTGGCATGGAAGTGATCAGCCTGTGGCACTGCTGAGGCACTATTGAGCCTTCAGATCATCTTGAAAATATCCCATAGATTCTCAGTGGGGTTCAGGTCAGGCATGTTGACTGGCCAATAAAGCACAGTAATATCATGGACAGCAAACCACTTGGAAGTGTTTTTTGCACTGTGGGCAGAAGCTAAAGTCCTCCTGGAAAAGGAAATCAGCATCTCTATAAAGCTTGTCAGCAGATGGAAGCATATAGTGCACCAAAATCTCCTGGTAGATGGCTGCATTGACTTTGCACTTGATAAAACACAATGGACCAGCAGCAGCAGACGTCACGACACCCCCAATCATCACTGACTTCACACTGGACTTCAAGCAGCTTGGATTCTGTGCCTCTCCAGTCTTGCTCCAGACTCTGGGACCATGATTTCAACATGAAATGCAAAATTTACTTTTATCTGAAAAGAGGACTTTGGACCACTGAGCAACAATCTAGTTCTTTTTCTCCTTAGCCCAGATAAGATGCTTCTGACGTTGCTTCTGTTTAAGAAGTGGCTTGGTAGCCCTTTTCCCGAAGACATTTGAGTGTGGTGACTCTTGATGCGCTGACTCCGGCTTCATTCCACTCCTTGTGAAGCTCTCGCAAGTGTTTGAATTGGCTTTACTTGACAGTTTTCTCAAGCTTGCGGTCATCCCTGTTGCTTGTGCACCTTTGCCTACCCAATTTCTTCCTTTCAGTCAACTTTGCATTTAATATGCTTTGATACAGCACTCTGTAAACAGCCACCCCTTTCAGTAATGACCTTCTGTGACTTACCCTCTTTGTGGAGGGTGTCAATGATTGTCTTCTGGACCATTGCCAAGTCATTAATTTGGTTTCAAAGAACAAGAGACATCCAGATTTTATACTGTAGGGATGGTCATTTAATGAAACTCACATGTAAATGTTCTAATATTTTGAGATACTGGATTTTTGACTTTCATGAGCTGTACACTCTAATCATCAAAATTGAAACAAAAAAACTTTTGAAATGTTTTACTTTACATGTAATGAATCTAGAAGTTTCTTTTTTCTTTTTTTTTTTTTTAAATAAGTTACAATAAAAACTTTTTCATGATATTCTAATTTTTTGAGATGCACCTGTAAGTACAATAGTATTAAAAGGCCTTTTACTTGCTATAGAAGTGAAAACTATCATTCAGATGACAGGAGGCATGCAGTAGGTTGTGTACAACAGGTTTCTCAGCAAAGTTTTCATGTTGATAATTTGGAGCACTGAGGTATCTATTTGCATATCAAATATGATGCAGGAGGCCTTAATGGAATAAGCTTTGTCAGCCTTTGTGTCATAATGCAGTTAACCACAGAGAGTCATTTCAGCTCTTCCCCGAGTGTTTACAGTAATGCATTTACAGTGAAAGTAAACTAGGCCAGCATTCCGAACGTTACAAAGATCTCATTGATTTACATCACAAGCTGTCAGAATTTCACTTCTTGTTGCATCAAATTGCATGCTTCTCAGTTTGAGCCTCTGAATGAATTTAGAATTTTTTTTTTTTTTTTTTTTTTATATTTAACCACCTTGAGTATTCTCCTGTGTCATGCTATATGAGCCGTATCAAAGATGATACAAAATGTGAACATATGCTAAATATTTTGTCTAAATGTTTAAAAATTGTTCCATTTATATAAAAAAAAATATATATATTTTCACACTAACACTATCACGCTCACTCTAATTTGACTTTTGTAAGGACAACAAGGACATGTACTGTATTTGAGGGTAGCTTCACTTTAGTAAGAAAATGTTTTCCAAATACATTACTATTTAATATTAATATGTAATTGTGTTTGTACAGTCGGACATGGCTGCTGAGAGGGTGATCACTCATGAAGAAGGAGAGAAGCTGGCTAAGGTACGAGTGTAAATGAATTTAACATGTCTGTATACCAGCTATTACAAATGATCAGTAAACATTGCAGTTTATTTAACATCAATGCTCTGCTTTTACTTTATTAAAGGAATATGGAGTCCCTTTCATGGAGACAAGTGCCAAGACTGGTGTCAATGTGGAACTTGCTTTCCATGCCATAGCAAGGTTTGAGAGTTTTTAAATATAATATGAACAATACGAACGCTGCAAGCAGCGATTCCCGGGGTTCACGTGCTTTAAGGTATTTAAGCACATATGAAAAAAGACATTATGTAGCAAGCCTGTAACCACCTTAATCAATGATTAAAAACATTTTTGGAAAATCCAGGTAATTTACTATAGAAATATTGTGTTTTTTAAATGTTTATGACTGTTGGTCTGTTCTCCTTAAAACTTTACATGCTTGTTTAGAATCGCCTGCTGCATGTGCTCACCAGGTTTTGTGAAGTTTTGAGTTTTCCTTTAGGCTTTGTAGGATTTTAGTTAAAATTGGACAGGCCCCTTTTCTTCCCCTTTTTCTTTCCAAAGGGTAGATTTCAACTTTTTTTGATAATTATTGACCTAGAGAGTCCAGAGAATTGTACTGCAGTGTTTTTTTTCCAGACTGAGCGAAAAACCTAGTAGTTCGCAAAAGTAGGTTTTTTACATCTTCTCAATTATGTAACAAACAATTTGATTGACAGCAGTGGTTCTAGTGGCAAAGTTGTCCGGAATGAGGAGCTCTATAATATGATATATCACATGTATGTGCGAAAAACTGCGCAATGTACAATCGTTTAACACTTTTTATTTACTTTGAGATCATTCTGAGGTTAAATACAGATTTGACATCATAAGAAATAGTTTAATAGCTATGATACTGGTTTTGAAATCATATGTTTGCATAGTTATGACGGGAAACACTGGCATCTAACAATGCCTTGGAAAAAAAAAAAAAAAAAATTAATCTTAAAAAATAAAGTATATGCATAACCCTATATAGGAAATAAAACGGTTAAGAATAAGCATGTCCTATTCTGTTTTCTAAACTCCTTATTTTAGAGCAGTCAATGCAATTTAATAAAGAAAAAGTCAATTAAATCTGCATGTGGGTGTGTGTGTGTGAAAAAATTCAGATGTAACCCCCCTTTGTAATCATTATCATTTTCAAAAGTAACTAATTTAATTACACATTTTTTATCAGTAACTGTAACTAATTACAATTACATTTTTGTAATTAAATTACGTAATTCTGTGACATGTAACTATTTATTCCCAACACTGCCTGTATTTAAGTGAATTTCAAAGAGGACATCAGATACAGCAGTTTGTGGATACTACCACCCTACAATGATAAAAATAGTTTCTATTCACTCCTCTTTTTTTTTTTTTTTTTTATCCCCATAAAATCTAAACAGTTTAAATCAGGGGTGTCAAACTCCGGTCCTGGAGGGCCGCAGCTCTGCAGAGTTTAGATGCAACCCTAATTAAACACACCTGATCCAACTAATCAAGTCCTTCAGGCTTAATTGAAAACTGCATAGTATGTGTGATGGAGCAAGGTTGGAACAAAACTATGCAGGGCTGCGGGCCTCCAGGAACTGAGTTTGACACCCCTGGTTTAAATGATCAAGTGTTGTGTTTTTTTTTTTTTTTTTTTCCTCTGAGCAGTATGATGTCAGGCTTTGCCCACAACCCCTGTCCCACATTAGTATATTTCCGCCCTCAGCCAGTTATTCGCTGTCCACCATTTTCTCTGTGCTTGAGCAGAGAACAATGTCTTGTAAGTAATGCAGGTGTTTTGCAGTTGGATGTAAAAGTGAACAAAAGAAGCCACTGTGGTTGATTAGTTTTGTTTTTGATGGTAACACAAAACCATATACACACAAAAAAAAAAATAATAAAAAATGAGAGGGGCTGTTTTGACCTTTTTTTTTTTTTTTTTTTTTTTTTTTTTTTTTTTTAAATGACTGTTGAGGAATTTTAACGAAAGTATGTTGCAGACATTTCATAAAGACACTAAACAATCATACCAACTTGTGGAAAACTGGCATCCGATGTCCTCTTTAAACAAGTGTCACTAATGCTATTGCTTGTATATGGATTGAAACAAGTATTAAACATCAGCATGAGACTCATGTAGGGTTTTTTATTTTTAATAACCACTGAGGGGTCGTTTGACCAGCAAGCAACCAGTCTGAGTACTCTAATAACTGTCTAGAAATGTGCTGGCAACCAGCCAAACAAATTAGAAACCGCACACTATGTAAAATGATATTTTTTATACTTCAAAATGTAAACTTCATGTTTAATTCAATGTGTTACTTGCCATTTCTTTTTTCTTTGAAAAATGTTTCAAAGTAAATACTACACCATTTTTTTTTATAGTTTGCCAAATACATTTCTCAACATCTTTATAATACTAATATATACATAGCGTGTATGTGTATATGTGTGCGTGTATATAGCATAAAACTGCAAATCTGTCGCTTTGTGAAAGAGTATGAGTTAACATACTTTGTATTAAAGAGCACTTATGTAAATATACATTGTTTTTTTTAGACAATTGCATATTAATTTGATATTAACATAATAGCAATTAAATGGTTTTATTATAGTGTAAATTAAGTGATCTTATAAGTGTTTTTTGACCCACTTATGTAGGATGTAATCACATCTTTACATGTAATTATTAAATATATTATTAAATATATTATATAATATATTTAATATATTATAAAAAAAAATACTTCTGTAATATATTGCGTGTTGCCGAATGTACTGACATGCATTTATGGAAAACTAAACTATAATGTAATGCAGTTTCTTTAGAAACATGCATGTAATTTATTTAAATGTTTGTAGTGAAATTGCACTTTAGTACATTTTAATACATTTAAAATGTAATATCAAATAACACTATACATTGCATTAAAATCTCTGTGCTTCTTTAAAGCATGACAAAAAAATTAAAAATTATTTTAAAGTATGTTTTAAAGTAAAACTGTCAAGTACACTTGTAAAAACTGCAATTTGTAATACTTTATTAATGTAAAGTGTCTCTCTAAATGCAGTCTCTCTGTAAATAAAAAGTGGCTTTTATTCCATATAATTTTTTTTTTATCTGCAGTATAAGCACACTTTTTTCACAAGTTTATTCAAACGTAAGCGCTTCAAGGTTTTTTTTTTTTTAAGGCTTTGTCAAGCCAGCATTCTGAGTTTGCCTTGAACTCCTTCTATTTATTACACTGAAAGTGCTAAATGTGTTTTCTCATTAATTCCCACACAGAGAACTCAAGCACAGAAACATGCAGCAGCCCCACGAGCCCAAGTTCAAGATCCATGATTACATCGAGTCACAGAAGCAGAAGTCCAGCTGCTGCGGCGGCCTCATGTGACCATCTCCAGACGACAGATATTCGTACACGAAGATGTGTGTGAATGAAACGTGCTTTGTTTTGATGTGTCCGATTTCCCCCAGACCCCCGTTCGCTTTCTAGTCAGGAATATACAGCCAAATACTGCTGAGGTGCATCAGAGTAATACGTTTCTGCAGGTGATGTCTGCTTTATAAACTGTATTAATCCAGGTGTGTACAGTACCCAGGTGTGTCTGATTATTCCAGGTACGTTTATTTGTGTAATGTGGTTTCCGGGTTTCTTCTCTGATGGTTATAGCCTCTATCTACACACGGTATCAAATATATTAGTATTGAATTACGTTACATTATATGCCACGCAAATGTGCTCGGGCGGTGAGCTTGTGTCTGTAGTGTTTTTGTTTTTGTTTTTTTTTAATATATAAAATTCTTACTGTATATTTGAGTGTCTCGCAAGGTCAGAATATCAGCTTATGTTAAGTATTATGTTTACAATCAGTATATATTGACTTGAAAACAATCATAGCACAGCTTGACTGTGTCAGGCCTGATTATGACTTACATGGGTTTCTTTTTGCTTTGTGTACAAGCATGTCACACTTTCATACCTGTCACACTCACTGTATGACTTAGAGATTGATGTGAAATGTGAATCCGGATTGTATCGTACAATATTTTGATTTGTCTCATCCCTGCGCTTTACATTTTTCACAGTGATCACAAAGTGCCATGAGAAAGTCCATTGTATCCACGTATTAGTGTTTTGTAAGAGAGGGTTTTTTGTTTTCAGTGCTTCGGGTGTTTGCCATCGTTTCGTTTATTTAATATTTAAAGCCACAGGGGGGCGTTATTACACACCGAGAGTTGCTAATAAATAATAACGAACTTAACGATTTAATTGCCTTACCTTTGAGATTTCAGATATGTGTCCTGTACTTTTAAATAAAAAAATAACAATAAAGTGAATTGTGAACATCAGGTTATCTTATGGGTCTCTTGGGACAAGAGAACAAGTCTTATTTGAATGAGTAAATGCTTGTGTTGTATATTCCTTGTAAGTTGTTTTGCATAAAATCATCTGCCAAATTAATAAATGTAAATGTTATTTGATCTTGGCGAGACATTCGTCTGGAGTGTGCTTTTGGTTATCTGTTTGTTTTGTGACCTCATGAGTCATGTGACTTCACGCTGCACCTGTTTGCTAAATATTTGGAGCAATGAGCAGGAAAGGGCATCCTATCACCTTATTTTTCAATGCGGAAGTAAGCTGTTTTCTGGTAATGTGTTAGACGACCGGTTCATAATCCGCCATAGGGAAATAACGAGAAGAATATCGAAGTGCAGTAAACGGTAAAACAGTTTGCACTACAAACCAGTGTGTTCATATTTAAAATAATACACCAAAATAATATGGTAAGACACACCAGTTTGCAATATCAAGCAGCAGAGTTTTTTGTGCAGCTAAAAATAGCTGGAAGTGAGAGACCGGAAGCCAGACACAAAAAAGTTACAAATGGCTGCACCCACTCTTATGGGAAAAATAAGGTGGATATAGAGTTCCCCTGTGACTCTTTTCATCTCGACTTTAAAATGCTTTTCTTACATCTGACATGCAAATGAAGAAGATCGTTGGAGGAACCTAAAGCCGGGTTCACACTACAGGATTTTAGCTCGATTTTGCCCCGATTTTCCCCTCCCCAGAATTGGAGCAAAAATCTTGTCGAGCATTTCGATCGGTCCCGATGTTCGGCACGGATTATCTGGTAATGTGAGACGTTCACAGATCGAATCTTGCACCTCCCGAACTGCTCTCACACAAGTTGGGGCCGCCCCGATCATATCAAACACGTCTGATATTCAGGATTTTAAATCGGGATGATCACGGCTATGATTACGTCAGTACTTTCACAACAGTCAATGCAAAATGCAAAACAGCTGCTGTTCGGTCCATTGGATAGTGGAGATGGAGTAAACTGCATCTTATGTTTTTGTAGTAACACTGTCTGTATAATATGTTGAAAACATACCACAACCGCATGGAGCAAGGAAAGCAATGCTCCATGCGACCCGAGTCCGAACCGAGCCCATCTTTTTCCCCCTTCTCCCACTGCTTATACTACTGTTTCAGCAATTAAAATAGTTCAGTTTTGTATGTAATGACATATATTTATATACATAGATTATATTTCGTTTCGGTTTTTTATTAAGTTAATTTAGAAAAACGTTTGGAGCATTTTTTGTTCGTTAAATATAATTTATTTATTTTTTTTTAATTAACGACCAAGCGCTCAGCGGCAGACAGTGAGTTGATCATAGACTATGTTTAATCAGTTTTGCCTTCAAAAATCACGACCTGCCTAAAGTAAAATCTATAGATATAAAACAGTTAAAGCAAACAGTTAACTAACATTTGTAAACATTTTATATTATTATTATTTTAAATTATAAACTACAACAAAACATATACAATTATAAACAAGATATCCAAATAACCAAAATGAATTATATATATATATAAAAAAAAAAAACATTTGTAAACATTAGTTGCTGAAATGACGATCTGTTGCGTAAGATCACGTGAGGCGCTCCCTCCGTCATGATAATCTTAATAATATCTTGTAGTGTGTGATGCGCCACAGTTTTCAAATCTTGTAGTGTGTGCATGTTTAAGATTTCAGGGAAGATAATCTGCAACAATTCTCTTTATGTGCGCTGCAGATTTCCTAATCGGTTAGGATTTTAAAAAATCCTGTAATGTGAGCCCGGCTTAAATCACTGACGCTTTTAAATGCAGGTTAACATTGTGTAAATAAACATTTTGTGTGGTATTAAGATTATTCTGGTTAAGATCAAGTTAAACCAGCCTTAACACAAAATTTACTAACAAACAAATAATGTTCAGGTCACATTTCAGCCCAAGATAAAAAGAAAGGAGAAGTTGTATGTAAATTCTCTATTTAAGTATTTATATAAAAAACACATCAGTCAGCATAAATTAAAGGCAGCATAACAAGCACAACATAAATCATTTCAATGTATTATTTGTTGTACATTACAGTAATGACAATAACATTGTTCTGTGCATTATGGTATGGGAGAGAAAATGTGCTTAATTGTCATGAAAAAGAATGTCACAAATCAAGTGTATGTAAACTTTTGAACGGAGTAATTTTTATAAATTTAACTATTATTTTCTCTTGTGGATTATGTTTAAACGTCTTTTATGACAAATATCTTATTCAGGTCAGTACAAAATCAATCAATGATCCCTCTTATTTTGGTAAAATAATTAACATTTTGAAGATTCTGCAAGGTGTATGTAAACTTTTGACTTCAACTGTATATATGTATATCAGGTTACATCAGGTTAACTTATATACACACACACACACACAAACAAAATTTGATATTTCTTTCTTTTATTTTGGTTTGAAATGTGACAAACATGTTCCTGACAGGCTTTGTGAAATTAGAGTTTTATAAACCTGTAAACCTTGAAACATTTAAATGATTATTTAGGTTTTATTTTCTTACATGATTAAAACACTTAAAACTAAATGTAGCAATAAATAAATACAAATAAAATAAAAGGGCAAAAAGTAAATATTTGTAATAACATAAAAAGTTCAACAGTTGAGACATAAACTGAGCAAGTTTCACAGAAAATTGAATAATGTGACAAGTTGCAGCGAGTATCTAGTGTGGCCATCTTCATGGACTGAACCATATTCACCAGATCTTGTTTTGGGATATTACTCCACTCTTCCACCAGGGCACTTTCAAGTTATCATCCGCAACACATCGGGGGGAACATATGTGACCCTGGACCACAAAACCAGTCATGAGGGTCAATTTGTCCAAACTGACATTAAATTACTGAATAAATAAGCTTTCCATTGATGTATGGTTTGCTACGATAGAACAATATTTGGCTGAGATACAACTATTTGAATATCCAGAATCTGAGGGTGCAAAAAAAATTAAATATTGAGAAATCAAGTTGTCCAAATAAAGTTCTTAACATTGCATATTACTAATCAAAAATTAAGTTTTGATATATTTACAGTAGGAATTTTACAAAATTTCTTCATGGAACATGATCTTTACTTAATATCCTAATGATTTTTGGCGTAACACAAAAATCAATAATTTTGACCCATACAATGTATTTTTGGCTATTGCTACAAATATACCCCAGCGACTTAAGACTGGTTTTGAGGTCAAGTGTCACATATGGTTTGCCACTACAGTGTAGAAATGGCTAATAGCGAGTCTTTCCAGTCTCTAAGCGCTGTCTTTTGTGTTTTACATTACAGACATTGCAGTTTATTGCTCTTTATTTACAGCAGGACTATGGCATGTTCACACAGGTGACTTTCTCCTGGTGTTTTTCAGAGCCAGTAGAGAGGTTTCTGTAATGTCCTTAGTTATTGGAACAGTGACATTAATTTTCTCCCACTGTAAACCATGAGTGTCTTAAGGACAGTCCCACAGGTGTATGTGCAACAATTGTTTATGGTTCATCGAACAAGCATGAAAAACATTGTTTAGTAAGCTCTTTTCAAAACAGATCTGTAAAGCTTATTTGGATTTTTACATAATTATCTTTAAAATACAGCATCCCTTTTTTGTTGTTTCCCTGAGAAAAGATTGTACTGTACATTGCAGTATGTGGTTGCATTATATGGGGTAAATTGTCACAATGGGAGCCTGCTGTTTATTGACAGTAATTTGAGAAAGACCTGTTAGTTTAAATTACAAACTGTAGTGTATTTAATAGGATATTTAAAGGGATAGTTAATCAAAAATGCAAATTCTGTCATTAATCACCCTCATGTCGTTACAAACCTGTAACACAAATTAATATATATATATATATATATATATATTTTTTTTTTTTTTTTTTTAATGAAATCTGAGAGCTTTCTGACCCTGCATAGACAGCAACTCAACTGACACATACCCAGACCCAGAAAGGTATAAGGACTTTGATAAAATAGTCCATGTGACATCAGTGGTTCTGCCTTAATTTTACACATGTGTCATGGTACTTTCGCTAATGGTGGAGGACATGACTTGGCGCAGAAGAATTGTTGAATGAAGTCATTATTTTTATTTCCGTATTTTATTTCAGTATTTTCGTAGCTTCGTAAAATTACGGCTGAACCATTGGGTCTTGAACGTGTCAGTGTTGCTGTCTATGCAGGGTCAGAAAGCTCTTGGATTTCATCAAGAATATTTTAATTTGTGTTCTGAAGGTGAACGAAAGTTATACAGGTTTCGAACGACATGAGGGTAATTAATGACAGAATTTAAATTTTTGGGTGAACTATTCCTTTAATTAGACTAATTTTAAGCAAAATGGAACACAAATTCATGAAAAATATAATGTTTTAGTTTGAAGAAGTGTTTAAAAACAACAGAGAAAACAGAAGTGCACAGTTTGACTCAGAACCCAGATATAAGATATAGCCTATGTGACAGCTAACCTCCCCACATTTGCTCCTTCACAGGGCAATAAAACCAAAAAAATCTGACATGAGTATTCACATAAAAAATCAAACTTTTATGTGGGTTATGCAACAAAATATTGATTAAAATCTATTTCATTGGAAAATATTTTATTTGAAAATAGTTTGCTTACAAGGGTTACCTTGATTTTTCTTTATTTTCTGGACCGCAAAACCTTAGTCTTAAGTATATGTGTAGCAATAGCCAAAAATACATTGTTTGGGTCAAAATAATCTATTTTTCCTTTATGCCAAAAATCATTAGCAAATTAAGTTAAGATCATGTTCCATGAAGATATTTGGTAAATTTCCTAAATTTCCAGTATGCATTGCTAAGAACATCATTTGGACAACTTTATAGGCGATTTTCTCAATATTTTTACATCCTCAGATTACAGATTTTCAAACAGTTTTATTTCGGCCAAATATTGTCCTATCCATCATACATCAATTTACATTATATATATATATATATATATATATATATATATATATATATATATATATATATATATATATATATATATATAAAAACAAAAAAAACTTACCCTTATGACTGCTTTTGTGATCCAGGGTCACATATATCACGTCTTATCAGGATATTCACTGATGTCTCTAACTTTAGAATTTTTGGTTTTGTTATTTGTGAAGTGTGTGCATTACGTTAAATAACAGAAGTCAAAAGTGCAAAAAAGTCCCAGCGTATTCACCCTGTTTCTCTTTATGAGTGCAGAGAGAGCCATTAGAGGAGGAGGTTCTAGAGGAGTCACTCCTCCATAGGCTGGATTTGGATGCTAATGTGCTGCCGATCAAACACTGGAACATTAGAACTTTCTCTTCATACTTTGTCAACAACAAATCCCTTCATTTACTGAGGCCAAGCCAGTTAACATGCTTCATCCGTGAGCATCTGAGCGCAGGACTCTCATTTATTCTTCGCTTCTATTTATTTGTCAGATTCGATCAACAGGTAACTCGCGTGATGCCCAGCCAGACTCTGCGCCCGCGTCTCTGCGTCCTGGAGAAGGGCGAGAACGGATACGGCTTCCATCTGCACGGAGAGAAGGGCAAAACCGGCCAGTTCATCCGCCTGGTGGAGCCCGACTCCCCCGCCGAGCTGTCCGGTCTACGCGCGGGCGACAGGTTGGTGTTCGTCAACGGAGAGCGAGTGGAGAGCGACAGCCATCAGCAGGTCGTGGCGAGGATACGCTCCAGCGCCGGGAACCTGGAGCTCATAGTGGTGGACGTGGACACCGACCAGCTGCTGAAGAAACACGAGCTGAAGTGTTTGAAGGAATTTGTCACGGAGGGGATTCCGGTGCCCGAGTGTGATGATGAGCCCGAGATCAGCGACGAGATGATGCGGGAGGACTCGCCGCCTCCGCCGCCGGTGCCGGAGAGGAACGGAGAAATCATTCCCGTTCACATTCCCGTGGTGGAGAAACTCAGGACATCCGTGAGCTCAGAAACGGTGAGAGACCAGAAGTGCATTGATTCAGGCGCTCTGATTCAAAATTACCGCGGTAGTTTTAGAAGTAATACATACTCAGGAATGTTTTTATAAGTAGGCTATTGTGTTTTATAGTAGGGGAAACTGAGTAAAGTAGAGACACTTTCTGCTTTTTTCATTACTACACAAAAACTAGATGCTGAAATGAAGTGATTTTTCACATATTTCTTTTGGTTATGTACTTAAATTTCGTAAATTGATAATAGCTATAGGCTAAGTAGTTTATATTTTCCTCAACTAGCTAATTTTTGTCTCAACTGTACCCATATGGTGTACAGTTGAAACAGTACTGTGGTAAAGTTGAGACACCCATTCTTAATGCTCCAAAGCTGGCTAACCAAAAATAAATTACAAAATTACACTTATGCATTTTTTTTTTTTTTAATTCAGATTGATTTATTTTCTTTAATTTAGACAATTATAGGAACAAATATTGAATACCATAAGTAAACATAACAGTAAAAATAACAATATACTTACTTGAATATTCTATAATCCTACCCCTAAACCTACGCATCACTCGAAACTTTCTGTATTTTCACATTTTCAATCATTCTGTATGAATTATAAGCTTGTTTCCTCATGGGGACCTAAACATGTTCCCATAGGGTTAGAATGTACTGGTATTACTATACTTGTGGGGACATTTGATCCCCATTACGTAGGTAATACCAGTACACAAACACACACAGCCTGTGAATATGCAATTTATTTTCTGTGATTGAACTGTTACTGTATGCACAGCGACATCTAAAGGGTGTATCAACTGTACCCACCCATTAATAACAGACAGGTGAAATATCACAAATATATATATATATATATTTTTTTTTTTTTTCCCATAATTTGCGTAGCATAGGTGTAAATGTGACTTTTAACCTATTATCATAACATTGTACAACTAAAAAGCGTGTGACACAATAGGGCACCAATCCGGGTACAGTTTATACACTCAACCTTACCCCACTGACATACTCGAATGTTTCTCTAGATTATGAAAAGACCTTGCATGGCACAATGTCATAAAATATGTCTGTTTTTAGAGCACAGAGTAACGTTTGCAATGATATATGTTAAGTTTAACATTCATTATTAAGTTATTCGTTGTAGAAGGGACATGGTGAAATGAAAATCTCACCTTGGGAAAAAATGTTTGCCATTATCTTCGGAATGGAAAGACGCACACATTTCAAACTTCCTATGATCAAAGAGAAAACTAATACACGTGTGGAGCAATAATCATGGCTCGGGGTTCCTGTGTACGCAAGTTTAAGTGTTTCAACAGTACACATCTCGAATGTACTCAGTCTACCCTGCAATAACTTTACCACACCTACCATGACACTTATAAATATCAATTATCTGACAGAAAAGTACCTGAAATTACAATGGTATAATACTAGTAGGCTTCCTCAGTGTTCTTCTGAGTACTTTAATGTGTCAACATGGTATGGTAATCATTTACCATGGACATAAAGGATGTAAACCCTTGTGGAAAAGAAGTATGCTTAATTATGTATTTTTAATACTTGTAATGTACTTCGAATCTTAAAAGTTTAATAAAAACTGTTGCAGATAATATTAATGAAAGAAAAGGCCATTTGAGTGTGCTTTGAGAGAGACACTGTCAGGACTGTTTCTTAATTCAAATAAGTACACTTTTCAAAGAAGTGCACGTAGAGTCTGAAAACATTACATTCAGTTCACACACAGGTATATTCTTTTTTTTTTTTTTAAACTATGCTAAAAGCGTACTTCTTGTTCACAAGCGAAGTTATGTAACATAATAATAATCAACCAATGATAAAAAATACTTGTTAAACACTAATATAAACATCTGGGGACATCTGTGGTGTTGTATCACCCCATATATATCAACGTATTGTACTACCACAGTACTTTTGTAAATGTAGCACATTCATGGAAGGTTATAATGACTAACAAAGTACAGTACTATGATATGGTCTTTTGTACATGATCCATGGTACTTCCATGGTAATCTCTAAAGTACCTTGAAGCATCATGCAAATGCATGGTATATGAATATGGTATTTGTTTATCACTTAACCGTGGTGCTGCCCCAGTACTTGTTTGTAAATATTAAACTTAAAGGAGAAGTCTACTTCCAAAACGAAGATTCACGTATAATGTATTCACCCCCTTGTCATCCAAGATGTTCATGTCTTTCTTTCTTCAGTCGTAAAGAAATTATGTTTTTTGAGGAAAACATTTCTGCATTTTTCTCCATATAATGGACTGATATGGTGCCCCGATTTTGAACTTCCAACATACAGTTTAAATGCAGCTTCAAACTATCCCAAATCCGGTTGTAAACGATCCCAGCTGAGGAAGAAGGGTCTTATCTAGCGAAACAATCAGTTATTTTCATTAAAAAAATACAATTTAAATACTTTTTAATCTCAAACACTCGTCTTGCCTTTCTCTCCCTGAACTCTGTGTATTCTGACTCAAGACAGTTAGGGTATGTTGAAAAACTCCAATCGTATTTTCTCCCTCAACTTCAAAAATCATTTCAAAATCATCCTACATCACTGCAGAAGTACCGACCCAGTCTTTGCAAAGTGAACATGCAAAGAAGATCAAACACCCTTAACAAAAAAGCCATATAGGACACTTTTGAAATTGGGGGAGAACATAAGATGGGAGTTTTTCGACATACCCTAACTGTCATGAACAGGAACAAAAACAGTCCAGGCAGAGTAAGACAAGACAAGCGTTTGGCATTAAATTGTATTATTTTTATGAAAATAACCGATCGTTTTGCTAGATAAGACCCTTCTTTCTTGGCTGGGATCGCTTACAACCGCATTTGGGATAGTTTGAAGCTGCATTTAAACTGCATTTTGGAAGTTCAAAATTGGGGCACCATATCAGTCCATTATATGGAGAAAAATGCAGAAATGTTTTCCTTAAAAAACATAATTTCTTTACGACTGAAGAAAGAAAGACATGAACATCTTGGATGACAAGGGGGTGAGTACATTATATGTGAATCTTTGTTTTGGAAGTGGACTTCTCCTTTAAGCCTAAACCAAACCTTGAACTCCTGTCCTCAAGCTTTGTCACCATACCTTATGTCTCATTACATCCACTAATTCAATAATTGCTTAGATTTTTTTTTTGTCCGTATGTGCATTTGAAAAATTGCTTTGTATTCCTCGAGCAATTATAACAGAGTGCTATGACAACTGTGAAACACACACCTACACACTGCAGTGCTCTTGGCAGATCGCACACCTAGTGCTTCAGTCGCCGACTGTGGGTGGGTGGTGTGTTTGAGGAGGACGTCCAGCACAGGAAGACGGTCAGCTCTCACACAAGACAAACAACTCCATTCAACCTTGATCCTGAGTAAACACAATTTCACACCACAACCGATCACACAGTTCCAGGATGTCTTAGGAACATTGTTAGCTGGAACAGCGTCATTTAAAGCTGCTCACCTGAGGAACAGATCATCTGTGTGTTTCAGAGCTGAAGGGTTATATTTTCCTCAGATGAAGCGCAGCTGTCTGAGAAAGCGCTTGTTGTGTTTTTCTCACGCATGGCTCTATTTTCTGTTCAGACGCTTGTAACCGCGCTGTCTTTTGTGTGTGTGTGTGTGTGTGTACTGCTCTCATGATAATGATTTGCACATTACTCAAGGAGGAAAAAGGCCAGACTCCACAACAGCTGGGCTCCCCATGGTGATAGTCCTGTTTACAGCCTAAACCCCCTTTTCATTCTCATGTCATCTGCATAACCAAATTATCCACAATACCCCTTCTGGCATTGTGCTCTCAATGTGTGGATTCATTTTTCACCTGTAGTGATCTACTGCATGTTAAATACACTAGTCTAAACAGTCTGATTGGATGAGGGACCAAAAAGACTATCTTCTGTCAGGGTCACACTGACGATCTTGGGGTCAGCCTGAAAAAAAAAATCCAATATTCCATATATTTTTCTTAAAGGGGTCATCGGATGCAAAACTCACTTTTACAAATTGTTTGAACGTAAATGTGTGATGGCAGTGTGTGTACACAACCACCCTATAATGATAAAAAATTCACCCAGTTGCATTTTTTTAATCTTTATAAGTAATTTACCCTTTTTCAAATCAGGCCTCTCTGAGCTTCTTGTCGGTGTGACGTCACACCAACGAAGGCTGCTCCCACGATAGTTGATTTACATGACCTTCTTACCTTAGACCCGCCCTAAATGAGCTTAGTGAGCTGTAACAGTCCGACCACCTTTGTGTCGACTCCAGTGCAGGGGAAAACATTCGTAATCCAGCAAACCGCCTTTCTTAATAATGTGCAAGTTTTGCGGGTAAATGTGGCTAAAGTAAACATTACGGCTTGTCACCCCACAGAAGAGACAGAACAACTCGGTCTAAAAAGGGTTGATTTTGATATGGTAAAAAGGGTGTTTTTTACACTACCACTGAGAAATTTTAACCAGAGTATGTTATAGACTTCTCATTGAGACCCTAAAGAATCACATCAACTTGTGGAAAATGGGCATCCGATGACCTCTTTAAAAACATCCTCCTAGAGCTTTTGTCCATCAAATCCAATCTGTCTGACTGTCAACTAACCTCTTAAAGTAACCTCTTAAACACATTAACAACTGCTTACACTCTTCAAAATAAAGGTTCCAAATAAGTTTTTTTTTTTTTGCGGTGATGCCATAGAAGAACCAGTTTTGGTTCCTCAAAGAACCTTTCAGTGAACAGTTCCTAAAAGAACCATTTTGAAGAACTAAAAATCTAAAGAACCTTTTTCGACTCTAAAGAACCTTTTCTGCGTTCGAAAGTTTCCATGGATGTTCAAGGTTCTTTATAGAACCATTGATGCCGGTAAAGAACCTTTATTTTTAAGAGTGTATCAACAGCTGCCTGGTAAACACTCTAGCAACCATCTATACCAGGGATAGGCAACGTTGGTCCTGGAGTGCTGATATCCTGCAGACTTTAGCTCCAACCCTGAAAAAAACTCTCACCTGTCTGTAGCCCTAGTAATCCTGAAGACCTTGATTAGCTTGTTCAGGTGTGTTTGATAAGAGTTGGAACTAAACTGCAGGTCTTCGGCACTCCAGGACCAACGTTGCCTATCCCTGATCTATACACTCTCAGAGAAAATAAAGGTACAAAAGCTGTCACTGGGGTTGTATCTTTGAATAAGGTACACATTTGTGCCTTATTTACCTCTAAAAAGTGAAGATTAGTACCCTAAAAGTGCATGTTATTACTTAAAGTGTACATGTTACTACCTAAATAGTACATTTTGGTACCTCTTGAAAAGGTGCTGCCTCAATGACAACTTTTGTACCTTTGCAACCACTTTAAAAAGAATAGTAAGCACTCAGAAACTGCCTAGCAGCTGTTCAAAATATCTTAGCAAAATATTGTGAAAAAGAAGTACACTTAAGCATTTACTTTACAAAAATAATATACTTTAAAAGAATATACTTAAGCGTGAACTGATTGTAATGTTTTTGGGCAATTAATTGCATTTTAATTGCAATTAATTGAAAAAGAAATTATAGTTTAAATTCATATTAAATGCAATTACTTGAACCCAAGAGTACTTTTCTGACCCACTTTTATTGTAAACTAAAATATATTTTAATGTAATTACTATTGAAACTTATATGTTATATAATTGTAATTACACATTTGTAATAATGTAATGTAACTAATGGAATACATTTAAAATATATTCACTTTAAATGTTATATCAAGTAACACTACAGTTAAAATTATAATCAAGTACTTTACACGTGCATTAGTATGTTAGTTAACACATCAAAATAAGTATACTTCTTTATGACAAAAAATTCATAACAATTTAAAATGTTCTCTACAGTAAAACCTTTCATTTTTACGTGATTAAAAAAGGTAACTTTTAGTACTTACTTGCACTTAATTGTGACCCTGGACCACAAAACCAGCCATAATGATCAATTTTTTGGAATTGAGATTTATATATCATCTGAAAGCTGAATAAATAAGCTTTTGAAAAGCAACTGTTTGAAAATCTGGGATCTGAGGGTGCAAAAAATTCAAAATACTGAGGAAAAACGCCTTTGAAGTTGTCCAAATGAAGTTCTTAGCAATGCATATTACTAATCAAAAATGTATTTTTGATATATTTACAGTAGGAAATGTACAAAATATATTCATGGAACATGATCTTTACTTAATATCCTAATGATTTTTGACCGATACAATGCATTTTTGCCAAAAGTTACAAATATACCTGTGCTACTTAAGACTGGTTTTGTGGTCCAGGGTCACAATTGTGTTAACATACAGCAGTCTGAAAGTGTACTCTCTTTACGTGCATTTAAGTGGCCTCTGATTTCATTAATATTATATTATTTGCAAATACAGTTTAAAAAACAAACAAAAAAAAAACATACTTTTAAGATTTAAAGTACACTACAAGTGCACATATAATACAACTAATCGCACATCTTTTTCTTCAAGCCATCCTTCAAACTGATTTGGGTTTGAAAAGTTTTGCTAAGCCAACATTAAGTTTGTTTTGCTGTAGTTTAGTATTTGTGAGTACTTGTGAGACAAATGTAAATGTACAAATTTTCTCCCTATAGTTAAAATGCTGCAGTCAAGTCAGGGGCCTAGCCAGGGTTGCCAGGCTTCAATAGCAAAACCTGCCCAACTGCTACTCAAAACTAATTGGGGGGTCCCTTCTCATTCCAGAGGCTAAATCTTACGTTATTGGGATACTTCAACCTGCCGACATGAAAAACAACATGTGACAACAGTGTTAAAGTAGCACTGGGCCTAGCAGTTAGTGCATGTCCTGCTACACATATTAAGTCCCAATACTGTTCCTTCCACTTCTCCAAAACATTTCCTGTCAAAATGTTGCAAAAAAGGCAAAACATACTGCACATGGGACTCCACACAGACCAGAGTTTATCCTCAGGCAAAGAACTACCCTTTAAAAACTGCTCATGTTGCAAGTTTCCATCCTGTGATTATACAAGAGTTGTAATTCTCATTTGTATTACAACGGGAGCATTTGAATGGAAATGACTGAGAAAACCCAGGCTGTGTTCCGATGTTTTCATGACCACCACATGACTCTTCCCATAGTTTTCCCTGTAAAAGCCTGTTGCTTTCCTGTACTGCGCTGAGGGGAAGCCACAGTGAAATCTGTGAGGATCGCAGGGCTGTTTTTCAATCATGCACAGATGACTGCTCTTACATAAGCCTTCTCTCTGAGGCAATTACTTGCGTGGAAGTGCTTTTGTGTTGGGTTAAATTGACTGTGACTCTCCAGGTCAACTGCTGTTTCTTGCGTAACTCCTCTGTCAGGAAGAACCGCGATACGTCATTCTGTAGCCGGGCGCATTTATTCTGGTATCTCAGTGACCGGACAAGATCCATGATCTAATTCATACTAAAAAAGCAAGTTTTGAGGGGCTCCTTTTTGGATGAAATTCAGTATATTTTGATTTTGAGCTTTTAAATATAATCACATTTATAATGAGAACACTTATGAAGAGACCATATAATCTTGTGATCGGGTGTTTTTAAAAGCTGATCTTCAAAGAGGCTGTAGTCAGTCTGTGGGAATCTGTTCTTGGAGCCGCTGCCAGACCAGGCACTCCAGAAAGCTGAGAGCAGTTTCCTCTGATTGTTTTTCATGGATGTGCAGATATCACACTTCCCCTGTCTGTAAGCACTGATCTAGGAGCAGTGCTCCCACTCTCAGTCCACCACCAACAAGAAGAACATCTGACCCTAGATCTGCCCTTTTTAATTACAAAGAAGTTCAGGATTCAGACAAAGAAAATACTTTTGGTCTTGTGGCTGCATCCACAGTCAGTAGTCAGTAAATTTGTGAGAGTATTTGTTAGCTGTAGTGTGGTCAACAAAGCTTTTCATTTCATTTAAATGGCTTTGAGATCTTCACTCTTCCCTCTGATGGATGGTTTAGTCAGGTTCTTTCACAATAGAGCTTTTGGTCTGTTTGAGTGAGATCAGCAATTGTTTTGTTTGTTTGGTATGAAACTAGTTTTCCAAAAGCTGATGTGCACCGGTAAACTGCAACAAAACTCAAGAGAAAATTACCTTATTTAACCATGTGTGTGCAGAATGTTCAAACCAGTTTTATTTTGTTCCCATTGGTCCAGTTTGGTTTGTTTTACCAGCATCTGGTAACATCCTGTCCTAGATTTGTAACTTTTTGACCTGCTACATTGTTGTCAGTGTGAAAGCCAAGGATTTAGAGATCAAGTTGCACTGTACCTTTAATAAACAAACACCAGTCTCTGTGTGGTATGGCTTGAAACAGTTGATTGTTAGTATGTAAACACAGACTGTATAGATGAAGGTGGGTGGGTGCAGGTTCTTCTGAGAGTAGCCAGGATTGCGTATGTGTGTGCTCTCTGTCTAGTGTCCAGGGTGGAGATCTGGTCTTTCTATTGTGACAGTGGGGCCAAACCCACCTCAAACTCATAGACAGGCCAGTGGTTTTGGGTGGCTGGTCAGAGGAAGGGCAGATCAAGAAGAATTATTCCTCTTGGGGTTTGTGGATAGCAGCTACTCTGACAATAAGCAAAACCGAAATATCAAACTGTGTCAGTCTAAAATAGATTAGCATCTCCACCCTGGGAAGTGACACTGGTACAAGCACAGCTTGATCAGGATCATGAATGCATTCAGTACAATGTGTTGAGGTACAGGAGATAATTAAGTAATTAATTTGTCCCAGAGAGTGTACATATTTTAAGAAGAGGAACGGGCCATGTACCGAACCCTGAGGTACCCCAAGTAGGTTTCTGATGTAATTTAGTCTGTTTTCTCACAGTTTCTATATTTGGGTCAGAACCTATGTTTGCATCAGTATGGATCCTGCCATGAGGCAGACTTATGAGGAGACAATGCCAGTTTCGCTTTGAAGTGACTCAGTAACACCTGTGCGAATATGCACTTAGATACTCCTCCCTTACAGGATACCATAAAGGATATACCTATAAGGTACCAGTTTTCGAGGACGGAGAGTGATAGATTAGCTCCCAGAGATGAGGAATAGACTCTGGGCTGTCTGGAGTTCATTCAAAGACATAATGGAGCTCATTTATGGGACGTGTTTGTCCATTCAATAGCTCTGGTTCAATTCCAGGAAAGTTCAGTAATACACCACCTGCCACCAGAACAAGAGTACAAGTTCATTATTGACTCATGAACATGCACTGTTTATTTTTGTTTTACGTCATCTGTGTTCATGTAGCCTAGAGCTGGGCAAGCTTGACAGTGAGGTTGATCATTTGCAGGCCATTTGGTCTAATATGGGTGAACTTTGGACCTGGCAGGGTGAAATGAAGCTGTGAACGGAAATGTTTTTCATCTTCTATTTCTCTGGAAGGTGTTATTTGACTTATCAAGTCTTAGCACAGATGTGACTTGTGTCATACAGTGACCATGTGGAGATCAGTCCGCTGTAATATGTGCAGTTCCTGGACAGGAAGTTCACTAGGGAATTATTTATGTATTAGAGAAATGTGTAAATATTTGTCATCAGAGGGTTTACGTTTGAGTGTATTCTAGTAAACTGTTAGTCAAGATTGTTGTATAAAAAACCCCCACAGAGAATAAAGCCATCACAACCCATTTACCATGGGTGCCTACGGCAAGTGTTTTCCAGCCTTGTTTGTAGAGACACACTAACATTTTGGATGTCTCCCTTATCTGACCCATCCATTTCAGGTCTTGGAGTCTCTGCTAACAAGTTGAGATGAATCAGGTGTTTGTTTATAGGGTGTGCCTGTTGATGTGCCACCAAGAACAAAGTTGGCTAACACTAGTATAAACCACCGCAAATCTTCCAATCATTTTCCTTGTCCTATGTAAGGTCTCGATTATGCTGGTGTCTGTCCCTGTATTGTGGCCTGTAGACAGGGAAGCATTAGTGTTGTAGTACTCCAGACAACCCTGTTGAAAAAAACAGCATATGCTGGTTAGGTATGTTTGAGCTGGTTTGAGCTGGCTTAAGTTGGTCATGTGATGGTCCTAAGATCGTCCTCTAAGTTATAACCAGCTCAGGACCAGCTTAGCCAGCTCATGACCAACCAAGGTCCAGCTTAAACCAGCTGCCATGCTTAAAACATACCAAACCAGCATATGCTGTTTTTTCAACGGGGAACACTGTTGAAAAAAACAGCATATGCTAGTTAGGTAGGTTTTGATGCTAGGATGCTGGTTTTAGAATCAAGTCCATTTCAAGTCTGAGACTATGTTTTTAGGAGCATGTAGACTTGGTCTGGACTTGGATGAGCTGATCTTATCTAGTCATAGAAAATGTGGTCTTGGACTCGGACTTGAGACAGGCTTGAGTGGATGATGCTGGGAAACACCCTGTACACTCTAAAAAATGCTAGGTTGAAAACAACCCGACATGGGTTATTTGGCAACCCAGCACTTATTTTGGCCCAGCTGGTTGGGTTAAATGTTTTTACCAAACATGCTGGGTTATTTTATTTAAGTCAACTATTGTTTAAAAATTATTATATTGCTGGTAGGGCTGTCAAACTATTAATCGCATACAAAATAAAAGTTTGAGTTTGCCTAATATAAGTGTGTGTGCTGTGTGTAATTATTATGTATATATAAATACACACAAATTAATGTATATTTTTAGGAGAAATATGTTATTTTTGTACAAATTATTTTAATTTATATATAATATCAATTATATAAGAATTATAATAAATACATATACTTGTAAATATTTCTTAAATATATACATGAATGTGTTTTTATTTATATATACATAATAATTACACACAGAGCACACACATATATTAGGCAAACTCAAACTTTTATTTTGTATGCGATTAATCGCGATTAATCACTTTTTACAGAAATAGTGCTATCCTAATCCTGTCCTTATGTTGCATTGTGTAAAATAATACAATTTACAGCACAGTAAAGACTTTACAAATTAAATAAAATGTATACAAACTAATCAAAAAGCCTGCGCTCTGACTGTAACTCAGCAGCTGGGTTGTTTGGTCAGAGACAGGTTTAACCCAGCGGTTGGGTAGAAAAAGTGTTAAAAATAACCCAGCAACTTAGTTACAGAAAAAACTACCTAGCACCTGGGTAAAAAATATTAAATATAACCCAATAAAATGACCCAGCAAGTTGAACCCAGCATTTGGGTTAAAAAAATAACCCAGCACCTGGGTAAAAATATTAAAAACAACCCAATAAATGACCCAATAGGCTGAGCCTAGCATTTGGGTTAAGAAAATACCCCAGCATTGGGTTAGAGTGTACCAAGAACATCTAATCCTGCTCTGTTCTTCAGCTCCAATCCAAATTAAACACACCTAAACCAGCTAATCAAGGCCTTTAGGATTACCAGAAACTTCCAGACAGGTGTGTTTAGTCAGGTTAAAGGACATTGGCCCTCCAGGAGCAGGATTGGACACTCCAGTGCTGTATGGATAGTCAGTCACACATCTAGTCTCATAATCTAATCATGGATCATGGGAGAAACCAGAACACCTGGAGGAAACCCATGCCAATACTAGAAGAACAAGCAAAATCAATGTAGAAAGCATCCAAGGCTGAAACCACCAGGACTGTACTGTATTTTCAAGTATGTAAGCAAGGAATGACAGAAAGATTATTGATGATATGACTGAAGAATTGTATATGGTTGATAAGCTTTTCATCCATCTACACACTAGCGCTCCTTTGCTACATTTTTGCCTAGTCAAAGCTACTTACCTGCATAGTATCGGGTATGGTCATTTGAATATGCAAATCTAATAATTAAGGCTGGTTTCGGGGTTTATCGTTCAATTTGTCTACTATGTAATGTAATTTTTTAGGATGAGCAATTCTTTATCAGGGAATCACCAGTCAACAAGAAATGTTTAAAAAAAAAAAAATAAACAAGCAAAACTATTCATTTTATTTCTTGTTTATTTCCACCCAACTGCATTTCTGCTAGTGTTGCAATGTACAGCTTTAGAGCCAGGAAACACACTTCAGACTTCTCCAGGTTCTCCTTTAACATCAAATCAGCTGACTCGGTTTACAAAATAATATCTTGCTGTGTCATGAAATTTAAAGCCGTGAGAAGATATTCATGAACACTTTGGAAAATGCTATGGCTTGTATGACTGCACAAAACACAACCTTCTCTTTGTCTGCAAAAAATGTTCTATGATATAGATACTATAGGTTCAGTTGGCAAACATCTTAGCAATGCCCCCAGACAGCTATTTGCTATGTAATTATTATGCATGCAAAAAAGGTCTCTAATTTGAGCTCTTTAGTTCTAATGTAGCAAAAAAACTAATTTTCTGGTTGGTCTGTATAATGTGCATTTGCAGGGACAATAAGACCGAATGAAAAGGCAAAGGTATTGTGATCCATTTTTCCAGATGGCTTCTTCTGATATTTTTCCATTGCATATCTCGCTTGAACAGCCTGTTTCAGATCACAGCACATCATGTCTGTGCAACTGAGGTCAGGACAGAATTTTGCATTTTGGATATTTTCTTGGATTTTGACTGATTCATCCTCAGCTGTGTTTCGTTCACATAATTCAGTGGTCTCCCAGTAAAATGCAAGTAGTAAAGCAACCCAAAATATGTACAAACTCTCTTCTTTTGGTCTTGGCAGTTGCTGTGATTGTGTCGGGTTTGGCAGGGCTGATCTCAGGTCAAGGCCAGGGTTGTGTACACAGGATGTTCTGTCGAAGCCAAACCTTGGTTCCTCCCATTTTTATTTCAATGGTGCCTCCTCACAAGATGGACAGGCTTTTGTGATTGCAGCAGATTCCTCAGATTCCATGCCCTCTCTGAGATTCCTCTGCGTGAGAGGCACAACACATCCTCTGTTGAATTGATGATGGGGCCGGTGGCCCGGCGTGGAATTGGGATAGAGCAGGGAAGCATATGCTGACAAAAATTCAGTGGGATCAGTCATTTAATTTGGCTTAGATCAGTGGTTCTCAACTCCAGTCCTCGGGGCCCACTGCTCCGCAAATTTTGTATGTCTCTCTTATTTACCACACCTGATTCAGTTCATCAGCACATTAGGAGAAAGATCCATGATCTGAACTGAGTGTTTCAGATTCAGAAACATACAAAATGTGCAGAGCAGTGGGCCCTGAGGACTGGAGTTGAGAACCACTGGCTTAGATGATTTATAAAAATTGTGAAATGTGATTAGTAACATTATCAGATTGCTGCGATTTAATTGATGTCATTCTCATGTCTTTCCAAACCCTTAAGACCTTCGTTCATCTTCGGAACACAAAGTAAGTTATTTTTGATGAAATCCAAGAGCTTTTTGACCCTGCATAGACAGCAACACAACTGACACATTCAAGACCCAGAAAGGTAGTAAAGACATTGTTAAAATAGTCCATCTGACTTCAGCGGTTCAACCGTAATGTTATGAAGCTACGAGAATACTTTTTGTGCACAAAGAAAACAAAAATAACAACTTTATTTAACAGTTTCTTCTCTTCCATGGAACCAGCATTCTCATGTACAACCCAAATGCATTGTGGCTTGTTTACGAGCAGAAGAATATGCATACTGTACATACAGGGTTCGTACAAGGTGCTTGAAGTAATTGAATTTGACTTTTTGAAAATGAAGGCCTGGAAAATCCTTGAAAATAGCAAAATTCCTGAAGAGGTACTTGAAAAGTGCTTAAATTATTGAAAGACAATGTATCTATGAAAAAAGTGTTTAATTTTTTATATATCTGTAATATCTTTTCACGCAAAATTCACGCAATTCAAAAAATTAAAAATTCTTTTCCCGCTTATTTCAGTTAATAAACTAAAAAAAAACCCTAATATATCAGTATAAACTAATATAATAGTACTGACAATGTTGTGTAAACATGGCTGAAGACACAAAAAGAGGAACAGACGAACTGAATCAATTGAGTGAGTCATTTATGCTGGAACTGCTAAGATTGATTCAAACCTGTGACTTCGATCATTCATTTCAAACGATTCACTAGCAAAAAAAAAAACTGATCAAAATGTTGACGTTGCTTGAAACGATTTTAGAAAGCACGTAGTGATTGGTGATACTGAGTTTTTTGAAATCTGAATCAGTTAAACCATTGCATCGCAAAATGATTCATGAAACGCTCCAACTGGATTGCGTATCGCAAATCATTTGATTTAGATTGGGACTTCACGTAACCGAATCATTTTATTTAGATCGGGACTTCGGGGCAGCTTTGCAGATCATTTGACTTAGATTGAAACTTCACGTATCGTGAATCACCTCATCCAGATCGGGACTTTGGGAGTGTGTATTGCAAATCATTTCATTTAGATTGGGACTTCGGAGCAGGTTTGCAAATCATTTGACAGATTGAAACTTCACATATCACAAATCATTTGATTCAGATCAGGACTTCGGAGTGGGTTCACAAATATTTTGCTTCACATCAGAACTTTATGGCACGGACCGCAAATCATTTGATTCAGATCGAAACTTCGGAGCAGGTTCTAAAAACAAAACAGAAAAAGAAAGTACACAAATATAAATCCCTTAAAAAAATTAACTGTGGTTTTAATTTAAAAAAGGAAGACATTGTTTAATAAGCGAAGTCTCTGATTGAATTAAAAATCAAAAAGGTAGTGCCTAAAAAATCTCTGAAAGTCCTGGAATTTCATTTTACAGTATCTGTACAAACCCTTTACATAAAACATTCTTCGTAAACATATATAGTAATACAGACAATGATGATGTTCTACGTCACAACGCCGGCACCAGCACACGCATGCGTTGTGTACTCTCATGAACATGCGTCTGACACAGTTGCAGTTGTCACATGGACTATTTTATCAATGTCCTTACTACCTTTCTGGGTCTTGAACATGTCAGTTGTGTTGCTGTCTATGCAGGCTCAGAAAGCTCTCGGATTTCTTCAAAAATATCTTAATTTGTGTTCTGACGAACGAAGGTCTTACAGGTTTGGAACGACATTAGGGTGAGTAATTAATGACTAAATTTTCATTTCTGGGTGAGCTTTCCAATTAAGTTCCTTAATGCTGTGTGGATTCTGATTTAGTGATGATGTTTTTATTGTTCACTATCTAGAAAAAAAATATTTTGCGCATTATTGTCATAGTTGTGTTGCCATTATTAAAACTTCGGATTTATAGTTCAAATTATAGTTATTATCCTTGGTGTGAACAGGCCTTAATTCTTTCCAAACAGACCGATTCAAGTCACCTAGTGAAAATTTCAGAGTATATATCACAGAAAAACGAAATATCGTACTCTCAGTTTTTTTTCAATACAGTTCAGTGATATATATTATGTAATCATATGTAGCAACACATCTGATCCACATTTACATAATCACTGTGGAAAGTCGGATTGATTTATTCAAGTGGGCAGAATGATCAGATCATGTTGTGTTGTGAATTATTTATAGATTTCAGAGTGGAGGTTAAGATGTGTCTAAAACTCAGCGGAACTATTCATCAGGGAATGTTACACCCCTCACAGAGTGATTCATCTACACGACGTCCACCCATCCTTCAGAGTGCTGCCCAAGGCAGAGCGCCGGGCTGACGGCCCTGTGATGGAGCGTGTGAGTTGTGCTGCGACTCAGGGTGGATGAAGGCGGGTGGTGTTCCGCATTGTTTCTGACAGTGGAAAGCAGGTGTGGTCCACAGGAAGTCCAGCTCTTCCTGCGCTTGAGCCCAACAGAGAGGAAATGCTGCCGTAGCGCTGTGTGTAAGAGTTAAAAAGCTGGGATTGGAGGAAGACTCTGTGGTGGTGTTTAATGTGCTTGATTGTAATAGTTCATCCTGTTTTCACTGTTACCATTGCTTGTGTTTGCAGTTGGCCATATGAACAAACCTCTTAAACTTTGGTTTGGAAAAGTATGATTTGAAAATCGATATGAATATGTCACCTACCCCAACTTAGGTTTATTGCACCCACCAGAAGAGTGAAATTGTTTCCCGTTACTATTAAGGGTGGGATTGCAAAAATGCCTGTGTTGAAATCAGTTTTTTTCATTCTATGGTTCTCTAGGCTAAATATAATCAGTGGCGCATTAAACACAAATAGTAGTTTGAAACGCTGTCCAAAAAAACTATAAAAAGACCCAACTTGCTGAACGGAGCGGAAGGGTGTTATTTTCCTGGATGACAATGCACGTGTACGTGTGCTGTGTGAGAACAGTGAGGGGCGGCTCGTAATCAGGTGACCTCATCCTGTGCACTGTCCACTTCCATCACATTCGGGACAAAGAGAAAACATCCTTCTGTCTGGGCCTATTCCTCTGACTTTATAACAACCCATGTGAAAAAGAAGTGCAGTTAAAGGGATAGCTCACCCAAAAATTAAAATTCTGTCATTAATTACTCACCCTCATGTCATTTCAAACCTGTAAGACCTTTGTTCATCTTCAGAACACAAATTAAGATATTTTTGATGAAATCCAAGAGCTTTCTGACCCTGCATAGACAAGAACCCAACAACTTGTATTGCAATGTGCACTTAGTGTATTTCCAATCTTAATAGTATATTTAAAAATTAGGGCTGTCAAACGATTAATCGCGATTAATCGCATACAAGATAAAAGTTTGAGTTTGCCTAATATATGCGTGTGTACTGTGTGTAATTATTATGAATATATAAATACACACGAGTTAATGTATATATTTAAGAGAAATATGTTATCTATGTAAAAAATATTTGTATTTATATATAATATAAATTATAGAAAAATTATAATAAATACATATACTTGTAAATATTTCTTATATATGTACCTGAATGTGTTTGTATTTATATATACATAATAATTGCACACAGTACACACACGTTTATTAGGCAAACTCAAACTTTTATTTTGTATGCGATTAATCGTTTGACAGCCCTATTAAAAATACATTGTACGTGCAGATTATTTAATATAATGGAATACATTTGAGTACACTTTTAAAGTTTTACTTTAAATCGTTGTTTTAATCTTTTGTTGTGTTTTAAAAAAGGACACTTATTTTGAAGTACTGACTAACATACTGAAGCACATATAAACATGTAAAGTACTTGATTACAATTTTACCTGTAGTGTTATTTAGTATTGTTATATATTTAACATTTTTAAATGTATACAAATATAACATGATTAATCGCAATTAATCGCATCCAAAATAAGTTTCTGTTTACACATTATATGTGTGTATACTGTGTATATTTATTATGTATATATAAATATACACCCATACAGTATATATTTTGAAAAAAAAAAAAAGTTAATATATTTGCATTAGGGCTGTCTAACGATTAATCGTGATTAATCGCATACAAAATAAAAGTTTAAGTTTGCCTAATATATGTGTGTGTACTGTGTGTAATTATTATGTATATATATAAATAAAAACACATCCATATATATATTTAAGAAATATTTACAAGTATATGTATTTATTATAATTTTTATATAATTTATATTATATATTTGTATGTGATTAATCACGATTAATCGTTTGACAGCTCTAATTTGCATGTATATATTTATAATCATATAATTGATATTATATATAAATATTTTAATATATAAACTTAACATACTTTTCTTAAATATATACATGCATGTGTGTGTATTTATATATATACAATAAATATACACAGTACACACACATGTAAACAAAAACTTTTATTTTGGGCACGATTAATTGTCAGCACGTTTGTTTAATATCAATTTAAACAATAATGCATTTTATTTTTAGTTGTAAATAGCATGCATTTAAATATGTTTTTTTTTAAAAATATGTTATTTCCATAATAAGTACTCTTTTTTTAAAGTATGCTTAAGTGTACTTTTTCACAAAGAAAAGGTTTTCAGCCGGTTGACAGTCAAATGAAAATTAGGCATTAAGTGTTCTTTTTTGTGCCTTATGCAATATAATTACGGTCATTTGGATTTGGTTAGCGGGCAGTTGCATTAACAGACAATGAGAACTAGTCTGACCAACTAGCATTTAGTCAAGAAGCAAGTATCTTACTTTTTGTGCTCAAAGCCCAGTGTACCTTTTTATGTAACTAAGTTTAAAAAAATGAGATGACCTGACCAGACTAAGCAGTTTACGTAACCGACCTTTGTTTTTAATGAGGCCTTCTTGGATTCTGAGGTAAAGGACTTCTGCTCTTTAAGATACTATGTAAGGCGATATCCTATAAGATGAAGGGCACAGATATTGAGACGCCAAACTTCCTGCATTCCAGTAGCACGTGCTTGTGTTTCATTGTGCTGATGTTGTTTTGTGCCTGTCCTGTAGGACTTGAAGCTCCAGCTTAGACCCCGGCTATGTGTCATTAAGAAAGGCCCCAATGGCTTTGGCTTTAACCTGCACAGCGAGAAAACCAGACCCGGCCAGTACATCAGAGCTATAGATGACGATTCGCCAGCACAGAGATCCGGCCTGAGGCCCAAAGATCGGTTAATAGAGGTAAGACTGTTGCAATGTGCTTTGGAATTTCATTGTCCATAAACGATACACGTGCTTTGGCCAAAATCAAATATTTTGGAGCGGTTACATAACATTTGGTGAGAAAATTCTTGGGTGTTACAATAAAACGTGATGGATTTATACTTTTCCAAGTATAGCATTATTATGACTTGGAAACACTGTTCCTGGAAGGGAAATTTGTACATTGTAGCATTTTTTTTAGCTTATCCTGTTCGGAAGAGAAAAGCAGAGACTCATGGGAGAGATGAGGGCGAGAGCTCTGGAATCAAGCACATCAACCTCGTGATATTTAAGAGAGGAGATCATTTAAAAAGGAAGCTATAAGCAAACAGAAGCAGAGCATCACTCCTCAGTAATAATATACTGCTACTGAAACTCTGTGTTTTGTGTACAGGATATCATGCCAGTCAAAAGTCTGGACACACTCCAGACTGTGACTAAATAGAAAAATGTGACTAATAAAACTTCAGGATTTCCCAACTCCTTTTGATCAAACGCTGCCATGAAAAACACATCACAGTGTAATAACCAGGGCAGTGCTAACCAAGGGTGCGTTTCCCAAAAGCAACCATGGTCGCAAGTTCCATTGTTACCAATAGAGTTCAATGGAACTAACGACCATAATTAGCTAACAATGCTTTTGGGAAACGCACCCCAGTTTCAAAGCTTGACGTGACATGACCTGTTTTAACTTTGTGTAGATTTCTGCTTTATAAACCCCTATCAGACCTTAAAATAACACCACAAGTGAATAGCATGAAAGAACGTAATAGATATCACCACCCATTTGATTACTCACAGTAGATTGAAAGGGACATCAGATGCAAAATTCACTTTTACATGGTGTTTGCATATAAATGCGTCTTGGCAGTGTGTGGACACAACCACCCTACAATGATAAAAATCCATTCGCTTCTTTTTTTAATTCACAAGAAACCTAAACAGTCTCAATTATCAAGCCATTTAGATTTTCTGAGCAGCACCACGACCGCTGACGGACTGTCCCAAATGTGACCCTGGACCACAAAACTACTCATAAGGGTCAATTTTTTTGAAATTCAGATTTATACATCATCTGAAAGCTGAATAAATAAGCTTTACATTGATGTATGTTAGAACTATTTGAAAACCTGGAATCTGAAGGCGAAAAAAAAATAAAAATACTGAGAAAACTGTCTTTAAAGTTGTTCAAATGAAGTTCTTAGCAATGCATATTACTAATCAAAAAAGTTTTGATATAATTATGGTAGGAAATTTACAAAATATCTTCATGGGACATGATCTTTACTTAATTTCCTAATGATTTTTTGCATAAAAGAAAAATCGATCATTTTGACCAATACGATGTATTGTTGTATTTAAAGAGACATGCACCAAAACAGGCCAAATCTGTTTTTGACAAGGTAAAAGGGTGTTGTTGTACACAACCACTGAGGAATTTTAACCAAAGTAGGTTGCTGACATTTCATGAAGGCCCTAAAGAATCATACCAACTTGTGGAAAAAGGGCATCCAATGTCCACTTTAAGACAATTGTTTTATGTTTTCTGAAATGTTTGCTTAAATATGGAAATTAGGCATTCTAATCTAATTACATATTTTGTGCATAATTTTCCAGAACAGAAGTCTAATTCTTGCTTTTTTGGATGTCAACTTATCAAACTATAAATCGGAAGATAATAAAAAAAAAATGAAAATCAATCAATCAATAAATAAACTACTAAGTCTTTAGTAATAAAATGTTATATAAATTTGTCAAATAATATATGAACAGTCCCCTCTGTAAAAACCTTTAGAATTGAGATAAAACTGTTATAAAGTTTGGTGTATTTAAATGTTTTAAAGAGGATATTTATTTCTCAATGCAGGAGAAAAAAACTCATTTTAAGAAAATCACCTTTAAAGATATGTATCGTAATTAAAATCTACAGATGAAAATGGATCATGTGTAATAATATTGTGTATTTTGGATGTTTTCTTTCCACTTGTCTGAAAGAAGACAAGTAATGAAAGCGAAATAGCCCAAAAACGGACCAGTGTAGGAAATAAACAATGGTTTTAGCTGTAGCATTTTGTCTTGAATTAATAAAAATGCCCTCAAATAATTCAAGAAGGCACAAAATGTCATTGAACTCCAGAATAATTCACTTCCAGAATAAAATTTCCTCATAATTTACTCCCCCATATGTCATCCAAGATGTTCATGTCCTTCTTTTTTCAGTCAAAAAGAGATCAAGGTTTTTGAGGAAAATATTCAAATATTTTTCTCCATATAGTGGTGGCCAATGGTTTAAAGGTCCAAATTGCAGTTTTAATACAGCTTCAAAGGGTTCTCCACAACCCCAGCTGAGAAATAAGGGTCTTGTCTAATGAAACAATTGGTCATTTTCTTAAAAAAATACAAATTTATATACTTTTTAACCACAAATGCTTATTTTGCACCAGCTCGACCTCACGCATTACATAATCACGTTGGAAAGGTCATGCATGACGTTTGCAGAAGTACCAACCCAGTTTACAAAGCAAACGTGCAAAGAAACTCAAACGCCCTTTACAAAAAAAGGTAAAACAACGATGTCAGACGATTTTGAAGTTGGAGGAGAATATGAGATGGAGTTTTTCGTAATTATGCAGTGTGTGAAGTCATAGACATGCATCGCAGAGCTAGTGCGAGACAAGCATTTATGGTTAAAAAGTATACACATTTTAATTTTTTTTAAAGAAAATTATCGATCGTTTGGCTAGATAAGAACCTTATTCCTCGGCTGGGATCGTGTAGAGCTCTTTGAAGCTGCATTGAAACTGCAATTTGGACCTTCAACCCATTGATCCCCATTAAAGTCCACTATATGGAGAAAAATCCTGGAGTCTTTTTCTTTAAAAAACCTTCATTTCTTTTTGACTGAAGAAAGAAAGACATGAACTTCTTGGATGACATAGGGGTGCCCAGCAAAAACAACTATAACGTTTGTGTTTATAAGAAATAAATATTAAGTAACTTACATTGTAGACACAGTATTGGCAATATTGCTCTTTTTTGTATTATATTACAAACAATAATAGTTCCAAACAGTCACAACACAGCTGTGTTTTGTTCCTGAATGATTTCAAATACGTAATAATTTTGTAGACAAAATAAATAATACCAAAAATAACAAATGAGTAGGTGTATATTTCTGTACGGTTTTCTCCGTCTTGTTCTTGAGTTTTGACGCGTCATCCGGAGCGAGAGCCACAGAAAGGCCACCAGTGAACAAGTGAAGGGAGGGAAGGAAGCAGAGGGAGGAGAGAGATGGAGGGGTCTTTGTTGTCCCAGAGGGGCCTCCAGGCCTCCTACTGCGAGCAGGGCTCTTTGTGTTGGACAGGCAGCTATTGTTCCTGCTGAGCGCACATTGTCCGTTTCCTCTCCGGGCCTTAGCTCCCCTAACAGACACACCCTCATTCCACATATAGACGCACCGAGAGACGGAGGGAGCTGTTCCCAGAGCGCCTCGCATCGCACCTTAATCTATCTGAACATGCCAGCGCTGTCCTTTCGTCTGCTTAAAGGTGTAGTTTAGTCATGAAAATGTCGCTCACACCCCATATTCTTTTCGTTGCTGTGTGAAACACAAATTGAGATGTTAGTAATGCTGTCAAACTCTACTATAACAGTGAGCTCCTGTATTTTTCAAGTCTGGCTTGTCTTTCTTAAAGTTTGGCAGCATGAATCACTGCATTCCTTGTGTTTCAAAGAGGAAAGAAAATGTGAGGTCAGAAAAACCAAAGATTGAGTAAGGAAAGCTTAAGAGTGAGTAAGGAATGACGCCGTTTCCATTTTTGGGTGTACTTTTCCTTTAAATGCCACCTGAAGTGCAGTCTGCATCGACTTTTATCATTTATTTATGTTTAATAAATCAATGTTTATGAATATTTAATGTTAAATTTTAAATAATAAATATTTCAAGTCACAATTTTTTTCAGATTTGCCCTTGACATTCCTCTCTATTCAGTTCACACAAAAGTTTCTCGTGTTTTTTTTGGTGAACGTGTAACGCTTCAGTGTTTGTGAATTAAAGACACAGGATATCCTTTCCTCGGACAGCAGGAAAGGAGACTGATAATATTGAAAAATGAATCCTTGCTTTGATAAACACTTTCTTTGTTGGAACAATGAAGATGTGAATAATGTGCCTAAAAATAGACGTCAGGGTAACACCAAAAAAGTGACCATTTGCCTTCATTTGAGTATGAGTAGTTGTTAATTAAAATAATGAAATCTCAATTGCAGACTATTTTCAATGTGGTATGTTGCATACTGTATACAATGCATACTATATAATGTCTGTATACATAGAATATGTGGATATACAAAGGAGCACATTGTACACAGTATCCCACAGTGCAGTGCAAACTTCCATTTCCTGTATTATGAAGTAGACACAAACATGGAGATTAACTGTATTTATTTTTTTATGATAACAATTCCACTCACTGACTTAAAGCCAACATAAAAACTTCATTCTCAAGCTATTTTTCTTGAGCCAGGTGGTTGTTGGGGAGGGTATGGGAAATTTAGGGGCTTAGTGACATTGTTTTAGTGGATTATTTCAAATATTAAGCAATAATTCTAATATTTAATTTTTTCTTTGGGCTAATATGTGTTGACTAATTGTGCAACTGGATTCATTTTGATTTGATGTTGACATTACATATGCATTATAATGACCTAAACAATAGAATACAATAGCCACCCTATTTTTAACATAAGAATGGCTGTGGTCATTTGTGACTTGAATGTGTCATTCACTTCCAGTTATTTTAGCTGTACAAAAATAGTCCATTATGCTACTTAATATTGGAAACTGCTATTTGCTATTATTTTAAGTTATATTGTTATAAAATGCTTGTTTGTAGCACAAATAATTGTACTGTTATTTCTTTGTAACTTCTAGTTCTTGCACATTCACAGAAAACAGCCTATTCCACTTTCTATAATAAGGTGGATAGTATACTACTGTTTACTACTGTATACTCAGTATACTGTAAGCAATATGCTATAATCCAGTCATTTTTTAACACTTAAAGGCATAGTTCAACATTAAAACATTGACATTTTTCTTTCATGTTGTTCTAAACCCTGAAAATTAGACTTTGAAATGTCTTATGAGATATTCTGTCATCATTTTTGTCCATTCAGTGAAAGTCCACACAACCAAAATGTTCAGCGTGAATCGAGTGCTTTTACCCATGTCTTCTGAAGAGACATGGTCGCTTTATGTATGTGCACTGATCAATATTTATATGTGAATGAAAGCCTAAAGTAATTCAGTTAATACTATTCATACTGTATAAACTGAATTTGTCTTGGATTAAACCAGTCTTAAAGGGACAGTTCACCCAAAAATTTAGGACTGCCCCCTAACAGTTGACTAACCGTTAGTCGACAGGAAAGTTTTATTAGTCACATAATCGCAGAAAAAAAAATCCACAGGAAGTGGCGAAGTCACGCAGTCTGTAATGGACAGATCGTTAATGGCTGGTCTATGTGGTAATATAGACTCACATCGGGCAGGACATCCATACGCTCACCTATCATTCATCGACCTCAAATATGGCTTTTCATCTGAAAGATGTATGTAGTAGCAACTTTACATGGCTGCTCAATCTAATATTAACCTAGAAAAATGTGCGCTATTGAGTGTGCAAGCTAAATAGTAGCGCATTTACTGCATGACAGACGGAGGCACCGGTGCGGTCACTTGCTCTTAAAATACTATTTTATGGTCCTACAGAGTAAAACATCTTTCAAATCTGTAAAAACTCTACATTTATTTGTGTGCACTCACAATAACAATGAAACATTGTGCTTTTGTAAAATAATGAAAGCAAACAGGATGCGCTTTCTGCCGTCTCGGTCTCTGTGAACTTGAGTGCGAAACTTCGAAACTCCATGTATACTTGCCTTACAGACATGAAAAATGTATCTATAGAGAGCGAAATGTCTGCTTTCAAATGTCTACCAATTCAAATAGAAAACAAATATTCTTAGATTATGTAATCAGTATGAAACATGCATACAGGCGCATCACTACTGTGGAGATGACAAGTCAGTGTCGCCGACTTCATCTCTTAAACGGAAAACAAAGAAACAACTAGTTTATCAATAAAGTACTAAAACGTTAATGCAGTGTCATTTATAATTACATTTATAATTATGTGCTTATTAGGCTACGTAGGCAATTAAAGGCTCATTATTATGACTTATTTTTAATAAACCTGCGACTAATAGTCGACTAATGCTTAATATGAATGACTACTAGTTGACCAGAAAAATCTTTAGTCAAGGGCAGCCCTACAAAAACTACCCCATGATTTACTCACCCTCAAGCCAGCCTAGGTGTATATGACTTTCTTCTTTCAGATGAATGCAATCAAAGTTATATTAAAAAGTATCCTGGCTCTTCCAAGCTTTATAATGGCAGTGAATGGGTGTTGAGAGTTTGAAGCTCAATAAAGTGCATCCATCCATCATAAAAAGTACTCCACATGGCTCCCGTGGGTTAATAAAGGCCTTCTGAAGCAAATCAATGTGTTTGTGTAAGAAAAAAAAACATATTTAAAATGTAACTGATGGTCATGCAGAATATGTGCTTTATAAGTACTAATAAATAGCCAATATGTTATGAATAGGTATGCTAATAAGCAACTAGTTAATAGTGAGAATTGTTCCCAATCTAAAGTTTTACCCAAAACCTAATAAAAATGACAGAAAGCAAACTAAAGCACTTGATTCATATGGTTTACATTTACCTTTTTATTAACTTTTTAATGCATCAACATTATGGTGGAATAGACTTTCAATGGATGGACAGAAATCTCTCAGGTTTCATAAAAAGTCTTGAATCGGGGTTTGGAACGACATGAGGGTGAGTAAACGATGACAGAATTTTCTTTTTTTAGGTGAACTATGGCTTTACGTGTGAGTCACTTAGTCCTGCGTGTGTCTCAGAGTGTCTGCATGTGTTTTCAGATGTGTCATTGTTTGTTCTCAGGTCAACGGGGTTTTGGTAGAGGGGAAGCCGCATGCTGAGGTGGTGGCCATTATTAAAGTCGGGGGTGACAAGACATCACTCTTGGTCGTAGATCCAGACACAGATGCTTTCTTCAAGAAGTGTCGAGTGACGCCCACTGCAGAACACCTCACAGGTACAAGTTCAAGAAGTTCAACTATCTGTTTTGTGAAAGATTTCAGGTTTCCAGCAGCTGTAACTCTCACGCTGCCTCTAGGTGGCGTCTGACACAGAGTCATTGTTTGCCAGGGGTCACTCAGGCATGCGTGACGGCTTTCACTCTGGTCTCTCTCATTGCACTGGTTTTGGGTTTCCTATTACGCAATTTAGTTTGTCCGTCTCGTTGTGTCACTCAGTGCCAAGGATCTCCAGTGAAAGCGCAGTGCCAACAGCAGCCATGGAAACCAAGAGTGTGTGTGTGTGTGTTTATATTTGATAAAACAAGATTAGTCATGAGTGAGTGGAGACACAATGTTTACTCATTTTATTTACCGAGCAAGCATTTGGCGTCAGCACTAGTGGAAACTTTTTTCACAGCTGCTATCGCTGATATCACATTTTATATGAATGCTTTTAGGCTTCTCAGGTGTTGCTGTTCTCACTATTTTATACAGTTTTCTGCCAGAATCACTCTTTTTATCTGCAGTTGGATATGAATAGTTCTTTCAGTTCACGGTCAGGCTGTGAGATTAGCTGTCACACCCTTTATTAAACTGACAGAAAACTGGGAACACTGTCCTGGGACCTGTTAATGCAGTGTTTCATTTAGTCATCGTAAAGTCATAGTTCACCCAAAAAATTAAAATTCTGTTATTAATTACTCACCCCCATGTCGTTCCAAACCTGTAATACCTTCGTTCATCTTCAAAACACAAATTAAGATATTTTTGATGAAATCCCGAGAGCTTTCTGACCCTGCATAGACAGCAATGCAACTGACGTTCAAGGCCAAGAAAGGTAGTAAGGACAACGTTAAAGTAGTCCGTGTGACATCAGTGATTCAGCTACCAGAATGCTAACAACTTAAATAACAACTTTATTCAACAATTTCTTCTCCTCCCTGTGAGTTTTGGAAGTTTAAACTGACAAGGCTTTTTAAACGCATGCAAATAATAGAAATAATTGTCAGAAAGAATAGATTTCTGAGGAAAATATTACAGGATTTTTCTCCATATAGTGGACTTCAATGGGGGTCAACGGGTTGAAGGTCCGAATTGCAGTTTCAGTGCAGCTTCAAATGGCTCTACACGATCCCAGCTGAGGAATAAGGGTCTTTTTTGAGCTAGTGCAAGACGACCATTTGTGGGAAAAAAAGTATAGAAATTTGTATTTTTTTTTAGAAAATGACCGATTGTTTCACTAGATAAGACCCTTATTCCTCAGCTGGGATCATGTAGAGTCCTTTGAAGCTGCATTGATTGTAATTTGGACCTTCAACACGTGGATCCCCATTGAAGTCCACTATATGAAGAAAAATCCTGGAATGTTTTCATCAAAAACCTTAATTGCTTTTCGACTTTCTTGGAAGAAAGAAAGGCATAAACATCTTGCATGACATGGGAGTGAGTAAATTGTCAGGAATTTTTTTATTCTGGAAGTGAACTAATCGTTTAATGTGTGTATTGTGTAATGTTATGCAGTATAGTACCATACTGCAGTGTTACTGATACACTGAATAAACAGCAATCATAAAATATACTTCCATAGACAGACACTGGAATGTCATGCACTTTCCAAACTAATGCATAACTTTTCATTATATATATATATACGTATAAAACACTATTGCATGAAGGGAAGGTTATTTTCATTTTAAATAAAATCCCAAATACAGATTTTCCTTTCTATCAGCCAGTGTTGATTCTGAAACAAAGAAAATGCCCATGATCTGCCTCGAGGATCTGTTTGTGAGCCGGACTAGACTTATTCATTCGCTTTTTTTTTGTTGTTGTTGTTCTTTTGCACTTTAAAGTTGCAAATGAAATGAAATGTCTGCAGAAATGTAAAAGTAAAATATCAATTATGGTGTTAAAAAAATGTAGTGAAGTAAAAGTAAACATCAAAAAATATTCCAAAAATACTAGAAGTAGAAATAAAAGAAAAACTGTACTTCAAGTGCAATAGCCACGTATTCAGAGGTGAATTTAGGAAAAGGCTGCTGGGAATTGGGATCAGTCTCATATCACTGTACCAGAAGGTTTAAACACTCAGCAGGAGCCGGATTCCTTACAGTCATTGCCCAGGTTTACTGATCTCTTCTGAGAGCGGCTGGCAGGAACCAGTGTTGTACCAAATTTGACCCCTAGGAGTAGCTGTTGGTGATACTGATCAAGCAAACAGACCTTCATGATTATCATAGATTTCGTATAGTTTGTAAATATTATATTGACTATACCATAGTAACATTCTGTTACGTGTTTTTGTTTTTTTACATTCCATACCATTCAAACATTTGATGTCAGTAAGATTTTTAAACGTTTTTAAACGAAAGCATTTTATGCTCACTAAGGCTGCAATCATTTGATTAAAAGCACAATATGTAAGATTTTTTTGATTAAAATATCCAAAAACCACTAGAACAGTGTTATATATTTTGCTGACTTGTGTACTTACATTATCCCAAATGTTCTGAAGAATCCAGGGAAATAAGTAATTTTGACTAGTGTAACGGACCGTGTCATGCGTCGCCTGCCAGTGATGTCATACATCCTCGATTTTCCGGTTTTATTCTGTAGAAAACATGGAAACCCCAAACAGACTTTAATATTTTATGCATTTTATTAGACAGGTGATGAACGCACAGAGTAGCATTATGACACAACTTTCAACACACTCAAATGTATCTAGTATGATAAAACAGCGCTGCTTTTTCTTACATATGCATGACCGGAAGAAGCAGAAGCTGTGGCATAATAAAAGCTCTGCTGCTTTCGAGCCATGTATCGCGCTCGTCCTTCACTAGCAATCGCTCCAGCGTCCTCGTTTTGCTTCCATGACTTTCAGCCACACCCTGCTTCATACTACAGTGACCTTTAATACATTAGCTCATCCATGGACATGATTTCTACCCGAGTCCCGACGGATTGCATTGGTTGTGGAGATGAAGACTACAACTCCCATGATTCCACACTCAATCATGACATCATCAGACTACACCTTTGTTTATTGTTTGTTTTGAATATGCGCCCTCCAGCGGCGAAAACTTACATATTGTGCCTTTAAAATACAGTGAAACTGTAATATTGCGAAATATTATTACAGTTTAAAATAACTGTTTTCTATTGGATGTATATTATAAGTAATTTATTAGTGTGATGCAAAGCTGAGTTTTCAGCATCATTACTCCAGTCTTCAGTGTGACATGATCCTTCAGAACTCAGTCTAATATACTGATTTGCTGCTCAGCAAACATTTCTTATTGTTATCATTGTGGAAAACAGTATTTTAGTATTCTTTTATAAAAGGAAAGTTCAAAACAAAATTTATTTTTAAATTATTTTAAATTGAGTGAGCATTGTTTGTGCAATGCCTGTCACCAGAATGGCAGAGTATTCTGAGTTTTTGTTTTGTTTTTTAAAATGCGTGTCTCTCCAGGAAGGGATTTTTAAATGTGTAAAATGAAACTGTGAATGCTGTACTATTATTTTTAGCGGCAGGCACAATTCATAAATACTGAACAAACAAACACTCACACAGCAGGGAATGAGAGCCTAAATAACAAGCGTTCCAGTTCTTCATAAACCTGAGGAGTTTCTGGAGACACAGACTCCTGTAGATCACACACTAGACAGAAAAAGCTTTTTCAGCCAATTAAATTGTTTCAGTCAATTTATTCTTTAAGACAGATTCAGTCAAACTGGCCATTTTAAATATAGCAAAATGACATACTACTCCTACTGTCTCTGCAGTGTATAGTATATATACTGCAGTATATAGTAAGTTTAGTATACTTTTGCCATAATTTGAATTAATATCAGCCATCTATTTTAACATCAATATGAACATAATATGCTTATGGATGCCAGATGGATGCTAGTTATATGACAACAATTTAGCATATTACTGTTTTTTACAGAACTTCTTTTATTTCTCATACTACATTCACAGACGTATAGGCAGAATGTGTACTGTGCAGTATTCAGTAAGTAGTAAGCTGGGATTCTATTTTCTACACAGCTGTACGTTCAGCTGTTTTCTCTTCATACACACACTCTTCTGCCTGTCACCCAGATTTGGAAGCAGCATTTGTGTGGTTTCCAAGGTGCCGGTCTGGAGTGGCTCTCAGATTGCCGTATTGGGACTGAAGGGCGTTTGAAGTGTCCAAACAGCCAGTGATGTGTGTGTTTTGTGCCGATCAGGGGCCAGATGGATCTGTGCAGTGCTGAGAGTTATCATATCTTCCCTGCAGTTTTATGCCACTCAAATAGTGCTCAGACGGTCGTAGAAAGATAGAAATTCAGACACAAGAAGACGGTAAGAGTGTTGGGATTATTTTTCAGCTCTGTTATCTGCCTTACCAGATTTTTGTGCTTTTTTTTCACTAAAAACTCTGTAGAAGGACATCAGAATAGTTCATTTTGTTGGAACCGATGGAAAAGTAATCCATATTTTTTCATAATCCAGTCAATTGCATTGAATTCTGCGTTAAAGCAGCAAGTTGTGGCGTTTCTTGGTAACCATAAACAATCTGCAGTTACACTGCGCTTCCACTGGTCACAGCTTGTGACCTTTCAAAACTAAATAGTTTCTGACTATAATTTTGACTTGTCCTTCAGTGTATAAACAAATGGCTTTATTTACAGTATAAGACTTAGAGTTGTAGCCCAGCAGGCAACTGTGCAGCACCATAAATAAATGTTTAAAGCATGAAACTGTCATGCTGTTTGGAAAAAGTATAGCAGTAACACACTGTATATGTTTGCATGAGACTCATGTGTGACAAAACTGCTTATTGTACTAAACCTGCATATCCAGTATCCAGAAGGAAACACAATGCATTAAGAGCCGGGGGGTGAAAACTTTTGGAATTTGAAGATCAGGGTTCATTTAACTTATTGTGTCTTCTGGGAAACATGTATTTTCTATAGCTTCTGAAGGGCAGAACTAAATAAAAAAATCTGATAAAAGTTGATATTTAGGGCAAAATAAGAAAAATTAACACATCTTCATTCTGTTCAAAAGTTTTCACCCCCGGCTCTTAATGCATCATGTTTCCTTCTGGAGCATCAGTGAGCATTTGAACCTTCTGTAATAGTTGCATATGAGTCCCTCAGTTGTCCTCAGTGTGAAAAGATGGATCTCACAGTCATTCAGTCATAGTTGGAAAGGGTTCAAATACACAAAAATGCTGAAAAAACAAAGAATTTGTGGGACCTGAAGGATTTTTCTGAAGAACAGTGGGCAGTTTAACTGTTCAGGACAAACAAGGACTCATGAACAACTATCACTAAACAAAAATAAAACACAGCTGTGGATTATTCAGGTAACAACACAGTATTAAGAATCAAGTGTATGTAAACTTTTGAACAGGGTCATTTTTATAAATTATTATTATTTTCTCTTGTGGACTGTATGTAAACATATTTTATGTAAAATGTCTTATTCAGGTCAGTGCTAAATAAAAAATAACATGCATTTTGTATGATCTCTCTTATTTTGGTAAAATAATTAACAGATTCTGCAAGGGGTATGAAAACTTTTGACCTCAGCTGTCTGTATACTTCTTTTTCCCAAGCAAGTCTCTGCCAATCTCCACATACATTCTTCGTCTCTCATGTCAGTTCATTTGTTAATGTGTAATCCACTATGAAGGCCTCTAGATTTTGTTCCCTACGGTATTGCGGGGGTTGATGGCAGACATGCAAGTACCATGGCTCTCACCGTGGTGATGATGGTCATCTGAATAATAAATGAAGCACATACCTGTGGTACAGTATGTAACAGAGTCGACATCTGCTCACTGCAACCTGAGATGGAGTGAATGTCATACTAGCTATTCTCTAGGGGTCTGGAAGTGTCTTGTTTAATCTTTGCTTCCTCGCTGTCTCTGATGAGGAGCATTGTTGGAGAGTCAGTGTTGGAGAATGTGTCTCATCTGAAGGATGCAGATCTACTAGGTTTGATCTGTGACTGACCTGTTCTGCTTCTCTCTGCCCGCAGGACCGCTGCCTGAACCTGTGGTCAACGGAGATATGGAGGACAAGGTAAGACAAGAGATCAAATTATAGAATACTAGCATGTTTAAGGAACGGTTCAGCCACTTATTTAAATTTTGTCATCATTCACTCACCCTCAAGTTGTTCCAAACCTGTGTGAGTTTCTTTCATCTGTTCACAAAGGAAGATATTTAGAAGAATGTTGGTGGTAGTATGGAAAAAGTGTCAACTGTTTGGTTACCAACATTCTTCAAAAATATCTCCTTTTGCATTTGACAGAAGAAAGAAACTCATACAGGTCTGAAACAACTTGAGTGTGAGTAAATGATGACAGAACATTTTTGGGTGAACTGTCATATCAATGCATTCCAGTAACATGTTTCAAGTATAGATGAATAAAGATCAAATGTGGTAATTACAAATCTGCTAAACAATATAGAGGAAGTTATAAAGTATTATAACTATAATTGCTATAGAAGTGAGTCAAAGGACATGAAAAGCTCACAGTTTCTATTTTGTCTTCTTATAATTGCGGTTATTCTGACACAATGCCTAGCATAATGAGCTATATTACAAAGTGGAGGAATGGTTTATTGTGTTTTGTATTATTGCATGTAATTATTTATTGAGCAATGGTGTTTGATCATGCAATGAAATGCAACTGGACTGGTATTTCCAAACGTGAAATACTTGTTTATCGAGGTAGCATAAACAAAGTTTAAAAGATTAGCTCCAGAATTAAAACTTCCTGATAATTTACTCACACCAATGTCATCCAAGATGGTCATGTCTTTCTTTCTTCAGTAGAAAAGAAATTAGGGTTTTTGAAGAAAACATTCCAGGATTTTTGGATTCTCCACATAGTGGACTTCAATGGGGATCAAAGGGTTGAAGGTCCAAATTGCAGTTTCAGTGCAGCTTCAAAGGGCTCTACATGATCCCAGCTGAGAAATGAGGGTCTTATCTAGTGAAACGATTGGTCATTTTCAATAAAACCGAAAAAAAAAAAAATACACATTTAAATACCTTTTAACCACAAATGCTCATCTTAATGCACTGCATAATCACGTTGCACAGGTCACGTGTTGTTAGTTCTTCATCTGTGTACTTCGGTTCAAAAAGGTAGGGTAGAGTGAAAAACTCCATCTCATTTTCTCCTCCAACTTCAAAATCTTCCGACATCGTTGTTTTATGTTTTTTGTAAAGGGCAATTGAATTTCTTTGCATGTTCGCTTTGTAAACACTAGGTCGGTACTTCCGCCTATGTCACATGTAATCTTTCCAACGTGACTACGGTCAAAATATGGTTTGTTTGCAATTATTAAATATCAATAGTTTTACAGCTGAGGTCAAAAGTTTACATACACCTTGGAGAATCTGCAAAATGTTAATTATTTTACCAAAATAAGAGAAATCATACAAAATTCATGTTATTTTTTATTTAGTACTGACCCAAATAAGATATCTCACATAAAAGTTCTTTACATATAGTCCACAAGAGATTTATAATAATTTATAAAAAATGACCCCATTCAAAAGTTTACATACACTTGATTCTCTGATGGTTCTTTGATACTGTCCCTTAATGAGTCCCTTGTTTGTCCTGAACAGTTAAACTGCCCGCTGTCTGCCAATGACTGCATGATTTTGAGATCCATCATTTCACATTGAGGACAACTGAGGGACTCATATGCAGCTATTACAGAAGGTTCAAACATTCACTGATGCTCCAGAACGAAAAATGATGCATTAAGAGCCAGGGGCTGAAAACCTTTGAACAGAATGAAGATGTGTTCATTTTTCTTATTTTGCCTAAATATCACTTTTTTTTTTTCATTTAGTACTGCCCTTCAGAAGCTACAGAAGTTACTTACATGATTCCTAGAAGATAAAATAAGTAAAATTTACCCTGATCCTTAAATTCCAAAAGTTTTCACCCCCCGGCTCTTAATGAATTGTGTTTCCTTCTGGAGCATCAGTGAGTGTTTGAACCTTCTGTAATAGCTGCATATGAGTCCCTCAGTTGTCCTCATTGTGAAAAGATGGGTCTCAAAATCATACAGTCATTGTTGGAAAGAGTTCAAATACACAAAAATGCTGAAAAGCCAAACAATTTGTGGGACCTGAAGGATTTTTCTGAAGAACAGCGGGCAGTTTAACTGTTCAGGACAAACAAGGGACTCATGAACAACTATCACTAAACAAAAATAAAACACAGCTGTGGATCATTCAGGTAACAACACAGTATTAAGAATCAAGTGTATGTAAACTTTTGAACAGGGTCATTTTTATAAATTCAACTATTATTTTCTCTTGTGGAGTATATGTAAACGTCTTTTATGTGAAGTATGCTATTTAGGTAAGTACTAAATAAAAATAACATGCATTTTGTATGATCCATCTTATTTTGGTGAAATAATTAACATTTTGTAAATTCTGCAAACTTTTTTACTGCAGCTGTAGTAAAAAAACAAAGTTCTTGAATTAGATATTTTGAATCAAATTGGCTACAAATTAAATGTAAAGTAAAACAAAACAAAACAGAAAAAAATCACAGTTTTAAGACGTTTCATCAAAGAGAGTACATGGATACTGAGATTTTTTTTCTCAGTATTCAGCTGTGTGCCCTTTGCAGTTGGGTTTGATTTGTTATTCATGTGCTCTTTCCCAAGTAAATACAGCAACTTGAGTTGGTTGTGTTGACCTGTGCCTGAACTTGGGTTCTCACAGCAGAAAAAAAAAAAAAAAACACTACATCAGGTTTCTCAGAGGTCACTGGAAACCTTTGCATGTTTTGATATTAGCCTGTTATTGAAATATTAGCATATTGCAGTGTTTAGAGAAGTCAGCCCTCTTGACAGATATGGAGGGAAGTCTGTGGCTGTATTATACACAATTATTTCTGATTATGCCAATGACAAAAGGTCACTGCATGAAAGAGGCCCATTAGAGGCTGAAGACCAATGTTTATTCAGAATTTGACAGGATTAAATACTATCAGGTTTGAATGTTTTTAGTCAGGTTTTTTCAAAAAGGCCTCTGTTGTTAATTTAACTACACTAACTAATTTTCCTCCATGACACATATGTGCAATATTTCTCACAGTATGACACCACAATGAAACATAAGGAGCACAATCATGATGTATCCGTACATTCTTGTGGCAGGCATAGTTTTACTGTGAGACAGAGACACGCCTGCGCTGTTTAACTGTAATATGCAAGACATACAGACAAAAAATCTATATTTTTAACATAATTATGAGGCAAAATATAACCAGCATAATATGGCCATGGCTGGTGAGACTTATTTACAGCTACTTCCTGAATTCACCTTAATGTTTGCGCTCATCACGCTGGAGTTGACATGGATGGATCAGGTGTCATGCATCTTCTCCGGTCACCCGCTCACTGCTTGAGTTCGTAAGTTTAGAGTCTGTGTCTCCAGAAGAGAAAGAAGCTGGGGACGGTTTCTCTAAAGAGGATTGTGGGGGAAAGTAAGACGGAAACAGTACGATTCTTCAGCCGCTGGCTAATGGTTGACGTGTCAGATGGTGTCAGATGTAGCTGGCAGGAGGGAATAAGGGGGCGCTGTCACCTGTCAGAGGAGCAGTATTGATGCCCGGCTAATGCTGCCCACTCGTACAGTTAATGAAGCTCTGTCTCCAGGAGCCTGAGGCCCACACACTGCAGCTGACACACTGCACTTTACCAGCTCAAGTCTGACCCCTAGTGAACAAAGTGAAGCAGTGAGTCAGTGAGAGATTCATAGTATGGTGATCTGACTTTTGTCTGTCTGCTGTTCAGGTTAATGGAAATGTGGCCAAAGAGGTGGAGCTGAAGGACTCCAAGTTATCAATCAGTCCGTCCCCATCCAACGCATCCTCCAATGCCTCCCTCACGACTCCGCCCACTGGGACTCCGCCCCCTGAGGTGAGACTGACCTATGATGATTAGAATATGCAAATTTTTTACATAAGCAGAAAACCCAGGTGACCTACTAGTACAGTATACTTGAGAGCACACTGCATACTTGGTATTCAATTCCACAATGCAGTCCTCAAAATGAACTTTTCAAGTTTTTTGTCATTTCCCGTGTGACAAATGAAGTAAAAGGAATATCAGACGTGGTTTTTAATGCCTTTTTGTTGACATCTTTGGCCCTTTCAGATATTTTTACTCAAAAAATAAATAAAAATGCAAAGATGTGCCACTCACAAAATCAAACATAATGTATTATACTTACAAATAAAGAAGAATACTTCAAGTAAATTTAAGTTCAGTTATATTTTCCAAATATACTTTATGTACTAAGAATGCTACTATCAGTGTACTAGTAGTATACTTGTAAGTGTACTATCCCAGGTGAAAAAGTGCACTAAAATACACTTTATTTCAGTACACTTAGTGCACTTCCATAATGTACTGAAAGTACTGTTTTCACTCAATAATTTTATGCTCAATATACTAAAAAATATGATTTAGTACTTCTTAAGGACATCTAAGTGTACTCAACTGTGCTATTTTGAGACATCAAAATTATGAACTAAAATGTGCTTTTAACATACTATCTCTAAATTAAAAAAAGTACTTGTAGTACACTTGAACCCATCTTTCATACACTTTTAAATATACTCATCATACATAGATAATACATTTATTAATTATTTAAAATAAGGATAATATATAATAAAAATATACAAAATGTATTTATAATGAATTGCTATGTTAATATTGCCTTTATCTGACTACACTTAAGTGTTAGTGTAATTAGTGCATTTATATTAAATGTTAAACTTAAGAGTCACAGTTGGAAAAATGTACTTGTAAGTAGTTCATTATATTTTTAATAAAATCAATTTAATTTAAATTTAGGATTAATATGTAAAAGTCTTTTTAAAGCATTCAAAGCACACTTTTAAGAAATACACTAATAAAACTCTGTATATTTTTGTGATAGTATACTTTATTTCAATGTACTAAACATAAATGTAAGTATTAGTGGTATTTAGTTTTACTTTTTCAAGTGCACTGAAGTAATACTGAGGTAGAAATATACTTTTAATCAGCATATTTATAGTGTATTACTTTTACAGTTTTATTTTTCCAAAAAAAGTAAGAATGTACTATAAATGTACCTACTTGTTTTTTTTAAGTATTTTTTAATAAAAAGGATTGCAATATACAAGTCTACTAAGATTGAAGAAATTTTTAACTCAATCAAAGCACACTTTTAAGAAATGCATGAATAAAACTATATATAACTATATAAAATGTATATTTTTGTGGTATACTTTAAGTATTAGTATTCAGTTTTTTTAAGTGTACTGAAGTACCACTGAGGTAGCAATATACTTTTAATTAGTGTATTTATAGCGTATAACACATTTTTAGCACAAAAAAATAAGAGTGTACTACAGTTGTACTTGCTTGTATTTAAGTATTTTTAGTGCACTTTTTTGTTTATCAGCCAAGTATACTCTATTTTTACCTGGCCTACTTTTTAGTTTATAAAAGTATACTTTTACTTTTTTGTGTGTATTTTGTTAACAAAAGTAAACTTTGAGTACACAATAAGTATTTATTTTGTATTGCAACTATACTGTGGACTATAGTACAAGTGAACTTATAGGTACTGTTAATTTAGCAGCTATAAGTATTTTTTTAAGTGAATTACTAGTGTAAGTTTTTATATTGCAAGTACACTTGTACACACTTGAATAAACATTTTTTTGCAGGAGCAAACATAATGAGATTGTGTGACAACATTCTAGCTTACTACCATACCATATCATTGCATACTCTTTCACAAAAAAATAATAATCTGTATACAGTTTATAATGTGTACTATGTAGCAGGTAGCTGGTATTTCATTTCAAACACAACATAACATACAGTATTTTCTGCAAGTAGCTTAATGAACATCAACCTTAAAAACATCTAACAATATCTGTTAGAAAATAATTTCTGACTAAATCTTCATAAGTGTTTTTTATTGAGAATACCGTATGTTTTTTTACATTTACTTGAGCATATGCTTGTTGTAGGCTCTGTATGTGTCCAATTTAGGTTATTTCATGTGTTTATGTTTGTTTTTCCTCCTCTCAGACTGTGGAGCCGTCCATTATAGATGCCATCCCAGAGCTCAATCTGTCCCTCCAGCAGGTGAAAGAGCGCGCTCACCAGAAACGCTCCAGTAAGAAAGCTCCACCCATGGACTGGAACAAGAAAAATGAGCTCTTCAGTAACCTATAGACCTCCGGTCATGTGTCCACCCATTCATCCATCCATCAGCTCTGTTTAAGACTTGAAGAAACAGAGCTGATCTTATAATGAGGTTAAAGTCATCAATAAAGTAGGCTCAATATGATGTATGTCCAGTGTGTATACATATATACACACTGATTTCTATGTATTCAGAATTATGTATTTGAATTACTAACAAATTCTATTAGATGACATCAGCTACAGAGTAAATGGAATGTAACATTCTACAACTGTGATGTATTACAGTCATTGGCTGTGTTCAGAATGGAGTACTAACTCACTGTAATATTACTGCTCACTGAATACTGTGCATTACACACTGTATACTGCGTACTGTTTTAGAATTTAGTAAAATGGTAGTAGAAGTGTTATGCTATGTGTTATGCATACAGTGGTATGCTATACTGTTGTCACACAACCAATACTTTGCATGTTTAATTTAATGAGCAGCATCCAGATATCATGTTGAGAATAAAGTTTATTTTGTATTCAATTTTGTGTAAATATATTTTTTAGGGTTTGGCAGTGAAACAATAGGTAGAAACACACACAGTTCCAGTTCATTAGCAAATGGAAAGCCAAGGCACACTGCATTGTGGGATACAGTACTTCAGCAACTTGTGCACACTATACATAGTAATATTACATTAGTATGCTATTCTGAACAGAGCCATTGTACTTAATCCAGCATATCTGACATTGAGCATATGTGATTCTGCTGTGTGTGTTCAAGGAGTTTTGGTTCTAGTTTGATTTCTGACTGATTTTTTTAAGCCGCTCTCAGTCTCATTTCTCTACCTGCTGAGAATCATTTCATTGTTTTATAATGAAGGACCAAATGAAGAGTAGATAGAAGTGAATCCTGAACTCCTGACTCTCAGCCAATGAGTGTGCTTGATCATTTTGAATGACTGAAGGACTGAGCACACACTGAAATCTAACCTGCAATTTAGCATTTTCTATTAAGTACAATATTAAATAAAAAAGGGATTTTTTACTATTGTCCTGAGATGTTTGGAGCCCACTGTAAATTTCTCTTAGTGTATCATGATCTATGTTCTAATCACTGAGGTTTTCACCTGCTATTTGTTTTTGTTTTTCTATGTAGTAGTGTTGACATGCCATTACATAATCTGCACTTCTGATCACTGCAGTGTCATGTCCTGTATGTGTGCACTTGTGAATGTTATTTCTATTTGTAACAATACATTTTGCTTAGAAAAAAATATTTTCATTGACAAATTCCTAAGCTTTTGCAGTTGTTGCAAAATTACTGAATTTCTGTAATGCTTCGTGCATATAACCAGGGCCTAAAACTAACCTTCTGCCACACCTGCCAATGGCCGGTGACATAAAATTTGCCGGCCAAAATTTTTTACCAGCCATGAAAGTCTTTTTGCAAAAAAGAACTCTTTTTTTTGTCTCTGTTAAAGGAGAAGTCCACTTCCAGAACAAAAATTTACAGATAATGTACTCACCCCCTTGTCATCCAAGATGTTCATGTCTTTTCTTCTTCAGCCGTAAAGCAATTATGTTTTTTGAGTTAAATATAATGGGCTGCTATGGTGCCTATTTTGAACTTCCAAAATGCAGTTTAAATGCAGCTTCAGACGATCCCAAATGTGGTTGTAAACGATCCCAGCTGAGGAAGAAGGGTCTTATCTAGCGAAACGATCGGTTATTTTCATTAAAAAAATACAATTTAAATACTTTTTAATCTCAAACACTCGTCTTGCCTTTCTCTCCCTGAACTCTGTGTATTCTGACTCAAGACAGTTAGGGTGTGTTGAAAAACTCCAATCGTATTTTCTCCCTCAACTTCAAAAATCATTTCAAAATCATCCTACATCACTGCAGAAGTACAGACCCAGTCTTTGCAAAGTGAACATGCAAAGAAGATCAAACACCCTTAACAAAAAAGGTAAAGCAGCGATATAAGACGATTTTGAAGTTGAGGGAGAACATGAGATGGGAGTTTTTCGACATACGTTAACTGTCATGAACTGGAACAAAAATTCAAGATTCAAAATTCAAAATCGGGGCACCATAGCAGTCCATTATGTGGAGAAAAATCCTGAATTGTTTCCCTCGAAAAACAATTTCTTTATGGCTGAAGAAAGAAAGACATGAACATCTTGGATCACAAGGGGTGAATACATTATCTGTCAATTTTTGTTCTGGAAGTGAACTTTTCCTTTAAATGCATTTTCCCTCAAATTTACCTATTAATTATAGCCATTCAACATTACAGTACAATTGAAAGCCATTATTTTTAACATTTAAATGTATAACAATTTTTAATTTAAGTGATTTTAAAACAAACTTCACATAAACTATACATTGTATATGCATAAAATATACAGATTAATCTTTAATCTCTAATTTTTAACCTTTATAAGTTAATCAGCGACTAGAGCAGTTGAGTGATTTCTCTTTGTCTATTGTTCTTTGATTTCCATCAATGACAGACTTCAGCAGGTTTCACTTTAAAATCAGTGCTGTCTCTTTAAAACCTGATGCACATGACACGGATCTGACACATATCTAATGTTCTCACAACTCGGTCATTTAAGACTTTATAACTCATTTAAGACTATGTTTACGAGGTAACTCGCCAAAACCGTGCATTTTGATATAATTGTGTGTGCTTTCATCCGTTAAAGCGCTACTGGTGCGCTGTTTGAAGCAGTTCAGTGTATGCATACAGCCAAATGCACAAACCTTTCGAACTACCTAATTGCACCGCTTAGGCGCCGTAACCCCAAGTATGTGTTGCCACGTTCTTGGGTTATGAAGAATAAAGAAGGTAAAAGGTAATCTTCTGAAATGAAGCAGCGATATTTTCTCAGCTAAAAGTTATTAGGACCATATCTAGAGACAAGCTGGCCATCACACTGCTTATCAGCCTGTTTGTATCCTATTATTTGATTCGGCCATATATGGGTCACAAATTATTCCAAGAAGTCAAAGGCCTCACTGGGTTCACTGGATGACACACGCTCTGCTTTACCCTCTTCAGCCTTTACCACCATAATTAGCTTCTCTTCACCAAAGCTGATCCAAAGTGTCTTTTGGATGAGTTCTTTCAGCTTCTTTAGTTTCATCTCACTCACTTGCAGTTTTTTCTATACTAGCCTTTTGCTGCTCGTTCAACACAGAAACATCTGCATCCAGCTTCACTTCGGCAATGTACTGGGCATCCACATCATCATGAGCTTCCATGACTTTTCTGGCCTCAATTGTGAGTTTTTTTTGCAACTGTCTCTGAGCTCTTCTTTAGGCAATATTGTTCTGGTTTCTCAGTCTCCACAGCCTGGGTTTTCACTGTCAAGGAATCCTCACTGTTTTGCAAGGTTTTCAGTGTGCAGAACTCTCCCACTTGAAAAGCCAGCCCAAAAGAATTGAAATGGATTTCACTCATTACCACATTTTAGCTCTCCTTTTCCCTATATTTTGAAAGTTTGGTGCAGTGTTCATTCAGTCAGTCAATCAGGGGAAAAAACCTTTAAACACAAATACAAACACCACTTTAAGAGCAAGCACAAGTAGATCACAATCAAATACAAAACAGGAAGTAGACCTTCATCCACAACCCAAGACTAATACTAAGTGCTAAAATTAAGCTCTACAGCAAATACTATTTTGAAATATGTACAGTAACTAAAGCATCCAAATAAATACAATCACTACCAGAAATTCAGCCCATTAAATGCTCAAATGATGACAAATGAAATAAAACAATGTCCAAATACACCCTTAAAATGGTACAATATACAATAAACAAAAAAATCCAATTTCATACAAGAGAAAAGTATGAAAGCTCACTGGTCCGTGTAGGCTTTGATTCTCCTATTCGGAATGAAATAATGAGAAATGAAAAGACTGCTTGTTTATTCATTTTATATGAACAAACAAAAAATTTTGCTTTGAATTTTCATGTGTGTGGTGATTTCTTAAGTGTGTTGTAACTGGAACTGAACTCTGCAGAACATGATTCTCCAGGTTCAGGACTGGTTAAATAGGAATGCACCGATACCACTTTTTCCAGTACTCACCCGATACCGATACTTTTATTTTTGGTACTTGCCAATTCCGAGGACCAATACCGATATTTTTTTAATTTAACCAGTAAATTTGTAAAATATTTGGTACAGAAACTAAAATAATATGTATAATGTTAGTTGGTTGAATTCTTTTATTAAACAGAAACAGTCAAACCAAAATTTATTCAGATACCTTTTCTCACATTATCAGACAACATTTTTCACATTATCACATTATCATAAACTGTGTCCTGCACCCACTAGTAAAAGAAAAAAAAAAATCAAACATTAGATGGTGTATGTCTGGTGTCTGAATAATTTTTGGTTTGACTATATGAGGAGTTCAGATGCAAAACCAGCTAAATCCATCTGACGTATTTCTTTAAAAAATGCATTTTTATCAGGCTCCGATGTATAGGTTTCTATGTAAATACCGGTACTTCTGATTGGGCTGAGGCTGGTATTTTAGCGATTTTGAAGAAAAAGTATTTGATGGACGTATAATATGTGTCCAGAGTGTTCACTCAGTATCATTATCTCATTTTTGACCGAGATGTCATTTACCTGGTTTTGCATCTGAACTCTTCATATATCCCTTAGTTATTTTTATTTTTACACTTAATTATGCCCGATAAAATGTGTTTTGTTACTTTCACTGTTCAATTCTTTTTTTTTTTTTTTTTTGCTCTATGGTACATCTATAATTTAATAGCATTAAACTGCTCCGCTCCAGCAGCTCAGTACTTTAATCACGAGTTTTGTTGTAATAATTCTCTCTCTCTCTCTCTCTCTCTCTCTCTCTCTCTCTCTCTCTCTCTCTCTCTCTCTCTCTCTCTCTCTCTCTGCCGTTAAATAACTTGTGCGTTGCTTTACTCACTTGTTTTGGACATATCCGGCCGAACTACAAACTTTCCAGTGATGTCAGGGCGAGATCTTATCTCGACAAGCCCGCACGTCTTCACCTCCGCGCGCTAAATCCACTCTGCGTGCATCAGCTCGCGGGCACCAGCTATACAGGCGTTAATACTGAATGTTTAACATTATATTACTTGCATACATATACTTAGTAGACATGACATTCTTAATCTCTAATGACTCCATTCTGCTGTCTGTTGTTCTGTTGTCAGTGTTTCTTTGCCTGAATACGCACTTGTCACATGCTGTGTGGTATGGGCGTTTGGTATCGGGGCATTTTAACGAGTACGAGTACGAGTACAGGAGCTCAGTATCGGGCCCGATACCGATTGGGAGGAGCCAATCAAAGTTTGCCACAATTTAAAGGGGACTCGATCATGAATTCGTGTACAGTTTATGGAGCTAATCGTAAAATTTTAGGGGGGGCTGTGCAGTCATTTTGCACAGTCATTTTGCCCATGGCTATGTTCATTATTACATCGAACAACAGAACACCTCAGTCACTTAGGAGACATTCTTGTCTTTCCCTGCACTGGAGTTGACACAATAGTGGACAGTTTACAGCTCACTCAGGGCTGGTCTAAGGTAAGACGGCCATGTCAATCAACTATTGTGGGAGCGGCCTGTCTGTGTGACGTGTCACAGCCAAGAATCTGAGAATGGCTTGACTTGAGAAAGGGGTAATGATTCATAGGGATTAAAATAAACAACAACACTGGGTGGATTTTTTATCATTATAGTGTGGATGTGTACACACACTGCCAACACACATTTATGTTCAAACAACATATAAAAGTGAATTTTGCATTTGATGACCCCTTTAAATACTGTTCTTGCAAGGACGTTGCAGACGATGATGAATGCTTGCACTGTTTTCTGCAGTCATCTGCATGTCATCAACATACTGCACTACACAAGCAGTAGCTGGTAAATCTGTAATGGTGGATAGAGTTTAGTGCACAGCAGCAGAGAAAACAGCCAGAGAGTCTATGTAACCCTGTGCAAGGCATGTCCAGCGATATTGTCTGCCTTTAAAACAAAATGTGAAAAGTGGTTGTATTCGCAGGTGTACAGGAATGGAGAAGAAAGCAGCACACAAGGCAATTACAGTCAAAAATTTGTCATGGAACTGAATACATAATAGTTTGTACATCAGGCACCACGGGTGCTAGAGGTACAATTAAAGAATTGATCATGTGGAAATCTTAAGCCTCCAACAATCCTCACAGGATTAACTGGTGTGTTATAAGGCGAGTGAGTTTGTATGAGGACACCCTGTTTAAAAAAATGGTCAATGACTGGCTGAATACCAGCTTTCTTTTTTGGTGAAAGTGGGTACTGTTTGACATAAACTGGTGAATTGGTCTTGAATTTTGCCTTATATGGTTCCACAGCCATTAAACCAGTATTATCTTTAAATTTTGACTACAAAAATGGATCAACTTTGGATAGGTCGGGTTTGAACTCTCATTTGACTTCCTTGTACTGGATGTAACTCCCAGCTCTACACTACACTCTTAAAAATAAAGATGCTTCATGATGCCATAGAAGAACCTTTTTTGTCTAAATGGTTCCATAAAGAACCTTTAACATCTGAAGAACCTTTCTGTTTCACAAAAGGTTCTTTGTGGTGAAAGAAAGTTCTTCAGATTATAAAGAGGTAAGAAAGAGATGGTTCTTTAAAGAACCTTTCACTGAATGGTTCTTTGTGGAACCAAAAATGGTTCTTGTATTGCATCGTTTGAAAAACCTTTTGAAGCACCTTTATTTTTAAGAGTGTACCTTTAAGATTAGGAAGTGCCTCTACAGACAGTTGCAGGTCTGAGGCGAATGGAGAGGCAAACACGTTCATTAAAAGTAATTTCCATTCCTAGTTTTTCCATAATGTTGTGGTCTAATGATGGCAAATTTGTAAAAGAATGGATTTCATCCTGAAACCTTAACCTTCAAAAGGTGGAGTAATAGAACATTCAATATCCCAAATATTGACATAGAATATACAATTTGATTAGTAATTGGGCCACAATAAAAGTAACACAAATAAATTGTGTTATTTGTGTCTAAGACACATTATGCATAACTTCCTGTTATATAGTGGGTACAAATACACCCAAATACACCGGAAGCATCTAGCTCTTTGACTCTTTTAGTTTTGTTTCTTTTGTGTGTTCTTTTAAACACTGCATCATCACCAAACACTCTGAAGTTTGGCATAATAGTTTATACCTTAATGTTTTGCAGTTTAATAAATACATCACGTCCTGCTGTAATTCAGAAATGTATTCTGTTTTATTTTAGCAAAAAAACATCAGCATCCATACACTTTCACATTGATCACATGCATGTTTGATCAAAATAGCAAATTATTTAATAATCGATTTCGTGTTTTGGTTAAATTTAATTTATTTAATCTTTTTTTTTTTTTTTTTTTTTTTTGGACATACTAGAGTCTTTCTAGAGTCATCAACTACAAAAACAAAGTAAGCAAAGTAATTTCTTTAAATGCTTATAAGAATGAAAAGATTTCACATTTATGTTGAGGACATTTGTATATTAAAACAGATCAGATGAAGTAAGACAAATCTGAGTATGTACGTGTTGAAAAGAGTTTTGCTGTTTTTAGGCTAATTGTTGTTGTTTTGTTTTTCCTTGACTTTGTCCACAATCAGTTTCACACCCATTCCCACTCCAGCTACACCTGCAGCTCCAACTGCAACAGGAACAATAAGAGGAATAGCCACAGCGGCTTCTGTTACTCCCAGGACGACACCTCCTACTACTGCTGCTCCCGTTCCTAACGCAGATCCAACACCTAATGCCACATCTTTTAACTTTTCGTTTCTCTCTTCTCTCTTAATCTTTTTTTGAGCATCTTCAAACATCTTGTTGGTGTAATGATTTCTTCCATTTTCCTCGATCATTCTGTCAATCTTCTTCAGCAGCTCTGTGACTTGAGAGCGGTTGCTTATGTCGTTATTGTTGAATGCGTGATATCTTCCACCGCAGCTGTCTTTCAGTTTCAGCAGAGGCTCAGATTTTGCTATATACTGCTGCAAAGATTTACCTCTCAGTTGATCTGCTCTGGTGAACAGGATGATGGTGTAGTGCACGGCACCTTCTCCGAAGTTTTGCTTAATCTGTTCCACTGTGTTCATCTCCTCCGCTGTGAATCTCGCATCTAGACTGATGACCAGCAGGAACGCATGAGGACCAGGAACAGACAACTCAACACACTGCTCCAAATGTGTCTTCATGTCTTTTCTAGTCAGCGATCCACAAAACCCTGGCATGTCAACCACACAGACTCTTCTCCCTCCGTCCTGCACAAAACCACTCCTGCAATCTGTTGTAACCCCCACAGGTGAGGCCTCAGACTCAAACACTTCCTGTCTCAGAATTGTGTTTCCTGTCGCACTCTTGCCTGTTCCAGTCTTCCCCACCAGAATAATCCTTATGTCATCGGTCTCTGCAAATTAAGAAATATAATTCAAACAGCATTTGTTCCTTAACAGGAGTCATACATGTGGTAAATATGGTGCTGGTAAATCCTCTTTTTCTGTTAAGTTTGCAGACATTTCCTTTTTACCCTAAAACACAAACATAATGAAATGTGTGATTCAAATTACAAAAAAAAAAAAAAAGAAATAAAGCAATATTAGCAATTATTGTACTACACTGAATGTTGTTTTAAAATACAAATGAAATCTGCCAGGTGACAAAGGGGCAAATTCACCAACAATAAATTGCACCATTTTTTCCTTTGTTTATGTCGATTCGCTTCAGGAATTATGTAGATCAGGATATTCACCGATACGTCTAGTAAATGAAGTAAGTTTTTAAAAATAAATGAATAGGTCTGGACTAAAAATCAGCAGAATGTAACTGATCCAGTTACACTTTAATGCATTTCTTGTCACGTAATCTGTGAAATTAGTCAGGTTACACTCATCCCATAAAAATGGCTGTTTAGTGAATATGCCCCAATATGTCTTCTCTCTAAATCATCCAGAAAAGGTAATCACATCTTGAGCTATTCAGTGAATCATTTATTAATAGCCAGTCTACATCCTAATAAAACAAATAAATGGCTGTACAGAGTACATATATTGTTGTAAATACTGTATTGTACAATGGCAGCATGACTGTGACATATTTAAAAATCTACTCACGGTTTAAGAAATTTGAGCGAAATGACTCTCCGGTGTAATCATTTTGTAGTAATGGCTCTGTGGGGGGAAGAAAAAAGTTGAATGATCATGCTCACTATATAACTACTAAAGAAGCCATTTGAAATAATAAGTCTCTTACCGTTTTCACTCATTTGTGATCTTGTTTTTTGTACCACTTGTGTTACTTGTGTCTAAGGCAGTTAATTGCACCACTTGTGGTATTTGTGTCTAAGGCAGATAATTGCACTTTTCCACTCTTCCTGTTTTACAGTGGGTGCAAACACAGCGGAAGCATCTAGCTCTCTGACTCTTACAGAACTAATCTACAGTTTTCTTCATAAAACCAGAAGTAGTAAATCTGATAAGAGGGTAGTTATTTAATATTATATTTAAGTCATTTGAAAATAAGTAATCACTTACCGTTTTCACTCATCCGTGATCTTGTTTCTTTTGCCACTTGTGTTATTTGTGTCTGAGGCACATTAAGCATAACTTCCTGTTTTACAAAAGTAAATATGATAAGTTGAGCATGTTGCAGTTTCATGTTATTCAGACAATATTAATGAATAGGACATTGGTAGTATCAGCTGTAGGCAATTTTGAAATCATTTTTGTGACAGATCTTATCTGGTCGCTACCCTCCCTTCATAGAAGGTTTTTAACTGATTATAAAAGGTGTTATTTTCTGTTGAAGGACATTTCATCAACCAAAAATGAAAATTCTGTCATTAATTACTCATCCTTATGTAGTTCCAAACCCATAAAACCTACATAGTCAAACATAAATTAAAATATTTTTGATGAGAGCTTTCTGACCCTCTACAGTCAGCCATGCAACTTACACATTAAGCTCCAAAACAATAGGAAAGACATTATTAAATGTATCCATGTGACTTCAGTGGTTTAAGCTCACTTTTATAAAGCAACGTGAGTGCTTTGTTTGTACATAAAAACAAAATTTACTATTTTATTTATTAAAATATTATTTAAACACATGTGTCGTGGTCTGAAGCTCTCATCGGTCTGATGGTGTTTATGCTACAAAAATGGTAAAGTGATGTGCCTGGAGAACTTGTAACACTGATTCCAGGTATCCTGAGAGGATTGTATTTTATTATTCAATGCTTATTTTCTGGTTGTTATACTCTCGTTAAGTTACAGTTTTCATCTGCTCAAGCAGAACGTTAATGTCATCTCGTGCTCCAGCAAGGTATCTCTGGCTAAAACTAGCTAAGGTTAGTGAGTCCATGCTAACGTATACTCATGCTAACTGTTCTCATGTCATATACACAGTGTAGATCAAAAACAAAGGTCTACATTTCAGTGCCTCTCCATATTAAACTGGTCGAATGTAAATTCATTTAATTTTCATTCAAGTGTTGATCCTGGATGAATGTATGACTGAACAATAGAGAACAATACAGAAAGAGCATGAGCTAATACCTCACCTGCCTGTAGCCATATAGTAATTCTGAAGACCTTCATTAGCTTGTTCAGGTGTGTTTGATTAGGATTGAAGCTCAACTCTGCAAGACCGAACCTACCCCTGACCTGCTATATTTGCCAGAATCTGCTAAATAGTACACTAAAATGGAGAGGTGCATGATAGACTGTGTATCATTGTTCAGGTAAAGACAATTCATTGTTGATTCAGTTCTGTTCAGTGTGTTAAATTAATTAATTATGAAATGAGTTCAATTCAATATAGCATTGTTTATTAGTATGAATCCTTATTAACAAGCCTTTGTAAAAAGAACAGGTAGCACATTTATTTGTAAATTAACAACCTCGGCAGCTGTGTGGAATTAATGTTCACTGTTTGTCATGTGACAACACTTTAGCATATTGCTCTGAACAATTTGTTGCTTATTGTATACTGTTTCACACACTATTCTTTAAAAAATAGTAGACAGTATGCACTGTGTATTTGGCAGTAAGCAAGTATGGCATTTCGAACACAACTCGTGTGTCATTTTAAGGTTTTAAATCCAGTCTGCTAGTCTGATCACAATTCCTGTTCCGTTTTGTGGTCCAAGCAGGGTTGCCAGGTTTTCATAAAAATCCTCAAAAGTAGCCCAAAACTAGCCCAATCGCGTTTCGAGGGGGTTCCGCTGTAAAAAATCGTGACTGGGGGTTCCCTGGTAAAGTCCTATTTCAGGGGCTAAATATGATGTTATTGTGGTCGCTTCAACCCGCGTACATTAAAAACAACCTGTGGCAACAGTGGTGAAGTAGCCCATTTCCGCAGGAAAACCAAAGACTTGGCGACACTGGGTCCAAGTGTCACTCAAATGCCCCGCCCTCCAGGTCAGGGAAACCCTTTCCAATGCAAGTTAAATATTAATTATTAAGTAATATTAAGTAATTAAGTAATTAGATGCTACATATAATTTGGTAGTAATTTGCTCCCTATGTGAAAAGGAACATGATACATATGGAATTACTATTGTGCCAATTAAAATGAATGTACAATTTCAAGAAACGTATGAAAATAGAAATTAAATCAGAATAAAATGGCTTTGAAACTGGAAAAAAAAATAAATTGCAGACAAATTCTTTGACTTCGTTGCAAGTTTTGCAACTCTTTTCTCCTCTTTCATTCGCTGATCTGTACTTACAAATGCGATTCCAGAGTTCAGAGTTTTCCTTTACGCTTCTAAAGCAGGGTTGCCAACTTTGAAGTTCAGCTTGGAGTGAGATTTTTTTTTTTTTTTGGAGTGGGGGGGACCACTAAACCATGCAAAATTCAGTGGTCAAGTAAGCAGGTATGACCTTCAATATTCTAGATGCATGTATATTTAGTAAAGAGCCATACAAGTACCTAGTGGGTACCATGGCATTCCATTTTTTATTTTATTTTTTTTGACCACAAAATGACTAATTTGCCTCTGCAATGGAATTTAAAACCCTCTATTTAAACTTAAATACTACACTAATTTTAATATAAGTAACATATATTAAGCCATTAATGGACCATAATTATTGGACAAATAGTATTTAGTACTAAAATATTAATATATTAATATTAATATACCTTAAAATATTAAATGAATATTAGTGAACTAAAATATAGAACATTTATTTAACATTTATTTAAAATAGTTACACTGTATGGTCACATTATAAGTAAGCAATACCTGAGGGTTAAATACAAGAAAACCATATTAACCCTTATAAAAATGAACCATGGTTTTGTTGTAGTAAAAGTGTAGTAACCATGTTTTTTTTTGGCACATTGACTACCATTTGTATAACCATAGTTTTTCTACAAATACCATGGTTAAACTATGGTTAGTGTAGCAAGACCATGGTTAATTTGTGGTTACCACAGTTTAACTATAGTAACCATGGTTTTGGTTTTATTAAAACCATATCATTTTTCATAAGGGTTGCCTCTCCATCACTCTCCAGAATAAAATTACACTGTAAACATCATCGATGTAAAAATCAATTCATAATATGCTGTAATGTTAACCAAAAATTGATGCAAATACCTGTATAGTGAAGCTGCCGTCTCTATCCTACTTGAACACATTCAAATACACTGTCAACGTTGGTTTGTTTGGAGAGTCTCGTGAATCACGTGACCGCGTGGCGGCGACGCCGGCGAGATCAAAGCTTGTCGCGGCTCTGTTTTTCAATGGCTCTGGCATTAACAGAAGCGCTACATTTTACGATTTTTTACGACATAACGTGCAAAACGGTCAAAACGGTATTTATCGTTGGAATTTAGTATTAAAACTTACAACATTTGAAAGCTGTTTAAAATCGCAAGCAGGGTTGCCAATTTGGCGTGAGATTTACAAGGGCAGAGTGAGAGCATGAGACAGAGCCTGAAAGCGTGTGCCTCACGCCATAAGCGTGAAAGGTGGCAACCCTGTTCTGAAATTTTTGGTCGCCATTCTGGCACAAATCTCTCATGGGGGCGGGGCTAGCAGTGGTGTTTTCTCATTGGCTACTGAGTTTTTGATTGACAGATTCTTGACCTGGAAGTGAAGGCTTTATCTTCGCCGGTGTGGACGTGAGCGTCTCTTAGCGGCTTCCTATTTAATTTTAATGATGTAAAATGATATGTAAAGATGTGTTATATTATTATTTCAGGATTTATCTGCTGCTACACTACTTTGTTGTCTTGATTTAGCACAATCATTATAGGCTGATTATCTACATACAGTTACAGTTTTCAGTTCCTTTTTACCGTGCTTTTTTCTGTGTCCAAATTTGACTGTAATAATAATAATAATAATAATAATAATAATAATAATAATAATGCAAACATTGTCACTTCAGATGAACATTTCGGGGGGAAAACAAACTAAATTTACCTAAATAATAATGCCTAAATATATCCAAATGCAAAACTTAATACATACAATAATTTTAACTGAAAACAGTTTCCAGCAGCTAGGGTATACATATATATACACACACTGTTGTGTGACCATTAGATGACTGTATATATATAATAATTATAATGTGTATTTATTAGTTTTAAATATTTTAAGTTTAAAATGTGTCATGGGAGTTCAAAGCAGTTTGTACTGTTAGACTATAATACATGTTCTTTCTCAATTTCCAGGGAGCGGAGCAGCTTTTCCATAAACAAAATTCTGATTCTGACCCAGAGGATGCAGTGGTAGTACCAGAGATCCATTGCCCCCATCAGACAAGAATCTTACTTTGACTGGGATCTTGATCTTCAGACACCTGATATTACGCAAATATTTTAATTTCTTTGGCGCTCTTGATTAAAACGAACAAAGTTCACAAGTACACAAGAGGTTGCACTTTATTCTTATTAGTCTATCCCAAATGCATATTACTTTCTTTCTACTGGACAGGTAAACACAAATTAATATTTTTAAGCAAATAATCCATCTCTGTGAGTCCTAAAGATGCTTTAAAAACCACACAAAGTGACCGTGACAGCAATCCATCTGACCCTTAGTGGCTGAATGAGTGTCTTTTGAAGTGAAACAACAGATAAGAAAAACTTTTGACTATTAACAATGGCTTCCGATCAACTGTCATACATGCATGGGTTACAATTCACTTTTGTTATGTGTATTGTCAGAGTTGGATTACTTTCTTAAAGGGGTCATCGGATGCCCATTTTCCACAAGTTGATATGATTCTTTAGGGTCTTAATGAAAAATCTATAATATACTTTGGTTAAAAATTCTCAATGGTAGTGTAAAACAACACCCTTTTTACCTTGCCAAAATCAGCTCTGCAAAAACCATCTCATTCTGGTTGAGGTCGCTTTAAATGAGCTCTGCTCGCCCCGCCCCTCTCTTCTCTCTGTGGAGTGACGAGCCTGTTTACTTTAGCTGCATTTAGCGCGTTTAGCCGCTAAACTTGCTAACTAGCACATTATTAGGAAAGGCGATCGCAAAGATTCATAAAAAAAACCTTATCCTCACTTCTGCTGTAAGTGAAGCTGGATCATGAATGATTTGCGCGAACATAGACGCATTTATGTAGAACGGGAGGTGCATTCCCTTCACAAACAAACGTAATCCACTGCATCTTCAGCGGCTCAGATGTCGGGAGTAAATGACGACCACTTTGTTCATTATTACATCCAGCAACACAACACCTCACTCACTCAATCACTCAATCAGAGATATTCTTGTCTAACTTACATCCCTGCTCCGGCATTGAAACAAAGAGGGAGGACTGTGACAGCTGGTTTGTGGTAAAATGCTCATGTCAATCAACTATCGTGGGAGCGGCCTCTGTTGGTGTGACGTCACAACGACAGACATCGATTTGAAAAAGGGAATATTATTTTTACAAATTAATTAAAAACCACTGCATGGATTTTTATCATTATAGGGTAGATTTGTACATACACTGCCAACACACATTAATGTTCAGACAACATGAAAAAGTGAACTTAGCATCCGATGACCCCTTTAAAAATCATTGTGTTTACATCAAGAAAATCATATACATCTGGAATGGCATGAAGGTGAATGAATGAGAGAATTTTCATTTTGGGGGTGTGGATTATCCCTGTAAAGACTGATATTGCACTCCATTACATAACACATTAACTGTTTTGTAACTTATATTGCAACAGGAACTGTTGAAAGGATCATTGCACATATGAAAACGGTTTACAACATATAATGAATTTTAAACACATTCTATATAGCATGTTCTTGTGTAATTTGTATGGTAATGTAAATTATGAGAATACTGTGCATTACATGTATACTTGACTCTTCTGTAGTTGCATCATGTACTAAGACAGCTTTTCATTTTCCGCCAGTCTTAGTACACGATGCAACTACAGAAGAGTCAAGTTTTAAATTGAAAAATCAAAACTCTTTAATCATTTTATAGTGAGATGCTAATGGTCTAATCGGATTCAATGATTTATGCTAAGCTATGGCAAAAGTGCTACCACCAGACCTGGTGATCGGCTGAATGGATTCAAAAACGGTAAAACACATCTGTATAACTCTAGGGGAGTTGGAAAATGAGCCTATTTAAAAAAAAAAAGTGTGAGAGTGTTTCTTTAACAAGAGACTTTGCGCATTGCATTTATATTCTGCTGTTCTGTGGCCACGGATTTGCGGGTCTTGTTTTTATCTCCTACAGATGACTTGCAGAACCCTGTACATTATGCTATTAAATTAGTTTTAATCGTTTAACGACCACAGTGTCTTGTCTCTATTGGCAACGCACCATTTGTGTGGATTGCAAGTGACGTCGCAGGTAGCTGATCGTGCAAGTGGGGATTGCGAGTGTAATTTAGTTTCTTTTTTCTTGTCTTTTACTGCCTGGCTACTGTTGTAAAATGTTGAGAGATTCAATTAAAAAAAATAAATAAATAAAAAAAAGTAAAAATAAAATAGACTGCAAGTGACGTCACTTCCGGAAGTGCAGTTGTCTGAGAGTGCAGGTCTGAGAGAGCAGGTGCATGTCTGCAGCCAGACCCTTCTCAAAATTTCAGAAGCATAAACGAAAATTCTGGAATCGCGTTTGTAAGTACACATCGGCGAATGAAAGAGGAGAAAAGAGTTGCAAAACTTGCAGTGTGCTAAAAACAAAGTAAAAGATTTTGTCTGCAATTCTTTTTTTTTTTTTTTTTTTTTTTTTTCCCCAGTTTCAAAGACATTTTATTCAGATTCGGTTTATATTTTCATACGTTTCTTGAAATTGTACATTTTAATTGGCACGAAAGTAATTCCATAGATACGCTAGTAGGGTAGTGTTGTTTGGTGACGCAAAGCACAAAAATTTGTTAAAGGACTGTACTTTAAAGAAGGATTGACAGAGATGAAACCGAGCGAAAAAAACTGGTACAGCATACACAAGGTGGAAAGATTTGAAACTGGGTCGAAAAGAGAAAATGCCCAAGTTTGGACAGGTAGGTGAATGAATTCCTTTCTAAAACGGGTAAAACTAGTAGCTAAAGAACCGCTGAATGCATCATAAATGTCATACTTTTACATAGCCTTTGGTAAGTAAACACAAAGCACTATTGCACCCATAATCAAGATGAAGACATATGTAATAACCTGCATGTGAAGTTTGGTGAATTTTTTTCACCTTTTCATAAAGTTAGTGTCGTCTTGACATATTCAGCAATGCTATTTGAACATAATTTAGTTAGATTTTTTTTTTTTTTTTTTTTTTTTTTTTTTTTTGCATTTTTAAAGAGCTTAAACCAAAAATTCTATTACACTGATTTAGCCATAAACCTGTAATCATAAATTGGTTGTTTTATTAAGTTTATAGCAGAAAAAGTACCGGACAGAGCAGCTGTGCTGATTGAAGCCAACACCTTAAAACAAACACCATGAACATCTATAAGCCTAAACGCTGATTTGAGGATGTGGATTAAATGTGACCGTGGACCACAAAACCATATTACAGTCATAAGGGTCAATTTTTACATCATACATCATATGAAAGCTGAATAAATAAGCTTTCTATTGACATATGGGATGTTAGTATAGGACAATATTCGGCCGAGATATAACTAATTGAAAAAATGGAATCTGAGGGTGTAAAAAATCAAGATATTCAGAAAATCGACTTAAAAGTTGTCCAAATGTAGTTCTTAATAATGAATATTACTAATCAAAAATTAAGTTTTGATATATTTACAGTAGGAATTTTACAAAATACCTTCATGGAACATGATCTTTACTTAATATCCTAATGATTTTTGGCATAAAAGAAAAAAAAATCAATAATTTTGACCCATACAATGTATTTTTGGCTATTGCTTTATACCCCAGCGACTTAAGACTGGTTTTGTGGTCCAGGCTCACAAATTACAATCAGCAGATTAACCCATCAGATATATAATGAGTAGATGATATACTCGAAAAGACAAGACTCTTTCTTTTCCTTAATAAAACTAATACTTTTCAAATGCTTGTCTTTCCCAAATCTATAACCCACATATCAAAAGTGAGCACTGCGTCAGTATTTAATAAAATCAGATGTCTTGCATGTAACATGCTAAGGGATATCGCTTGTGCATCATACTTGTTCAGATCCACTGGTGCCACCAAGCTAAACAATGCCACGATATGATCCGCCTTTGTAACTCTGTTAAATACACCCTTAAAAAATGAATACAAACAATAAGTTCCAGAAGTTGTTGAGATTGTGACATGTGAGGAACTGATGGCCAAGGGTCCCCTCTGCAAGACATAAGGGTAATATCTCTGAAGAAAATTTTGGCAAACCTTTTTGGGGAAAACAAGTCTGTGAACAACTGTAATCAAGCATTTACTGAACTACTCTAAATATTTTCAATGCATGATTCCTCTTCCCAACAATGTTCAAATAATTGGTTTTACCAGCCAGCCTATCCAAATCTGTATGCTGAACTTCCTGCTCAAAATGTAAAATTTGTTCTCAAAAATGTCTTATTTGTAGATAATGAAAAAAAAAAAAATAGGTTACCAATTTTTATCTTTGAGATGAGAGATTCAATACAACGAAAACAGCAGCAGCTATGGGCAACAGGTGACTGGCAGCTTCATCATGACAATGTGCCCGCCCATGCATCACATATCATAGAGTTTTTTGGCGAAAGATCAATTCACCAAGGTGACCCATCCTTCCTACAGCTTAGATTTGGCACCCTGTGACTGCTGGCTTTTACCAGAACTAAAGTAACCTTGGAAAGGGAAGAAATTTCCCACCGAAAATGAGATTCAGGAGAATACGATGAGGCAGCTGATGGTGACTCCAACAAAAGGTTTTGTAGAGTGTTTTGAGCAGTGGAAGAGACACTAGGAGATCTGTGTGAGGTTGTACTTTGAAGGGGACTGAGGCGTCATTGTCCTGTGCACAATAATATTATATCTTGAGGGCGTGAGCGGCCATCCAGCGCTCATGAACCCATCCGAGAGAAGCCTCAACTCAGCCAGATCTTCTGGAATTTGCCACTGGCTCTGATGTCTCTATACTGGTTAAACATGAGATATAATTCGTTTTGGGCAAATCTAATAGGCAGTCTTTGGTCTCATTAATATATTATTTGTTCCAGAGCAAATCATTTTGGCAAAATCTCATCATGTTTATGTAAATTCAATGCTGCATATCAGAGCACTGCTTGTGTATCTTTACATTTGACTGAACTGCCTAGTAACTTTTTTGATGGCTGTTGTTGTTTATTAAATATTATTTAATAAATAATATTTTATATAAATAATAGTGGTATTTAATACTGTATTTTATATAAATAATAGAAGTATTTAATACTGGTTAGTATTGAGAAACAGTGTGTGTGTCCGTGATGGTGATTTTAGTTACATTGTTCCACCATGAGATGGTGACAAGAGACTGTTTTTACGAGTCAGCAGTATTTTACGTTGAAAAAATGAATGCTGTCATAAGGGGAAGTTATTTTTAGTTTCAGTACTAAAGTTAGCTTTATGCAGCAAACAAATGCACTGAGCAGCGCTGTCATCACAAATCACCCTTAACAGATGAAAGGATGTCAGCGTTACAACAAACATGACAATCCGTGTATCATTCGTCCATTCGTTTTTTGATTTAATATTGAAAGAAGAAACATGAGAAAACTTTTTCGTTTTTTCATTTTTTTCCAGAAAAACGAAAAACAAGAATTCAGCTTGATTTTTCGCTTTTCCTTCAGGGGTGGAAAAATGAATAAACAGCTTGAATATTCGATTTCTACACGTGGGGGGAACGAAACGCCCCTTTCTGCTGATTGGTCAGCCGAAGATCAAACCATGCCCCGTCAGTTCTTCTGCAGTTTCGCGCAGAATAATAGTCCTCCGCTGCTGCAGTTGAACGGATAATTAACGCGTTTATTGCAACTACATTTAATCTTTTTCTCATCAAAGAACCACACTAACGATGGCTCGACAAAACCAGTACCGGGGCAAGGTTAGTTGTTAGGGTTTGATGGCTGTCCTTTTGATGGCAGCCTACCCTGGTCGCCCAGTAAGTTAAAAAAAAAAAAAAAGATACAAATAATTAGATTACTTGTACATTAAATATTGTAAACACTAATGCAAAAAGGAAAGAATATACATTGACTTTGGTGTAAGCCTAACGTTCACACTGACTATCTGACAACCAGAGCAAGTCGTTGTGTGTTCTCTCCGCGCTGTCATTGTACACAAACACTATCCGTGAATGAATGGAATTCAGAAAACAAACAAGAATAAAAAACTATAACCCAGCTAACAATTTTTGGTTCCCAGAAAGTTCTGGGAACGTTAGGTTTTGGTTCCCAAGAACGTTCCCTGTTGGTTAGCCAGGAAAGTTTTCTTAACGTAAATAGAACGTTCCCTGTAGTTTAGGGGAACGTTCTGGGAACCTATCGGGAACGTTCCCTGTAGGTTCCCAGAACGTTCCCCTAACCTACAGGGAACGTTCTATTTACGTTAAGAAAACTTTCCTTGCTAACCAATAGGGAACGTTCTATTTATGTTCCTAGAAGGTTCCCTGAAGGTTCCCAGAACGTTCTCCTAACCTCTTCACTCCGATACCGCTGCCGTATGTCAGCACTCCCGCGTCCCGTAGTAAGCAGCATGGAAGACGGACGGATGTGGACCTCAATAATCACTACTACAAACCATGTCTTGTTTTAAACTATTGTTTTATCCTTACAGATATTTAGAGCACATTTAACCATCATAAGGAGCATTAAATGAGATTAAATTATCCATTAATATGCTAGATTTGTCTTATTCGTTAATATATAAGAAGTACCATAACCCAGATTTTGTTTATTAAAGCACCAAATAACATTGACTTCAACAAAATATTGGATTTTAAAAATGTGAATTTTATTTTCACATACATTGAAAACGAATAACATTTATTTGACTTTACTTAGAATAATATTACATTCGTTTCTTACCACTGAAATAACGATGATGTGCTTCTCTCTTTTGGTCAGTACACAAAAACTTCTCCGTTAACATCATGTTCTCTTTAATTAGACGTGTCAAATTTCCCTGAAATCACAATATTTACTCTCGTGTATATATATTAATTATAAGTAATTATTCATTAAAGGGGGTGGGCCAGGGTAGGCCTGGCCCACCCAATCAGAAGCTTGGCCCACCCTGGCCCCACACTACATAGCCTAACAGCCAATCACAAAATTGGAGCGATATTCAGTTAAGCTATATTTTAATTTATTTATTTTTTCTTACTGGTCACACCCCGGAACATTTTAATATTGCATGTAGTTTTCGCGCTATCAGTGCGCAGGGTATTTAAATCGCTTTTGCGCTGTTTACTTTCACTTTTGCTTTCGTGATTAACGCGCACTCTGTGTAAAGGGTGTTTTTCATTGAGCAGAAGACTGAGCAGCAAATCCTCCAGCATGGTCTGTCAGTCATCTCTCCTTACCCTTTTTTTATTTTTATTTTTTTTTTAAATCATTTTATCAATGAGCGATTCGGATTTGTAGCCCCCTTATCCTACTCCCAAACCTAAACCTATCCATTTTATAGCAAATATGCATTTTCGTCATTTTATCAATAAACAATTTAGATTTTTGGCCCCCTTAGCCTACCCCCCAAACCTGCCCATTTTATAGCTAATATAAAATTATATAAACGGAACTGACCAAAATATGCAGGGAAATGACCATTTAAGTAACAATATAACATAAAATATTTTTATAGTCGCTGATCCCCAAAATAATCCCCAAATAAAATCGCTTAAATTTGTAATTATGTTGTGTTTTGGTGTATTGTATGGTTCTATTGTTAGTCACAGCATGTCGGAGAAAACGCCTTTTGTGTCCCACCACGGCAAACAAAGTAAATATTACATGAATGGTTAAACGATTGCAGAAATGTTATTTATTTTAAAGGTTTGAAGTGTAGTCTTGTTTAACATCATGCATCTTGGAAACGAGCTGGCTTCAGAAATCACACAGAACAGAGCAAAATGTTATCATTTCATATTGAGTAAACGATTAAACAGTTTAATAATGAAACTGAAAAGGCCATTGATATGAATAAGGCCATTGATATGACAACTAAAAACAATAATAATGAAATGAATACCGCAATTTTAATGTTCATAATTCGCTTTTAGGGTGTTTTAGTGTCTGGAAAAACGTAAGTAAATGTATGTTTTATATGTAAAATACATACGAATTATCATGAGATCAGGTTGGTACAGCAGATGCTCTCAGTTTAGAATTGTAGCGTATGTTTTCCAACTCAACTAAATGATTTTTATTTCTATCAAAATGCTCAACGTCAGTGAAGGTGGTCAAGTAACGTAATCAGTGTATGAGCCTACACTGTGTAACACCAACTACCCCAGGTGAAAAAAAAAAAAAAAAAAAAAGTGCACTTTCATAATGTATAGTGCTCTATTTTCACACACTAATTTTGTACTTAATACACTAAAAAAGATCATCCTAAGAACATCTATATCAGCTGTGCTATTTTGAAGCACTACTGATAGGCCCCATAAACTAAAATGTCCTTTTAACACACTATGTATTAAAATAATGTTTGTATTATATGTTTGGTTGACGGTGTTTTACTTTGATAATGAACAGTGCTATGATATACACTGATATGTTGTGTGAGAGCGCGAGGCGCCAGCGCCATCACTTGAATTTCTTTCCTCAGCAGTGGAAACAACTTAATACCCTGTCATTTACAGTCATACAGATAAGAGCAGGACATCATTCGAAATGGGAAAAGTTTCTTTTTATTTGTGTAAATTCAAAATGACAGCAAAATGCATCTTTTTGAAAAATATAGAAAACAATAGAATGTGCTGCTTTAACATCTTTCTGGGGTATGCCACAAACATGAACCATAACACAACTGACGCGTCTACTTTTAACAGTACACATTAAGATTATTTGACGTTAAATGCATTATATAAATTACTTTGGAATAAATCACAGCATGTTTCATGATAAAAAATAAATAAATAAAATAAAAAATGTGATTTACAGCCCAGAAAATACGGTAGGCTACAACAAATTATTTTGCGCACCCCCTAGCTCTCTGACTCTTTTAGTTTTGTTTCTTTTGTGTGTTCTTTTAAACACTGCATCATTGTAGAAGTATGGCACAATAGTTTATACCTGAATGTTTTCCAGTTAAATAAATACATCATGTCCTGCTATAATCCAGAAATGTGATGTTTTATTTTAGCAGAAAAACATCAGCATCCATACACTTTCACACAGATCATTTTTTTAGACATACTAGAGTCTTTCTAGAGTCATTAACTACATAAACAAAGTAAGCAAAGTAATTTCTTTAAATGCTTATAAAAATTAAAAGAAGCTGGAAACAATAGCTGGAAAAGATCATTTTCATTTCACATTTATGTTGAAGACATGTGTATAATAAAACAGATCAGATGAAGTAAGACAAATCTGAGTATGTATTTGTTGAAAAGTGTTTTGCTGTTTTTAGGCTAATTGTTGTTGTTTTGTTTTTCCTTGACTTTGTCCACGATCAGTTTCACACCCATTCCCACTCCAGCTACACCTGCAGCTCCAACTGCAACAGGAACAATAAGAGGAATAGCCACAGCGGCTTCTGTTACTCCCAGGACGACACCTCCTACTACTGCTGCTCCCGTTCCTATAGTAGATCCAACCGCTAATGCCACATCTTTTGCCTTTTTCATTTTCTCTTTTCTTTTAATCTTTTCTTGAGCATCTTTAAACATCTTGTTGGTGTAATGTCTTCCTCCATTTTCCTCGATCATTCTGTCAATCTTCTTCAGCAGCTCTGTGACTTGAGAGCGGTTGCTTATGTCGTTATTGTTGAATGTGTGATATCTTCCACCGCAGCTGTCTTTCAGTTTCAGCAGAGGCTCAGATTTTGCTATATACTGCTGCAAAGATTTACCTCTCAGTTGATCTGCTCTGGTGAACAGGATGATGGTGTAGTGCACGGCACCTTCTCCGAAGTTTTGCTTAATCTGTTCCACTGTGTTCATCTCCTCCGCTGTGAATCTCGCATCTAGATTGATGACCAGCAGGAACACATGAGGACCAGGAACAGACAACTCAACACACTGCTCCAAATGTGTCTTCATGTCATTAGTCAGCGATCCACAAAACCCTGGCGTGTCAACCACATAGACTCTTCTCCCTCCGTCCTGCACAAAACCACTGCTGCAATCTGTTGTAACCCCCACAGGTGAGGCCTCAGACTCAAACACTTCCTGTCTCAGAATTGTGTTTCCTGTCGCACTCTTGCCTGTTCCAGTCTTCCCCACCAGAATAATCCTTATGTCATCGGTCTCTGCAAATTAAGAAAAATAATTTAAACAGCATTTGTTCCTTAACATAAATGTGGTAAATATGATACTGGCAAATCCTCTTTTTCCATGAAAGGAGCACTCCACTTTTTTTGAAAATAGGCTCATTGTCCAACTCCCCTAGAGTTAAACAGTTGAGTTTTGCCATTTTTGAATCCATCCAGCCAATCTCCGGGTCTGGCGGTAGCACTTTTAGTATAGCTTAGCATAGATCATTGAATCTGATTAGACTGATAGCATCTCACTCAAAAATGACCATATAAAATGATGATATTTTTCCTATTTAAAACTTGACTCTTCTGTAGTTACATTGTGTACTAAGACTGATGGAAGAGTTTAGTTCCTAGCTATACTGACCTAGAAAATCGCAGCTTTTCATTTTTTGTCCATCTTTGTACAAGATGTAACTACAGAAGAGTCAAGTTTTAAATAGGAAAAATATCGAAACTCTTTGGTCATTTTTGAGTGAGATGCTATCGGTCTAATCTGAATCAATGACCTATGCTAAGCCAGACCGGGAGATCAGCTGAATGGATTTGAAAATGGTAAAACTCAACTGTTTAACTCTAGGGGAGTTGGACAATGAGCCTATTTTCAAAAAAAGTGTTTAAATTTACAGACATTTCCTTTTTACCCTAAAACACAACATAAGGAAATGTGTATTCAAATTACAGGTAGAATACTTGTGAAAATGAATAAGTAAAGCAATATTAAAGCAATTATTGTACTGTCTAGAAAATGAAGTTTTTAAAAATAAATGAATAGGTCTGGACTAATGTAACTGATCCAATTACACTTTAATGCATTTCTTGTCACGTAATCTGTGAAATTAGTCAGGTTACACTCATCCCATAAAAATGGCTGTTTAGTGAATATGCCCCAATATGTCTTCTCTCTAAATCATCCAGAAAAGGTAATCACATCTTGAGCTATTCAGTGAATCATTTATTAATAGCCAGTCTACATCCTAATAAAACAAATAAATGGCTGTACAGAGTGCATATATTGTTGTAAATACTGTATTGTACAATGGCAGCATGACTGTGACATATTTAAAAATCTACTTACGGTTTAAGAAATTTGAGCGAAATGACTCTCCGGTGTAATCATTTTGTAGTAATGGCTCTGTGGGGTGGGGGAAAAAGTTGAATGTTCATGCTCATTACATAACTACTAAAGAAGCCATTTGAAATAATAAGTCTCTTACCGTTTTCACTCATCTTGTTTTTTGCACCACTTATGCTTTATGTGCCTTAGACACAAATAACACAAGTTCCTGTTTTACAGTGGGTGCAAACACACCGGAAGCATCTAGCTCTCTGACTCATTTACAGAACTGATCTACTGTTGTCTTCATTAAACCAGATGTAATAAGTTTGATAAGGGGGTAGTAATATTATACTGAAGTCATTTGAAAATAAGTAATCACTTACAGTTTTCACTCATCTTGATCTTGTTTCTTTTGCCACTTGTGTTATTTGTGTCTGAGGCACATTAAGCATAACTTCCTGTTTTACAATAGTAAATATGATAAGTTGAGCATGTTGCAGTTTAATGTTATTCATACAATATTAATATATTAATGAATAGGACTTTGGTAGTATCAGCTGTAGGCAATTTTGGAATCATTTTTCCATGCATTTTTAAATCTGGTGTCAAGGGTAGAAGGCAGCTCACTTCTTTGGTTTGTGTTGCCATGTGACAGATCTTGTCTGGTTGCTACCTTCCCTTCATAGAAGGTTTTTAACTTTTCTGTTGAAGTCCAGAAATGTGCATTAGGATTAGCAGCTACCAGTTGCTAAGGATATTTCTCCAACCAAAAATGAAAATTCTGTCATTAATTACTCATCCTTATGTTGTTCCAAACCCATAAGGCCTACATAGTCAGACATAAATTCAAATATTTTTGATGAAATCCGAGAGCTTTCTGACCCTCTACAGTCAGCCATGCAACTTACAGATTTAAGGTCCAAAACAGTAGGAACTAGTAGCTAAAGAACCGCTGAATGCATCGTAAATGTCATACTTGTCAACATAGCCGTTGGTAAGTAAACCCAAAGCACTATTGCACCCATAATTAAAATGAAGAAATACGTAATAACCTGCATGTGAAGTTTGGTGAATTTTTTTCACCTTTTCATAAAGTTAGTGTCGTCTTGACATATTCAGCTATGCTATTTTAACATAATTTAGTTAGAATTTTTGGTTTAAGCTCTTTAAAATGCAAAAAAATCTGTTACACTGATTTAGCCATAAACCTCTACTCACAAACTGGTTAGTTTTCACCAACGTTTATAGCAGAAAAAGTACCAGACAGAGCTGTGCTGACTGAAGCCAACACCTTAAAACAAACACCGTGAACGTCTATAAGCATAAATACTGATTTAAGGACGTGGATTAAATTACAATCAGCAGATTTACCCATCAGATATATAATGAGTAGATGACTCCCAGATACTCAAAAAAACAAGACTCTTTCTTTTCCTTAATAAAACTAATACTTTTCAAATGCTTGTCTTTCCCAAATCTATAACCCACATATCAAAAGTGAGCACTGCGTCAGTATTTAATAAAATCAGATGTCTTGCATGTAACATGCTAAGGGATATCGCTTGTGCATCATATTTGTTCAGATCCACTGGTGCCACCAAGCTAAACAATGCCACGATATGATCCGCCTTTGTAACTCTGTTACACCCTTAAAAAATGAATACAAACAATAAGTTCCAGAAGTTGTTGAGATTGTGACATGTGAGGAACTGATGGCCAAGGGTCCCCTCTGCAGGACATAAGGGTAAATCTCTGGAGAAAATTTTGACACTTTGTTGGGAAGAGGAATCATGCATTAAAAATATTCAGAGTAGTTCAGTAAATGCTTGATTACAGACTCGTTTTCCCCAAAAAATGTTCAAATAATTGGTTTTACCAGCCAGCCTATCCAAATCTGTATGCTGAAGTTTTTTGGCTAAACATCAATTCACCAAGGTGACCCATCCTTTCCTACAGCCCAGATTTGGCACCCTGTGACTTCTGGCTTTTACCAAAACTAAAATAACCTTGGAAAGGGAAGAAATTTCCCACCATCATTGAGATTCAGGAGAATACGATGAGGCAGCTGATGGTGACTCCAACAAAAGGTTTTGTAGAGTGTTTTGAGCAGTGGAAGAGACACTAGGAGATCTGTGTGAGGTCCCAAGGTGCATACTTTGAAAGGACTGAGGCGTCTCTGTCTCTGTTTTTAATATTATATGGCTGGATACTTTCAGGACAGACCTCGTATAAATCTTTAATCTCCTTCCAAGTTTGAATAACTTGATTGAAAACTTCGTTGAAAAGCATGATTTCAACAAATCAGACTATCTATATTCAGTTTCAGGGCATTATTTGATATTCCAAAATAGCCTTTATGTTCTCAACAAGTTATGAATCACTGGGTTACAATTATGAAGTATGCTTACATGAAGAATGATCAAGCTGAAGCCAGACAGCCATGTCTTGAACATGATGGAAACAATGAAAAAAAAAATGTTAGTGAGCTGCTAAATAATATGGCTTAAACTGAGGAAGGCTGTATTCTCCTTCCCTTCTGGTTTTAATGAGCTGTTTCCTACTTTTTTCAGCCACTGTTTACTGTCTAAAACTATATTGAAAGGACTGGAGACTAGGAACTCCTGGCTTACTTGTTGTGAGAGTGGCATTCACATTTTTCCTAGTTTACCTTGTAGCCTGAGAAAACACATTTTTAGATTTAATAACAGAGCAACAGAAATGACTGCTGCAACCCTAGTATGGACAATCTGGACAAATCAGAAGAGGTTTCTCTTTTGTACTGAAATCACATGACTCAATAATAATAATAAAAAAAGACAAAATAGCTAAATTCATTTAATAGAAAATGTTAACAAATTAGAACAAACAGGGGCTTCATACTAAACAATCATATCAGTGTGTTATATTACCTAATTAAGAACATCACTAATAGTATTCACAAGTAAAGGCCTGTTCATACCAAGAATAACTACTAACTATATTCACGTGCACACTAGTGGACAACAATGTTCTGTTTCGTATAAGTGCACACTGCGGAGAACAGTTAGAGTGATTATTAAAACCTTATAGTTATAGTTATTGTCCTTGGTGTGAATGGGCCTTAACTGCAGTCTAAAACTGGTTAAATGTTAAAATGGCCTTTAGTTAAACAAATGCCATCAATTACATCTCAGTTAATTGGGAGAAAGAACCTGAATGAAACATCTGTTTAAACATATGGCACATGAGAACAGTGTGGAAATATTCCACATCAGATACATCAATTTATGTGCAAAGGGAGAAATGCCACTGGGTTAACTTTCATTAGTTTAGCTGCAAGGCTGTTAGCGTTAACATTATCCAACATTTGAATAAAAATATACATATACTTTGGTACAACAAACAGGTTTGCTTCCCAATCAAATATACCTTTAGTGTACAATATACATATTTTGATAAAGTTTAAATACTATCTGGACTAATATAAGTTTAAAGACTTCAAAAATAGTTCATGGTAACTTAATCCTGAATTCCTTGCTGTACATTGATGCTGCTGTAGTTACACAAGGCAGTGTTACTGTTTTCATTTCAACATGTTCCCTTTAAAACCGCACTTTTATACAAAAATAAATGTCAGTCATGTGTTTTAACCTGCAAATCTGCAATGTCATTAAGAAAACAAAGTTATGAGCACCAAACCTCCCAAAGGCAGCTGAAATGGATAAATCACAAGCTACTTTTTTAGAGCTCAAGTGCTTTAAAAAGTAGTTATGTTGAAGGAACCGTTCACTCAAAAAATGAAAATTCTGTCATCGGGTGTTATTTTTGACAGCTGGTCACTATAACGTATTGCCAAATATCTCGCTTTAGCATAAGGATGAACAAATGATGGCAGAATTGTCACATTTTTTGGGCAACTATCCCATTAATCTAGAAATGTTTTGAATCAGTGTATTGTTTTGAAATGTGTATTGCTTTAGGAACGATTCTCATAAGTGCATTTCTTTTATCTGGGTCCATCATGTAAAGTTCATTGGGGTCACGCTTCACGTTTGGTCAAGTCCACAGTTCAGCCCCAAAAAAACAGGACAAAATGAAAAACAGAAAAACAAATATACATGCTGGTTGATTAGACATTGGAATAAGAATAAACAAACAAATACAGATGACATATAGACTGACATTAGTCAGAAGATTGTGGTCCATGAATGTCTGTGTGGTCCTTTCAAATGAAGATCAATGGAGGTTCCCACTTTTGTGTTCAAGAGTTCATCTCTGCTCTCCATCTGAATTATAAGGCTGAAGAAATCATGCTGTACAGTATATGAAGATCTCTACCCTCCAGTTTCTGGTCCATCAAAAAAAATAAACAGCTCCATCCATGAGAATGTTTAATCCAGCATAGCATCCAACTGATCGGCCAGGTCATCAAACATGTTCCCGATGTCATCTAGAATGTTCCCTGCAGACTTCACTACGTGAGAAACGCTGAAAGAGACACAACAGGTTTAATTAGGAGGGATAAATTAGTGAGAATTTAAAAACATGACATTTCAAGAAACAATTCTGAAAATCCACCAATAAAACGGAAATCAAATCTAAATTTAAAATTCGTAAATCAACGTATGAAAGCTGGTGGAGAGTCTCTCACCCCACGTTGTTGTTCTCCAGAGTTAGTTTTCTCTCCACAGCCTTCAGTGCTTCCTCCAGGGATGAGCTGGTCTTCTCCAGCCTCTGATGTTTCATTGTTGACCCTTGATTCCCTTCCATCAGAGCCTGGAGGTTTCCTGATATCACATTCTGACATGTGTTCTCTGGTGAGGGTGAGTATGGAACTGGAGACTGAGGAGCAGCGAAGGCGACACTTTGTACAACACTCAGTGTCACGCCGGAGCTGGCAGCTGAGGACAGAACAAGAATCTCGAATGAATGCAAAGTTACGGTGCTCTGCATATACTGTAACTTACTAGCAAAATGTTGCTGCCCATAGCTTTAAAGGATTAGTTCACCTCCAGAATAAAAATGTCCTGATAATTTACTCACCCCCATCTCATCCAAAATGTTCTTCTTGTTGAGGTTTTCGAGGAAAACGTTCCAGGATTTTATAGTGGACTTCAATGGGGACCAATGGGTTGAAGGTCCAAATAGCAGTTTCAATGCAGCTTCAAAGGGCTCTAAACAATCCCAGCCAAGGAATAAGGGAATAAGTAATTTCTATACTTTTTAACCACAAATGCTCATCTCGCACTAGCCCAACTTCGTGCATTACATAGTCAACGTTGGAAAAGTCACGTGTGATGAAGGCGGAAATACCGACCCAATGTTTAAAAAGTGAACTTGCAAAGAAAGTCAAATGCCTTTTACAAAAATAAAAAATGGTAAAACACAGATGAAGTTGGAGGAGAAAATAAGATGGAATTTTTCACCCTACCCTTCCATTTTGAACCGAAGTACACAGTCGAAGAGCAAACCACGTGTGGTGTTTCCAACTTGATTACGCAATGCGTCAAGTCGCGTATGCACATCCCAGAGCTAGTTCAAGATGAGCATTTGTGGTTTTATTTTAGAAAATGACAGATCGTTGTGTTAGATAAGACCCTTATTCTTTGGCTGTGATCGTGTAGAGCCCTTTGAAGCTTCATTGAAACCGCTATGTGGACCTTCAACCCGTCGATCCCCATTGAAGTCCACTATATGGAGAAAAATCCTGGAATGTTTTCCTCAAAAGCCTTACTTTCTTTTGAACTGAAGAAAAAGACATGAACATCTCGGATGACATGGGGGTGACTAAATTATCAGGGAATTTTTATTCAAGAAGTGAACTAGTCAATTAATGTAATAAACACAAGCTACCAAATGATATAATTTATATATCAGAGCAGTATTTGTCTGGTAACAAAAATTAAGATCTGAAATGCATTGCAGCAAACCTAAAAAAAGCTGACAAGCTTTATTAGTATCTGTAATCTGTACCTGTTATAGGAGCAGGATCTGGTTTACAGGCATGCCGTGTTGGATTCAGGGGACTGGGAGGTTTGGGAGCAAGAGGTGGAGGTGCTTTCACTGGTTTGCCTGGAAGCTCCACACATGGCAGGCTCACATCAGTTTCACTGATGCGGAGTTTCACTGTGTCCTGAGTCTCTAAAACTGATGTGCCATCTGGGCTGCTGTCAGACGCTGCGTTTGGCTGCTCTTTCTCTTTTGGCTTCTGCCGTCTCTTCACTGTGTCTGACTCTTTGAGGTTGAACTCCGGAACTTCAGGGGTTTTGGCTGGTTTGGTTTTCTCTGGCAACTCTGAAGTGGTCTCGGCCTTCAGAGGCCCGCCAACTTTGGGCCTCTGTTTGATAGTGAGGTTGCCTTCCTCCGCAAAGGGGATGCACTCACTGGAACTGTTCTGAGGCGAGGATGAGCTCTCCAGGCCTGAATCCTTCGTTCCTTCCTCCTCCTCCGAGTCAGACTTTGTTGCTCTATCAGTATCTGCTTTGGCGGATACTGGGGCGGATTCATTCTGACTCACAGGTCTACGCTTGGACCCTTCGTTGGTACTGGAAACAGCAGTAGTGGTGTCCTGAAGGAGCTCCACCGCAGGCACAGGTAGGACTGTTTCTAATGCAGCGGCAATGCTCTTTACGTTTCCAGGTCTGCTGTTCTCAACTCCTCCAGAAGGTGATGCTGGAATGTCAGAGACAGTTTCAACACTAGTGCTGCTGCTGCTGACGGAGCTAAGGCGTTTAGGTGGTGGAGGAGGAGGCCCTTTACGCCGAGCCCTGATGGCGAAAGAGTGGCTTCGGCCGATGGACTGCTCGGGGGCGGACTGAAGACGTGCCAGCTGGCCACGGGTAGGTTTGCGGCTCAGTGTGGCATAAGAAGGCATGGCTATACTGGCTAGATGAGCCGCTTCATCATCATCCTCTTCATCCGGTTCACCATCCGACAAAGCATACCGGGAAAGACTCTGTGTCCTCTTCTTAGTCACGCTAGGAGAGTGACGGTCAAGCGTGGCACTGCTATATTGTGAACGTGGATAATTGAGGGTTTTATGAGCGGGAGAGCCTTGTGGAGAAGGAGCAGAGTTCAGTTTGGGTTTGGCAGGCACCGCTGGGTATTTAAAGCCTGCAGGCGCACTGAACGGCAGCTGCTGTGGTAGCTGAGGACGTGGGACCTGGTCACGGCCTTCTGGAATGTTGCGCTCTTTAGCAGGACTGCTGTCTGGGCTCGTTAAGCTCTCTCGGGAACGGCTATAAGGGGTCGCAGCAGAAGTGGAGGAAGGGGTGCTTGGGGGCTCCTGAGAGCGTCCGGAGCCTCGAGAGCGCGTGTCAATGCTCTCCTGACTGGAGGACATACCTACTGCGTTCTTGATGGCCAGTCCATCCTGACAGCCACTGTAGTGGGAGGACATGGCGCTCTGTAGCTCAGTACTCAGCTCGCTGTCCTGGAACGTCATCATCTTGGGCGTGTGGGGCGAGGGGAGGTCGCTGCTATCAGGAGGTGGCTCGATAGTGACCAGGTCCAGGGCCGCGGGGGTTCTGCGGCGCAGTGTGCCCTGCCCTGATTCCGCCTGCAGGATAGCCTTATGAATATCGCACAACTTCTTCACTGCAAGCATCATTTTCTTCTGATGGCCTGTCAGAGACATACAAACATACGTTGACTTAACACTGTCCTGTCACACATGAATCATGAATTTAACGCAACACGATATACTTCACAGGATATGTATATCTGATACTGAATATACAATAATTTGGAAAATGACTTTAGAACAGTAAGATTTAACTGTGAGTGGGACTTCCAAGAGTCAAGCCAGAGTAATAAAAAAGAAAATGTCCTAGTCAAGGTCATGGCCAGTAAGAACAGAAACTCGAAGAGCTACCCAGCTAGAATGTGATTGGCCTTCAATGTTGAAATGTGGTTGAAATAATCAAAGATCTTGTTTCAGCATTGAAAAAAAACATTCAAACAATGTTTAATGCCAAATGGCTGTGAAAAGGGTAACAAAATACTTATAACACATTGATGAACTTTTAACAAAGATCTGTAAAAAGACATTGAAACCACAATGCAATATCAAAGTTGATTTGATTTGTGAAATCGTGAATGACCACTGGATAAGGGTTTTTAAACAATCATTCAAACTGTGCTAACTATCAGAACCAGTGTAAACAAGTTAAACCTATTAATTTAAAAGAACTGATTTAGAAGAATGATTTTCTTAAATATTATGCTTGCTTCAGTTCGAAAGAAAGTTTTGTTGTACACAACAGCAAAATTTTGGCAAATAAAATTTTCAAGTACAGCATAACATAACCCCTCTGGTTCTACTCGCCCTGCTCCGAGTGGGATTCAAGTTTGCATTTCTAGCATGGGAGGCAGGCGTGTTAACATGAATCCTAAAGACCACAGCCTCGAGCGTTGGTTTCAAGTGAGTTCTACTTGCATAGCTCTTACTAGCTGGCCTCTGTTACACTCACCCCCTTAAACCTCACTCCCATCTGGGTCATGGCACCAATGTAACCCCTCCGGTTCTACTCACCCCGCTCCAAGTGGGATTTGAGTCAGGGCTTCTGGAATGGGAGGCAAGTGCGATAACAAGGACACTAAAGACCGCAGCCTCTAGTGTCAGTCTATAGTGTGCTTCTTAAAATCAGGCGAATGGGTTCTACCAGCACAGTGCTTGCTAGCTGGCCTTCGTTAAACTCACCCGCTAAACCTCAATCCCATCCGGGTCACGGCACCAATATAACCCCTCCAGTTCTACTCATCCCACTCCAGGTGGGATCTGAGCTAGGGATTCTGGAATGGGAGGCAAGTGTGCTAACAAGGACACTAAAGACCACAGCCACTAGCATCAGTCGCTAGTGCGCTTCTTGAGATCACGGGAGTGAGTTTTACCAGCACAGCTCTTAAAGGATTAGTTCACTTCCAGAGCTAAAATTTATTGGTAATTTACTCACCCTTTTGTCATCCAAGATGTTCATGTCTTTCTTTCTTCAGTCATAAAAAAAAATATGTTTTTTGAGGAAAACATTTCAGGAATGTTCTCCATATAGTGGACTTCTATGGTGCCCCCCAGTTTGAACTTCCAAAATGCAGTTTCAATGCAGCTTCAAGGGGCTCTAAATGGTCCCAGCTGAGGAAGAAGGGTCTTATCTAGGCAAACGATCAGTGATTTCACTAAAAACGGTACAATTTAAACGCGTTTTAACAACAAATGCTCATCTTGTCTAGCTCTGCGATGCGCATGCATACTCTGTGCACTCTGGTTCAAGTCAGGGTATATTGAAAAACTCCCATCTCATTTTCCATCGCTATTTCACCTTTTTAGTAAAGGACGTTTGACCTTCTTTGCACGTTCACTTCGTAAACTCTGGGTCGTTACTTCTGCAGTGATGTAGGATGATTTTGAAGTTGGAAGAGAAAAAGAGATGGGAGTTTTTCGACATGCCCTAACCTTCTTGAACCGGAGTGCACAGACAAGCATTTGAGGTTAAAAAGTGTAAAAATTGTGCATTTTTTTTAGAAAATATCTGTTTGTTTCGCTAGACATGACCGTTCTTCCTTGGCTGGGATCATTTAGAGCCCTATGAAGCTGCATTTAAACTACATTTTGGAAGTTTAAACTCATGGGCACCACTGAAGTTCACTACATGGAGAAAATTCCTGAAATGTTTTCCTCAAAAAATATTATTTCTTTACAACTGAAGAAACAAAGAGATGAACATCTTGGGTGACAAGGGGGTGAGTAAATTATATGTAAATTTTTGTTCTGGAAGTGAACTTCTCCTATAATATCTAGCCTTCGTTACAGTAAAGAGAACCACATTTTTAAACTTCTAGTTTTTTCTAACATTTCTTTGGCTATAGTAACCCTTATCTAAACTACACCACCACAATGTACTTTAATTACATGTTCAGGTTAAACTCACCTAGTTTGGTGATGCCAATCTCCTGTAAGTCCTCCCATGTGAGATCTCGGACGATATTTATCGAGTCATAGCCATTCTCAGAGAGTTTCTTATGATACTGAGGCAAACCTATGGCACTCAGCCACTCCCCAAGATCCTGCTAAGAGACGAGTTTTAACCGTGAGTGAACTGAAGATAACTCTATGTATAGTGTATAACAGTGGTTCTCAACTCCAGTCCTCAGGACCCACTGCTCTACAAATTTTGTATGTATCTCTTATCTGACACACTCAGTTCAGTCCATGGATCTTTCTCCTAACGAGCAGATGATCTGAATCAGGTGTGTTAAATAAGTGAGACATACAAAATATGCAGTGGGTCTCGAGGACTGGATTTGAGAACCGCTGGTGTATAATGTATATTGACTTACTGGTATGTACTCTGGGAGCCATTCTGGAATGCTGAGATTGCCGATCTCCAGAGAAATTTTCTTACGGTGGCCTGGTTTAGTCACACCAATAGCTGTGAGATCCTGAAAAATTGGCATAATACTTTGTCAATATCAACTCCATCTGCAGCAACACTGCAGTGTCACTCAAAGCAACCAAACACTGGCACTCTGAACATACCTCTGGGGTCATTCTGCTGATGGTAGGCACATCATAGCCAGCGCTGAGGAAATTAGCAGTGTACTGCTCCAACTGAAACTCACTCAGCCACTGATAAATGGCCTCAGCATCCTAACAATTACAGAAGACATGAGATATGACAGGTAGCAAACAGAATGCAGGATATTTTAACAGACATTTTAAGGTATTTTATGACAAAATCAGAATTTTACTTTGTGCTCTGCTGTGTACAAAACAGATTTGCATTTTTACAATACAACATGAATTTGAGGTGTTTTCAAACCTTGCCCTCCAGCAACTGTTGGGGACGCACAAACTGTTGAGAGAAACCCTGCTCTCCTGCCCTCTGTGTGGGCAGCACAGGTCTGCGAGGAACTCCTTCGAAACAACATGCATACTCATGTTAATGTATGCACAAAGCATTTTCAACAGCTTTGAATGAGCTGGTGTTTTGCCAGTTTTTATGTTGATGTATGAAGCCAGTTATCAGAGTAACTTGGTTTGATATTTTATCTACTGCAGTAATGTTCACACATTTTATGTGTCCAAATACTACCACTGAAAACTGTATACAGATGCAAACTCTTTACCTGTGGTTGTGTCTGGAAGTTTGTTATGATCTGGCTGTAGTAAATCCACAACAGAGGGTGCTGTCTGTGTAAAACGTCAGAAGAAACCTTAGCTATAAAACTTCAGTTCACAGAGGAATCATATTTTCCTTTTCTGAATGGGAACTCTTAAAGTTGTGTTTGCTTCAGAGTATTCTCTGAGTGAATGGTTACCTTGCTGGTGTCAGGGCTGGTGGTGTGTTGCTGTGGTCCATTGGGGGCGCTGTTGCTTTCTGTACTCTGGCCACTGCCTGCACTGCGGGTGCTGCCCACACTGCCAGTGCTGCCCACGCTATTCCTGTCCCCAGCTGCGAGAGAGACAGAGACGTTACTCCAGAGAGCGACTCCAATCATAACTAATATTACCGCGATTATGCCATCACAGCAGCCATCTGCACTGCCATGCTGGTGTGCCACCCCACAGCTGTGAGGACACTGTACCCACTGTGCCAAGGGGCTGGATTTCTACTAAAGCAGCAGGCAGGATGGGGTGGGGGTAGCAGGGCAAAGCCACAGGCATGTGGTGATGGGGTTTACAGATGACAGCACACAACCTACAGTACGTTCTGCTACGGGAGCGGGAGGGTTCGCAGTATGCTAACAGGGGGTTAACATCTGGAGACGGACACACCAACTGGGTCTGTGTGGCGTCCGACAGGCCGGGTCTGTCTGCAGCAGGGAGGGGGTGACAGCCAGTAGGGGGCGCAGGGGAGGAGCGTTTCAGAGGAGGGGAGTGCAGCGGTTCTTACCAGCGCAGGAGTTCCGCAAAACCCACACGTCCTCCATGCTGGGGGTCATGTGCTGGGACAGACTGCTGGGAGGCCCACCTAGCAGACACAAACACTTTTTGGGCCACTGGCCTCAGGCGTGTGGGCGGATAATAAGGGTGTGTGTGTCCCAAATCAGGGGCTTCAAATGAGTGTGTGCCACTGCATAGTGTTTACAGTATATGCAAAAACAGCGTTTCTACAATATCTGTCGTACAGAAGAAACATGAGCCCACCCAGGGTCAACAATCAGCCGTTTACCCTAACTGCCAATGACTAATAATATACAGTTGAGGTCAAATTTTACATACACTTCGCAGAATCTGCAAAATGTTAATTATTTTAAAAAATAAGAGGGATCATACAAAATGCATGTTATTTGTTATTTAGTACTGACCTGAATAAGATATTTCACATAAAAGACATCTACATATAGTCCACAAGCGAAAATAATAGTTTTTACCCTATTTACCCTATTTGAAAGTTTACACACACTTGATACTTAATACTGTATTGTTACCTGAATCATCCACAGCTGTGTTTTTTGTTTAATGATAGTTGTTCATGAGTCCCTTGTTTGTCCTGAACAGTTAAACTGAGCAATGTTCTTCAGAAAAATTCTCCAGGTCACACAAATTCTTTGGTTTTTCAGCATTTTTGTGTATTTGACCCCTTTCCAACAATGACTGTATGATTTTGAGATCCATCTTTTCACACTGAGGACAACTGAGGGGCTACTATTACAACTAATACAGAAGGTTCAAATACTCGCTGATGCTCCAGAAGGAAACACGATGCATTAAGCCGGGGGGTGAAAACTTTTGGAATTTGAAGCTCAGGGTAAATTTAACTTATTTTGTCTTCTGGGAAACATGTAAGTATGTTCTGTAGCTTCTGAAGGGCAGTACTAAATGAAAAAATATGACATTTAGTCAAAATAAGAAAAATGTACACATCTTCATTCTGTTCAAAGGTTTTCACCCCCGGCTCTTAATGCATTGGACGCAGCTGGATCATAAAATCATTAAATTATTGGAAAGGGGTCAAATTCACAAAAATGCTGAAAAAACAAAAAATTTGTGGGACCTGAAGGATTTTTCTGAAGAACAGCGGGCAGTTTAACTGTTCAGGACAAACAAGGGACTCATGAACAACTATCACTAAACAAAAATAAAACACGGCTGTGGATCATTCAGGTAACAACACAGTATTAAGAATCAAGTGTATGTAAACTTTTGAACAGGGTTATTTTTATAAATTCAACTATTATTTTCTACTGTGGATTATATGTAAATGTCTTTTATGTGAAATATCTTATTCAATCTTATTCATTTGTTACTAAATTTCCAGAATTTAGTAAATTTTTTACTAAATAAAAAAATCATTACGGTGATATATGATCTTGTTTAAACTGCCCACCCCTATTAAAAGCCATGGAACGGTTTTTATCATCTAATGATATACGAGTATAAGCATTTAAAGCTGCATTACAAAAGATTATTTTGACTTAGAATAAATACATTGTCTGTTGTTCCGTTTCAGTTTTATTTTGTTATGAGCTATGTCAGTATTGGAGGGAAATGGCAGACTTACGGTACATCATTCGCTAGTACATTTTTACGTCATGTCTGTTAACACAGAGTAGAAAGTCTGGCTGCTAAATCGACCGTGTGGCTGCTGAGAAGAGGTTTAAACCATCTTTTCTTAAAAAAGTGGCGAATGGTTCACATATTTCCACTGCATGGTACAACTCGGCACAACACGTCTTGGGTTGCTTTACTTTGCCTCTGTTTGCTTTTCCACTGCAGTGTAGAACCACTTCAAAGTGGGCAGGATTATAGACTGATTGTTATAAATTGTGCCGCCACCTGGTCTAATGGTTGTTTAAAGCAAGTCGTGTGAAAAAAGTTGTGTAAACAAATGATACTGTGGTGGCTGTTGCTGATAGTGATGATTCTTTCTGACCAATCAGTGTTTTGCAGTCTTTACACGTCACATTTTATTATCGTTACAGCTTGCTTGGAACCTCAACCGAGGCGGCACTAATAAAAGTACCATGTACTAGGTATTGTACACAGTGGAAAACTCCCCAAACTGAGCCATACCAAGCAGTGGAAAAGCGCCATTTGCGTAATACCCACTGCATTCATAGCCATTTTGAAATGTACAAGACCACGTTTAGCGAGGGCGCACATGTACCGTACACATACCAGTTACTGGTGTGCAACATAGTTCAAAAAAGTGATTTCAGACCAACTGAACAAACTGATCACTGATGTCAAAAAGATTCAGGTTCGCATCAATAGCTTTAGGCCTTGTTTACACATGGTATTAAGATTTTTTCGTCAATCCAATCACAAGTGGACAATGTTAAAAACAGGTGTAAATGATTTCTATAATGTTTTGAGCTTATCCACATTCAATCGCTTCCAGAAGTAGTCAAAAAGCATTTAACCTGATTGCTTTCATACTCTAGATGCTCATTTGGTTAAATGCATTTGAACAGCCCGCTGACTTAACATTTTGGGAAGTGTTGTAAGAAAACGCACCAAAACAAGTGATTCAAACCTTCCTGCATTGTACCAAAACAAACCGCAGCTGCTTTCTTTATCCTTTTCCAATCACTCATAATTCCCGTAACAGGCTTGTTCAGTCGATAGTATTCATTTGACACATTTTGCATTTCCGCAAAAAAAGAGCGTCTCGAGAAACTCCGAACAGAAGTGGTCACATTTGAAAGCCGTTTTAAAGCCAGGTGGAAACAGGACGAGTCTTAGCTGACCATTTGTGATTGGACTACTGAAAACTTAATACCAGGTAGAAACGGGTGAGAAAGCACCCTTGGGACCAAGTGTGAATACCTGCGTTGGCACTCAGACCATTGGCGTGTGGGAGGACCAGGTGTGGGTTAGTGGTGTACAGAGTGTAGGAGTCGTCAGTTTGAGGGGTCCCGCCCCCGCTCAGACTCAAACTGGGACTGAGGGGGGACCTGGAGAGCAGTTGCTGCCTATGGGTGGGCAGAGAGGCGTGGCGTAACAGGGTGCCCCCTACAGGACAACACACATATGACAGGAGCAGGGTTAATGCAAGCGGATGGAGGTTAGAGATGAACACTTATTACATGGGAAGCAGCGGGATGGAAGAAAGAGACAAGTCTAGGTTACATCTGTCAGCATGTTACTGACTCAGTAAAGAAAAAAATGTTATTTGCAGGGTTAATGTCTGTAAATAAAACCTGGTCGACCTGCTACAATCCAGGTTATTATTGTACCTGAGCGCCGGCTGATGACCTCAACTATGGAGGGAGGGAAGTAGCCGATTCGGTCTGTTCCCCTCTGGGTGTCGTGAATGTGGCCCTTCCAGCGTCCGTCCACATGCTGCTCTATCACCTGCCAATCACAACACAGCAGGACACATTGACGTCACAGTGAGATCACCCGTACTGCTGCAAACGCAACCCGTTGGATTTGTAATCCAGCCGTTTTTCACGTCCTTGACAACCACTCAAAACAGAGCAGGAGGTTGAGAGTTCAGAGACAATGCATGATCTGAAAGCTTTTGAAAGTTAGATAACATAACTCCATCCACCCACCCTAAGCAAACACGCATAAAGCATATAATAGCTTCAGGCCCGACAACAAAACAGCAACCAGAACATTCAGCTCATGAAATATATCTCTGAACCCTCCAGTAAATGACTGTACTTATTCTCTGCGCACAATTTCCTGTGAAACAATGCTGTGTGAAAATGTATGCTGGTTTGAGTTCACAAATAAACACTTGTGAATGTATCTTCAGCGCCCTCAAAAAACCAAGGCGATGAAGAGAAAGAACTCTTGGAAGGAGAAGGAGAGAGAAAAATCTGGCCTCAGTTCAAGTGAAACTGCTTCTGAAACGTTAGTTGAATAGACTGGCTAGGAGCACAGGGGTTTGGTATAGTACTTAAGAGAAGCGCACACACACTGAGCGTGAAGAGGTTTAATGAAGTCATTTCGTACCGTGATGACGTCACCGGCGCGTATGGTGAGGGCCGTGGGGTCATGAAGATTCCAGAAGTCTTTCAGAGCTCTGACCTGAAGAACTCCTGTAGCTTCTGAAAACACACACACACACGGATTTCTGTGTCAAATCAAAACACCAGAAATTTGCATAGTTCACTGAGTTCAGACACTGGAAGACACCACATATTGTACATTACAATACATTGCTAAACCTCATGAAACTGTCCAGTTCAAAATCAAAAGGAAGAAATAAAAAAAATTATGTGCGCACACACACACACACACACACACATTGGTTTCCAAGTTTATGGGGACTCTCCATAGGGGTAATGTTTTTTTATACTGTACAAACTGTATTTTCTATCCTCTATAAAAAAAAAAAAAAAAAAAAAAAATACAAAGTTCTGACATTAAACTCTAGATGGCGCAGTTCAATAGGTCTAACTCAATCTGACATAATGACATCATTGTCACATGGCACAGCTGATTGGTTCTCTCCTGTATCAGTAGCCAATGGGCTCGCTGCTCAACTTTTAAATATATGAATAGTGCTTGCTGTAGCAGTTGCATGCTTCAGAAACCCTTCACCTTCCCCAGCTCCACCTGTATAAATCTGCTACAGGTTGATTCATGTATGCACGGGGCTTATTTCATATATGTGCAGCAGCAGTATTTCTTACATGCTCACAGAAGTTGTTTGATGTATTGCCAGTAGCCAATTTGGTACTTGGTACTCTGCTGCAGCAGCAGCAGCGTAGAAGATCAATTCCGCCTACTAACAACACACTAATAGGGATGTAACGATATCAATACCGTCATATCGCGATAGCAAAACTGTCTCGATATTATCATGGTCACATGACGATTTGAAACAATAAATCTTCTGGGCAAGTGTAGTTTTAAAATATATTTAAACATCTTATTCTACATAAAAGGTCTCTAAAGTTGTGTTTTGGGCCAGTATATTTTGACAGTATCTGTCAAACGAACTAAAACTGAAAGCGCAATATGGCATAATAATCCCTTCATCAAGCCTGTTTTCGCTGAGCGTTTAAAAATAAAGCGTGCACTTCATTCAGGCGATCAGCTCGTGATCTGATGTTTTCCGCCCTCAGAACGGCTCAGTTCACAGAGAAAGCAGTGAACTCGTTTATTGCATGTGCTGTGAGTTTAGCGCGCGTCTGGGAGAGCAATGGCCAACAGTTACAGCATTTCACTAGATGCATTTTTGTAAGCCTGTTTTCATTGAAGCTGGAGTTTTCCTTCAAAATAAAAGCTCTACTGCTGTTTCCATCCTAAAAAAAAGCTTAAAAGTGCAGTAAGAATTGCTGACAGCTAGCAATTTAATGGGTAACGGCAGTCCAAATTCAAAATATCTCTTTCAAGTGTAGAAATTAGGAAAGAAATATTGTAATTTCCCTGCTGTGGTGTAAACCAAATATAATATACCTATAAAATATTCATTTTCATTTATTTTGCAGTGCAACTGTTTGGCTTCCTAAAACACCAGTGTAAATGCAATTTAGACTGAGACAGTATATCACAAATAAAAAGAGGGTTGAGCCTCCTTTAAAGTTCAGGTAGAAGTCAATTCACTGACTTTTTTCTGACTTAAGTTTTTTCATTTAAGAACATGGGTTGGAGCTCTTAATTTTGAACTCTCAAAGTGCATTAGATAGAATAATTTAACAATTTAATAATTGAATTGAATTGAATAATTTATTATATATATATATATATATATATATATATATATATATATATATATATATATATATATATATATATATATATATATATATATATATAATGAACGTTAAAATTTAGACACTAAATTATAATATTAAAATATATTATTATTACTGTAATTTATATAGTGCTTTTTTTTTTTGTTTAGTGATTTTCTTAATTATTTAAATACATTTCCCCATTATATTTTTTTCCTTTTGAGAAATGTTATAAAAATGCAAATGCAAAAAATATAATGCCAAGATCTGTCATGAAACGCTAGATTGCACAGGCTGATGGGCCCTTACCGCAAACTAATGATATTCATACCCTTAAACTACTTGGCAAAAGCTTTTTGGTTGTTAAATACCAGTGTTGTGGGCTACTTAAACACTGTTGCCGTGGGTTGTTTTTCATGTCCGCAGGTTGAAGTGACCCCAATAACATTATATTTGCACAAATATTTGGAGCCCTCCAAAAAACGTGTATTTTACCCCCAGAACCCGATTTTTAATGGGGGACCCGCCTCGAAATGCGATTGGGCTGGTTTATAGTAGCAATTGGGCGTATTTTGTTGTAAAAACCTGGCAACCCTGTTGAGATCTTCTGAGTTCTTCTGAAACCCTCCACCTCCCCAGCTCCACCTGTATAGATCTGCTCTTAAATTTTCATAGCACCATATCAGTGTATGTATTGGCAGTAGCAATTTCCTGTATTCGCTTTGCAGCAGCGTAGCGGATCTATTCCATCATGACCAAATACATTAACACTGTCATATCAATTACCATGCTAAAATCTTCTGAGAGTTGTCATAGAAATAGGTTAATGTTCCTAAAATTTGTTTAGTGAGGTCCCACCATCTGAAGCTCTCAGCGTGTCATTTCTGTGATTTTATTCCAACGGAAGGAATGTGCTGACACACGGACACACAGCAGGCTCACTGAATCAATAATTAACTCTCAGAGTCTGTCAGAGGTTTAGGGAAGCGTTGTGGCCCACATACACACACACACAGAGCAGCTCTGGTTAAAGCAGACGGGCCTGTCTGTGCTCATTATGATAAGAGCTGTCTGTTTACTGCCTGAGTTCAAAGACGACACAAACAGAATGAGTGTCTCATATCAACATTCACTTTAAATATTTATTTATATCCACCAGTACAAAGCGGCAACAAATACTGCAGATGTTACAGAATGCATAAGGATCACACGTCAAAAGTTTCACATTTCCACTTAATAATGTCAGGGACATGCGTCACACTAACATAGTGTGTTTACAAAAGCTAAGACCTTTTAGAGTGGACCGAGTCTGTCTGACGCTAGACTTCAGAGTTGGTAGTTAAGTAAAGTTATCCCCCAAGTTGTATTGTGAAAATTGTGTCAGAACACAAATGTTCACATATGACATTAGTTCTTGTGGGTGGGGCCCCTGTCTTATGTTTCATAGGAGGGTCCCACAGATTTGTGGTGTGCATCTGCACACAAACACACACAGGAGATGTCTTTTGTCTCTTTTACGCACTCAAAACTAGCCAGAGAAAGCAGCCAGTTATATAATCCTGAGTTTAAACAGCTGCTTAATAAATGGCAGCTTAAATGTCTCCCATAACCACTTACAAAGAAGCCATTCCCAAACGCACACTCACACACAAACTTGGCCATATTCACACTCTCACATACTGTGTACAGCTGAAGTCAAAATTTTACATACACCTTTTGTAGAATCTGCAAAATGTATTTTTTTTTACCAAAATAAGTGGGATCATACAAAATGCATGTGATTTTTTATTTAGTACTTATCTGAATATGACTTTTCACATAAAAGACGTTTACATATATTGAATTTACAAAAATAACCTTGTCCAAAAGTTTACATACACTTGATTCTTAATACTGTGTTGTTACCTGAATGATCCACAGCTGTGTTTATTTGTTTAGTGATAGTTGTTCATGAGTCCCTTGTTTGTCCTGAACAGTTAAACTGTCCTCTGTTCTTCAGAAAAATCCTTCAGGTCCCAAAAATTCTTTGGTTTTTCAGCATTTTTGTGTATTTGAAACCTTCCAAAAATGACTGTATGATTTTGAGATCAACTGAGGGACTCATATGCAACTACTACAGAAGGTTCAAATGCTCAGTGATGCTTCAGAAGGAAACACAATGCATTAAGAGTCGGGGGGTGAAAACTTTTGAACAGAATGAAGATGTGTATATTTTTCTTACATTGCCTTAATATCATATTTTTTTCATTTAGTAATGCACTTCAGAAGCTACAGAAATACTTACATGTTTCCCAGAAGACAAAATTAGTTAAATTTACCCTGATATTCAAATTCCAACAGTTTTCACCCCCGGCTCATAATGCATCTTATTTACTTCTGGAGCATCAGTGAGCGTTTGAATTTTCTTTAATAGTTGCATATGAGTCCCTCAGTTGTCCCCAGTGTGAAAAGATGGATCTCAAAATCATACAGTCATTGTTGGAAAGGGTTCAAGTGTATGTAAACTTTTGAACGGGTCTATTTTTTTCTATTATTTTGCTATTATTTTCTCTTGTGGACTACATGTAAACATCTTTTATGTGAAATGCCTTATTCAGGTCAGTACTAAAAAAAGAAATCACATGCTTTTTGTATGATCTCTCTTATTTTGGTAAAATAATTAACATTTTGCAGATTCTGCAAGGTGTATGTAAACTTTTGACTTCAACTGTATATGCAGACAAACACACAAATACACACTACAATTCACAACACAGCTTAGGGGGTAAAACACAGTCAGTAGAGTGTAAAAATAAGTGTCAGATTGCATCTCACCTCGTAAGAGCTGCTTGATGTCTTTGCTGGCATGGCATGCGGTGAACTGGTTGACGATGTCCAGTGCTGTTTGATTGTAAGTGTTACGGATATTGACATCAATCCCATTCTGCCATCATAAGAAACAAACATTAGAATGTGTAAATGCTGTCTGTTGATTAGCAGAAGCACATTCAGTGTGGGAAAAATCAAATTATTAATGTATCTTGACTCCTTAAATGATACTGGATTCCCACCACAGAAAAACACAAGACATAAATATATTAGTTGTTTTGCTTGTGAAACAATATTCTCAAAAAGAAGCATATGACAGGATGTTCCATTTCATTTTTCTGAAAATTCAGCTGGGCAGCAGGGATTGCATGGTGATTCAAAGGCTAAAATTAAAACACTTAATGTCTCCAAAACACAGATGAACTTACTTCCAGGAGAAGCCGCACTACCTCTGTCTTCCCATAGAGGGCGGCCTCATGGAGCGCTGTGCCAGCTTTAGTGGTTCTGTTGATGTCAATACCTGCTTTCAGAAGAAGCCTGAAGACAGAGAGAGGTGGAAACTCAATGAATGGACTGGCGGCAACAGTCTACTGCTACTACTCCACAGAGAGGAGACGACAGCCTCTTTAGCATTCTGTGTTTACATACTGAAGGCTTGTAGTACACACAGACTTGTGGAATTTACACACACACACACACACACACACACATCAGGCGGAATCAGAGACGTTCATCTGTCGGAATGCTGGATGGAATTTCAGTGCTGCACTGGGAATGCCAGGCATTAGGATGGGATCTTTTAGTATGACAGCCGTAAGAAACACAGACACAGAAATGTAATGACCGTGCAAACTAAAAATGAACCACACTGCACAAATGTCACTGTGTGAATTTCGCGAAACCTGTCAAAATCATCTGCAGATTCGATTTTTTACTTTTTGGCATTGTGTTAATGATAATTAAGCACATATTCAGCTCTAAATTCTCATTCACACATATGTAATGTAACTTTTATGTGATTTTTTTTAGACTGTCATTACTTTGACAATATTTAAACTTAAGCAATATAGCATAAACTAGTGCAATATAATAAATACTGCCATGAGAGTATATAAAATATACTAATTCAAATATTTATGACATATTTTACCATTTAAAATGAGACTCACTGCAGAAGCCCAATTCTACCAATTCTTTCCTTAAGGAGAAGTTCACTTCCAGAACAAAAATTTACAGATAATGTACTCACCCTCTAGTCATCCAAGATGTTCATGTCTTTCTTTCTTCAGTCGTAAAGAAATTATGTTTTTTGAGGAAAACATTTCAGGAATCCTCTCCATATAGTGGACTTCTATGGTGCCCCCGAATTTGAACTTCCAAAATGCAGTGTAAATGCAGCTTCAACGGGCTCTAAAAGATCCCGGCTGAGGAAGAAGGGTCTTATCTAGCGAAACGATCAGTTATTTTCTAAAAAAATTCACAATTTATATACTTTTTAACCTCAAAGGCTAGTCTTGCATATCTCTGCGTGAACTCTATGTATTCCGGTTCATGAGAGTTCGGGTATGTCGAAAAAACCCCCATCTTATGTTCTCCCTCAACTTCAAAATCGTCCTACATCACTGTTTTAACTTTTTTTGTAAAGGGCGTTCTTTGCATGTTCACTTTGTAAACACCGGGTCGGTACTTCTGCAGCGATGTAGGATGATTTTGAAGTTAAAAAGTATATAAATTCTATAAAGCAAAGTATATAAAAAGCATATAAATAATCATTTCACTGGATAAGACCCTTTTTCCTCGGCTGGGATCATTTAGAGCCCTTTGAAGCCGCATCTAAACTGCATTTTGGAAGTTCAAACTCGCAATCACCATAGAAGTTTATTATATGGAGAGAAATCCTGAAATGCTTTCTTAAAAAAACTAATTAAACTAATTAAAAACGAATTAAAATTAAACTAATTAAAAACTAATTATTTTCTTAAAAATAATTTCTTTATGACTGGAACAAGAACATCTTGGATGACAGGGGGGTGAGTAAATTATATGTACATTTTTGTTCTGGAAGTGAACTACTCCTTTAAGAATTACTTTTTAGAAATGAAAATTTAGTGGTAAATGTGCTTAAATTTAATAAGAATAATGCTATGATGCTTCCATTCTTTTGTTAAATTTTCATGGGATAGACCCCCACAGACGTGTTTCTTAAAACTGTAAATCGCTGTAAATCAGACCACAACGATATGATGATAAAGAGTTTGGTACAGGAAGTGCTGTGTCTTCATAAGTAAGAGTGATGAGTCACAGCAGCATTTAATCTACTCAGAAATACACTCATCCCAGATGGATCACACATATTTAGAGAGCTTGGGACACTCCTCTCCCTCGGGACGATCTAGCGGGGGGACGTGAGTCAGAGAGAACACTGACTGTCTGTTGGCACCCGGACTTTCCCAGTCTGATCCTCTGTTGTGTGGGTACGGTGTCTGCCTGCCGTGCTGCTGGGATGACGCAGCAGGTGTGTTTTATAGCAAAACACAAAAGATACTCAACTATGGTCAAAAAATGTCTTATTTAAAGGAATGATTCAGAGAGTACTGCAGCTCTGGTAAGGAGTCATCTGACTAGCTTTTTATGAAATATAAACCAATGCACCCTGGCATTGGTTAACCAAGCAAGCACATAGCTAAGCTAACTTTTCACTTAAAGCAATGATCACTTTTATATCAGGGGACATTTCTAATTCATTTAATACAAAAATCCAACAGACATCCATCTTTTATCTTGCAAAAATGGCATATTCTATACTGGAATTTACTGTTTTTGTGTTGTCCGATTTGGCAAATGTGAGGTTTTGCTCTTCAGATTAGCTCTAAAATACATGTATATATTTCTTATCAAATATTTGTCCAAAATAATCATTAAATTATGAGAAAGGTGCTTTAAAAAATATTTTGCTCATGCATCTACACTTAATCATTCATTTTGTGTATGTCCAAGTAATCAGTGTCACCTGTGTTATTCCATATAAACCCCCTTTAAATCAGCAATTGTTTGTTCCAAAGTCACATGTCCAACATCAGGTGATGTAATTTCCTTTTTTGGAGGGAAATGTGAAGACAGCGTGGTAAATCATAATTTCTCCTCTTCAGTAATGTATCTGTATTATTGTCTGCACATAGAGTAGATTAATTGACCGTCAACTGTGTTATCAACTTGCATCATATGTTGTATTTATAGATATGTAGAGAAAGAATATAAAAACATAAGTTAATCAAGGTCATGTACTAACTAGTCCAAGGTCAGCAGTTTGCACAAGGCCCAAAAATGGCCGAAATATCAACTGTGTTACCCATCAACTGTAACACAGTTGATAAGGATTAACACGGTTGACAATGTTGGCAATTTAGTGTCAATTTATGCTCATGCTGAGCATAAATATTCACAAACTATTATCATTACACAGAAATTACATAGGAATTGCCTAAAACCATGATTTGCAGTACAATGGATAAACTTAACTGATCTAATCACAGTCACACTTTCTCTATGAACTCAGTACACATTATATTCACATTTGTCAAGGGTTATAAAGCATTCAGAATTCCTCATGATTGACTTAAACCTATATAATATTATAGATTTGACATATATGCCTATCTATCTATCTATCTATTTCTGCTTGGTCATGACATGATAAAAAAGAACTGAAAAAGTCCAAATAAAAAGTTTAAATCTTAAAGAAAGTTTTCTCTTTTTCTTCTAATGTGTCCTGTCAACTGTGTTACTTTGTCAACTGTGTTATGTGTGGTTTTTATGTCATAAATCTTTTAAATGTGTACTAAACTGTCAGAAAAAAAGATGGGAATATCTCTGGAGATGGATGTCTTGGATAAGGATGGTAAACAACACTAAACTGAGCATACTGTGGATGTTAAAGAAAAGTTCCATCCTTCATGATAGCCTCCCACAGAACGCCCATTATGCCCCAAATTCATATTATCAAATGAGTTGGACAGATAACCTCAAAAACTCTGGTGTACTGACTGAAAAACCTTCAAACAAATGTGCTATCAAACATGTGGTACTTCATTCATGTTTCATCTGACACAGCATTTTTCCATAACACAGTTGACAAAATAATGAATCAAATGTTAATTTTCATTAATATTTTTACAAAGGCATTAGAGCTTAAGCTTGCCAAATAATTAATTTAGCACATTAAGGGATATATTATAAAACCACCTAGTTTATTTATCAAAAAAGAATACTGATTTCCTAACTTTTTGGCTGACATGAAATGTACCCCTAAATATAGAATGACTCAAAAGCGTGTTGTGAAGCATCATTAAGAGTGTTGTGAAGCATGACATGAGCACATTGTGAAGTGTCACGTATGCGCTTTAAGCTTCACTAAGAGCGGGGCAGAAGAGCAGCTGTCCTGCAGTTTAGCTCCAACCCTGAAAAATCCCTCACCTGCCTATAGCCTTAGTAATCCTGAAGACATTGATTAGCTTGTTCAGGTGTGTTTGATTAGGGACAGCGGCTCTCTAAGACCGAACTTGCCTACCCCTGACTAAGAATATTGTGAAGTGTTTTGTAAGCATGTGGTAAAGCATCAAGTAGTTGTAACGCAAGTTTGTTGAGAAGCATCATGTACGCGTGCTGAGAAGTGTCACATAAACGCATTGTGAAATTCACAAGTAAAGTAATACAGAAAATGAATGTCACTTCTTGCACAAGCTTCACTAAGCATGTAATATAGATTATTGTCATGATGACCATATGTGATTTTAAGGCGTTACACATTTGGCCACTCATTCACTTTCATTATATGGAATTTCATTAAATTCACTTTCATTATGTGGACTAGAGATGGATTATTGTTCTTTCTTGTGTGCGTCTGAAGAAACACTCAGATACACCTAGGATGGTATAACTTGCTAAGAAGCAATAGTGCACTTGTGAGGCACACAGATGTGCCTCACAGATTAGTTTTGAATGTGGGTCATCCAATCACAATGTATTAGGAGGGTCAAGTTTACAGTACATCAGCAGTGTTTCTGTACTAACAGCTGTGGAATACACCTTAACTGGAGAATCAAATGAAGTGTAAACACATACACATCTCTCCAGAGAGACAGGACAGCCGGACACAGCTGAGACTGATGTCTACAGATGAGGTTTTCAAGAGCTCACCGGATGACGTCCTTGTGTCCGTTGCGTGCGGCGAGGTGCAGTGGAGTGTTACAGTTTGAGTCTGACCCGTCTTTCCGATCTCCCTCTAACAGAGACGCAACCATATTACTGCTCAACAACAGCTGAGCCACCTACAAAAGACAAAGAGAACTAAATTACTTGATTACTCCATTATTCTCAATTGGCCTCGTTCCTAAAGCACAAACAGAACAAATTATTGATTGAATCCATTATTAAATAAATTGTGGCTTTAAACAGAATATACGGTACACAGGTTAGCTACAAACACTTCTGCTAATGCCACGTACAGTTTTTAATGTTAAACTGAACTCAGAGCAAGATTTTTGAATAAAAGTGACAGAAAAGAAAAAAGCGGGAAGATAAGAGAGGTATGAAAACACACACACACAGAGACACAGGGCTCTTGGGAAGGTGAGTGTTGGCCTCACAGGTGAGGATGAGGTCATGCTAATGTGTCCCAGGGACCATTAACACCCAAAAACATCTGGGCCACAAACACTAATGGTGTGTGTCCACTGGAGGAGAGTCAGTGGAGCTGAGTAGACGTTTTAAATCATTTTCTACAGTTTGGAAGTCAAGCGTCAGGCTTGCACTGGGGATTGTGGGATAGTGCAGAGTGAAGTGGAGCAAACAGTGAAAACGATCAACTTTATGCAAAAAAGAAAAATGCTGCTCAGCAGCCAAACGTTGTGAAGCGAGCCAAGGTTTTGATGTCTGTCACCGTTTCTGATGGTGGATTTTTTTGTTTTTTAAATGGATAAGAAATGATACGAGTAAGATGAATAAAAACCAGTCAGATGGCCAGCACACATAGAAAAATATCATGACGTTCGAACAAAATGTGACTTCATTGTGACTTTGTTGTTACAAACACTAAACACTTGATACAGTTGAGGTCAAAAGTTTACATACACCTCGCAAAATCTGCTAAATGTTAATTATTTTACCAAAATAAGAGGGATCATGCAAAATGCATGTTATTTTTTATTTAGTACTGACCTGAATATGATTATTCACATAAAAGATGTTTACATATAGTCCACAAGTGAAAATAATAGTTGAATTTAAATGACCCCGTTCAAAAGTTTACATACACTTGATTCTTAATAATGCGTTGTTACCTGAATGATCCACAGCTGTGTGTTTTTGTTTAGTGATAGTTGTTCATGAGTCCCTTGTTTGTCCTGAACAATTAAACTGCCTGCTGTTCTTCAGAAAAATCCTTCAGGTCCCACAAATACTTTGGTTTTTCTTTTGTTTTGTTTTGTTTTTTTGTGTATTTGAGCCCTTTCCAACAATGACTGTATGATTTTGAGATCCATCTTTTCACACTGAGGACAAACAAGGGACTCATATGCAACTATTACAGAAAGTTCAAACGTTCACAGATGCTCCAGAAGGAAACACGATGCATTAAGAGTTGGGGTGTGAGAACTTTTTGAATTTGAAGATCAGGGAAAAGTAACTTATTTTGTCTTCTGTGAAACATGCAAGTATCTTCTGTAACTTCTGAAGGGCAGTACTAAATGTAAATTCTGTTTACATCCCCCAGCTCAAAATGCATTGTTTTTCTTTCTGGAGCATCAGTGAGCATTTGAACTTTCTGTAATAGTTGCATTGAGTCCCTCAGTTGACCTCAGTGTGAAAAGATGGATGTCAAAATCATACAGTCATTGTTGGAAAACATTCAAATACACAAAAAATGTTGGAAAACCAAAGAATTTACAGGACCTGAAGGACTTTTTCTGAAAAACAGCAGGCAGTTTAACTGTTTAGGACAAACAAGGGACTCATGAACAACTATCACTACACAAAAAAACACAGCTGTGGATCATTCAGGTAACAACACAGTATTAAGAATCAAGCGTATGTAAACTTTTGAACCGGCTCATTTTTATAAATTCAACTATTATTTTCTCTTGTGGACTATATGTAAACATCTTTTATGTGCAATATCTTATTCAGGTCAGTATTAAATAAAAAATAACATGCATTTTTACGATCCCTTTTATTTTGGTAAAATATTTAACATTTTGCAGATTCTGCAAGGCGTATATAAACACTTGACTGACACCAATAAAGTCAGCATTTTTCCATCTGTAATCATA